>CP139507.1:386673419-386798036 GCA_021014915.2 Artemisia tridentata subsp. tridentata | reverse complement strand
TTGTGAGCTTTGAATTCCTCCTTGGTTTGCTTTAGCTCCTTCTCCAAAGTGTCAACCTTGGCTACTAACTTGGTACATAAAGCCGTCAATTCAGTTTGTGAAGAACTACCCTCATCACTTCTAGCTGCGTTACCTGCTTTGAGAGGTGAATCTTTTGGCAAGGATTCAGTCACAACCCTAGTTAGACTAGGTTTAGACCTTCTCCTATAAGTGATAGGTGGTTGTTGGGTTGTTTCAAATACTTGAGTGGATGTGTGATGGGGATTAGTTGGAACTGTTGAACCTTCACCCAACTCAGTTTGAATCATTTGAGGAAACAATGGAACAGGTTCCCCTTCAAAAAGTCTATTAGCCATAGTCATATTTTGAAAAACCTTTGATTGTAGACTAGGCGTAGCAAAAATTTCAGTTGGTTCTATAAGCAGGTTTTTCTTTTTATTTAAAATTGTTTGAACAAACCTGGGATACATTAAAAACTTTGTTTTACTATCAACATTTGATGCCATACCCTCAAAAATATATTTTGAAAAGTTAAAAACTCTATTTGTAGACAAACAAATGAGAGCAATAGCAATATTGCTACTGAATTGTTCCCAAGCAGTCTTTTTATTATTTAGACAACATAGAAGAGTATGTATCAAAAATCTCCATTGGGGTGAAAAACATGCTTTTTGAAAAGTCAATTTATGTTCAGATGTATTATACCCCATTTTTGTAAGTTCTTCCCAAATTTCAGTATTTAGCATAGTGTGGATACCATCTGAGTCATTCAATATAAGATGTCTCCTAAGTATAGACTCGGTAACAACAAATTTAATGCCATCTACATTAGTATGAATTTCTAAGTCTCCGTCATCACTTGTCAAGATAGATGAATTCTGCCAAAACTGTGTGATGTGCGAAACATAAAGAGTAGGAGAAACAGTTAGAGCATACCTTATGTGAAAGTGGTTGAGAAAATCCACAACCTCATAAAATTTTGGCCCATCTCCTTGCTCTGTTTTCTCTAAAAACGCAACCTGGTTGTGACGTTTAAGAAATTTCAAAACATCCATTCTTAGCAGTAAATATTAGTTAACAGCCGTGAAAAGTTATAAGTTTGAGTGAAAAGATAGAAGATGAAAGCAATATTGAGAGTTTACGGAGAGAGTTGTAGGGTTTCAAGTTGACCGACTTAAAGAATATGGTAACTATTTATTTTAGTATAAGAATATAATAAAATAAAAGTTAAAATATCTATAAGAGGATCCCTCGAAATCCGTAATTCATCCAGTAAAAATTGCAACAAACCGCCAACGGCTAGTTTTTACCCCAAAATTAATTACTGACACGTCAGTCATAACGGCTAGTTGAACCGTACCAATATTTTGTACTAACCGTCCCAACTGTTGAAAAAATTTTGTTGAGCCGTATCAACCTTTTGAAATAAAATTTTAAAATAACATGGCTCAAACATAGTTTTTAGCAAACTATCAGCTATCAACGGATTTGATATGTCTTTACCAATAGCCGTTTGCTTTGGACTAGCAAACTCTTCACATTTGGATATGGTGAGCTGATAACCATACAATTTTTGGTAAATTGTCAACCATAAACGGATTTGATTAGTCTTTACCAGAAACCGTTTGCTCTGGACTAGTTGGTTCTTATGTGGATAAGACATGGTGAACCAATTACCATTTGTTGTATGCAAGGATCACATACTAATCTCCAGAACACCATTTTGTCCAAAACATCAAGCATTCTTAATCCCTTGGTGTTTACTCTCCAATCCTGCAATTGTTAGTCCAAAAACAAAGAAACAAGATACAAGCATATGACTAACGATGCACATAACAAGAAAAATTAATTTCCTTGTGGAACCCAAACCAAAACAGACTTAGGCTTTCCTCTAGCATCAACATAATTCATTCTTTTTAAAACAGTCTTAGCACCATTGGGTTGAATTGGTCTCCATACCCAACATGCTGAAGCATTCACTCCATTACCCATGTTTCCCTTAGCAGTGTTTTTATTCACACCATTACCAATTACCCTGCTAGCAGTTGGAACTGCTGGCTTGGCAGTTGTTACCTTAGGTTTCTAAACTTGGTTTTTCACCACTGCTTTCTCATAAAAAGTTCTTTTACCAGTTTTGTATGATGGTTTAAAAACAGTTATTGGATTTTGAACTGGTGGCCTTGGGTGAATTGATCTCATAGGTCTGACAGTCTGAACTGCTGGTCTAGCAGTTTGAACTGCTTTAGGTACATACCTTAAAAGAACTGATCTAGGTATCATCTTCTCATTCCTAAGAAAAGATTGAGGTCTTGTAGTGCTCAACCTATGATTTATATATCCAGATACCCATTTATCACAATAATCTGCAAGATGATCAAAACTACCACAAGAGTAACAAGCTTTCCTATAGCAAACAAAATCCTTTCCTAATTGGTGGGATTTGAGATCATTCCAATTCCTCTGGTTACCTCTTGGCTTGTTTGTGGTTCTATACATCTCTGCATACCTAACTGTTGGTCTAAAAGGTTTGGTATTTGATCTAGGCCTAACAGTCTCAGGTTTAACCATCTTTGGAACTTTTGGTTCCTCCACTTTAGCACTAACAGGCTTAACCACATCCTGATTATCCTCATCATCAGAAGTCCATTCCTCAATTGTTGGAGCATCTGAGTCCTTAGGTGAGGACCTATCAGAAGACACCTTGTCCTCAGATAGTGATTTATCACTTACACTTTCAAAAATAGGTTTATCAACTACATCCTTCTTGGGTTGAGGACCATAACTAAGCACAGGTAATTGAAATTCAGGGAGTCCTGTATGTTCTAAGTCTATACCTTTGGGTGATGGAATTCCTCTATAAGGAGGTGGAACAGACTTATATCCTAGGCCTGACTTAGTTTTATTTTTGATCTGACTCTCAATTATCTTTTGAACACCTTTTGATGTGTATTCTAGTGTGTCTACACTCATCTGTATGTTCTCCTTAGCTTTCTTAACCTGTTCTAGCTCATGTTTTAAAACAGTAATTTCATTCTCTCTAAACATTAAGTCTCTCTTAACAATAATCATATCATCAGAAAACTTAGACTCATTGTTTTGATAATGAACAATTTTCTCTTCTAACACAGCTAAAGCTCTCTTATGATTTGCTAAGCTAAAAGCAGTTTCTTTTAATTCTTTCCACTGATTCTCATATCTTGTTTTAAGTGTTTCTAGTTCTTTTAAAGCTTCACAAGATTTAGAAAATTTTGAAACTTGTACCTCAGAATCAGAAAATGCCATGAGAGCAACCTCTGTAGATGCTTCTGCTTCCTCCTCTGCAATATAGCTCCAGTCAAATCCTAAACCATCAATAGCAACCATGGCTTTCGAGCTTGAATTAGTAACCTCCACAACTCTTGACTTGTTTCCATATGCTCT
Source organism: Artemisia tridentata subsp. tridentata (assembly GCA_021014915.2). NCBI lineage: Eukaryota > Viridiplantae > Streptophyta > Magnoliopsida > Asterales > Asteraceae > Artemisia > Artemisia tridentata. The sequence continues at coordinate 386,794,616 of CP139507.1, read as the reverse complement.
ACTCTTTCCATCTTGTTGGCTTGGCAATCTGCACTCCCTTGAGTAATGAACTTTCTTGTGGCAGGTGTAGCACTCAATCTTGGACTTGTCATACCCTGCAACATCATTACTGTTTATGACAATCTTCTTGCCAGTCTTCTTCAAGAATCTCCTAGCTCTTAAACTGAGAAGAGAGAGCTGCCACTTAATATCCATCTCTTCAATGTCATCTTCATCAATCTCTTGAAGATCTGAATGAGTCAACATACTTCCATTGTGCTTAGTAGTCAGAAAAGCACAATAAGTATCATCATTCAAAAGTCTACTAGTACTGCTTGAGGTGCTAGCAGTACCAAGGATTGCACTAGCAGTTCCAACTGCTCCAGCAACTTGCACTTCTTCATCTGGACTTGAGGAACTGGGAGTTGATACAAAGGCCAAATTGCCTGAGCTTGAGATTGAGCTTCATCCAGCAGACTTCTTAATCTCATGTTCAACTATTTTGAAGTTGCTATATAGATCCATTAAGCTCATGGAATCTATATCAGGCTTGTTTTTCCATACTACCACATGCATAGCCCATTCAGAAGGTAGACTCCTTAGAAACTTAGAATTGAGATCTTCCTGAGGCATCTCAATCCCTAAAACAGCCAATTGACTCACCAACTTTTGAAGCCTATTGAACATATGATCCAACGACTCATTGCTTGTTGCAGTAAAGTTCTCAAACTGATGCTTGAGAAGGGTCTTCTGGGTTTTCTTGGTGGCTTCATTCCCACCATATCTTGCAACAATAGCTTCAAAAAGAGATTTAGCACACTTGAACTTACTAAAATTCAGCAACTGATCATTGGGAATAGTCATCAGAAGCAAACTTCTAGCCTTAACATCATTCTTGTACCTTGCCTTCTCTTCATTAGTTGTTGGCTTTGTCTGCACTGTACTCTCAGATTTACCATCAACAACAGTTGTTGTTGTTACAGGGGTAAAAGAGTTTCCATCTTCAATGATCTCCCACAGTGCATAGTCTTGCACTTGGAAAAACTGCTCAATACGAAGTCTCCACATGTCGAACTCATTAGGTTTAAGCATAGGAAGCTTAGCAGCAATGTTGGTTGTGGATGGTGTTGTTTCCATGTCCATCTTTGTTCTTTTCGGATCTTCTAAATCTATGTATCAGCAAACCTGTCTCTGATACCACTTGACCGAATCTACATACACTCCTTGTGTTAGATGTGATACGAAGAATTATACTTAGTCTAGCACGCGGAATTTACTAGCTAGCACTTAGAAGACCTTATGTGTTTTATATGATTTGAATAAACAAAGAACACAGAATAATAACCTTCAATGATTCAATATTATTAGAAAATAATACGAGTGATCTCCTATCACTAGGGTTTACAACCTTGAATCTTTCGTACTTCTAAGAATTGTCTCGTAATGTATATTTCTAACCTTTAACCTAGGCAATCCTTTTATAGACCAAGGATTCCTTTACAAGATAACTATCAATCTAATTCTATACGATATACACAATATCTTTTCCATATTTATCTATTACAATAAATCATAAACCGTCTTAACTTCTTCACTCAGCAGTCTTAACTGGTCATGTCTTCAACACTCTTCAGCAGTCTTAACTTCTTCCTTCAACAGTCCTAACTGTTACCTCCAACAGTCTTAACTGCTCAAGCTTAATTTCCTAACACCCCTTGATGAGGGAATACTTGTCCTTATGAGCAGAATTTTGAAAAACTTAGAAAAATTCTGGTTTAATTCTACTCATAAGTAAGAAGCTTTCGCTCCTTTGATCAGGATTGAGGCACTGAAGTGTACCTCAGGGTCCTTTCTTTATAAGAACGGGTTGTGCACTGTGATTTGTGCACAAGCCATAGTTAACAATCATATACACAATAATTATTCACCAAAGAAAAAATACCCAAATTCTGACATCATCCTGAACTTCTGAACTCAGTGAAGACTGGATCAGGTCTTGAGAAGTTCCTAATTGGGAATGATGCTCTTCCTACAACATAGCTCTCGAACCTCTTCATTTGGTCTCTATGATACAAATTTCTCTCGATCTTCCTCACATACTGACGGATTTGTCTTAGTTGACCTCCCGTCCATCTCTTCGTCATTCACAACTCTTGATCTCGAACACGAATTACCAACCCATCACGAACCTTCTTCAATGTGTGGTCACAGAACTTATGAATCTCTTTATACGCCATGAAATAGTTAATCGTCAGATCGCTCTTGTAAACGAATCCGAACGTTGGTTCCCTCTTCATATTGTATTGAGCTTCATTGTTGATTTGAGAAAGTGATAGCTGTGGTGCGATTATGTTCAGCTTCTTCTAATAGCTCTCGACCCCAAGTTGAAGATCTTCTTCGGATACCACTTGATAGGTCCTATTTTAGCTTCAACACTAGAATAACTCAATGTATAAACTAATACACACACGTAACAACTACTTAAACAATAACTAGAGATAGAACACTAATGTAAATAACGAGAGATGAGATGAGATGAAGAGAAGAAATGGTTGCTTTCATTCATACGATTCACTAGCAAAGCTTCAGCACAATAATTAATAAAAACCAACACTAAACAATGATGCATGATCCCTCTATTTATAGAAGGAAATTAGGGCGTCCCATGCTTAAGTGTTTCTAGAAGAATTAACAAGGCTACATGGCCCATGAGCTCCTAATGAGCCGTGGGCTTCATTAAAAACTTAGAGCCCATATATTAGCAACCTATTTAATTAAAATGAGCTAGACTTGAAATACTTATGAAGCGTGTTCCCAACATAATCTGATAGCTTCTATCCTTGCAACAGGTGCAAACACTTCATCATAATCAATACCTTCTTCTTGAGTGTATCCTTGAGCCACTAATCTTGCTTTGTTCCTGATCACAATGCCTGTAAAACCCTAAAACCTAAAATGAGCAAAAAGACCAAAATGCCCCTGCTAGTTTAGAATTTAATTAAAAGCTTATAATGTATCAAATAAATTCCAAACTTCTGGCAATGCACATGTTATCATCCCAAATAATTTTCACAACATCATTTAACATTTACACAAGTAGTAAAATTACCAAAATACCCCTAGTATTGCCGAATGATTTTTAATTAACTATATTATGATTTTAAAACACATTAACTTATGTAAATGAGGAAATAATCAATCAAATTAATATGGCCAACCTATAATCCGAAATTTCTGGTCCAAGCCCACCCCTAGGACTCGGTATTCCATGTTTAAAGTCAATCCACATCTCATTTATCTCTAACCCTAATTTTCGAGTAGGAAGAAAACACATAAAGAATTTCCATAGCCTCCATTCGATCCACAAAAATTACCAAGGCATTTTCTGAGTTCAAACACAATTCAAGGAGTCCTAGAAAAATAGTGTTGAGTGCATTTGTTGCCCGATTCATTGGTGGTGGAATTATTTCCATCGCTAACTCACTTTTAAGGTAATTTCGTTTAAAATTCAACCAAGCTTTGTAAAATTCGATTCTCATTTTTCCTGGAGTTCTTACATCATATGTGATCTGCGAAAAATGTGTACAAGGTGATTTGATCCCATTTGGAGTCGTGGTGAATTCTTCCCTTGTCGAGTATCCATCCGAGAAGCATTAAATCGTGTGGTCTTATTCACTCGTTCTAAAAATCTTCTGGTATTTTTCCTAGCTTCTATTGATCGTATATATCATGAGAAAAATAATAAAAATGATCCATGCATTGTATATAATTCGTATGGTAATTCATGTGTTATTAAACCCTAGAATCGAAATAATTCAAGAAATCATGCATGCGATTTTTCCAGGCCTAGTGAATAATTTTCGTGGGCTCTATGATCATAATATAACACTAGAAAAATGCTTATTTGATTTATTGAGGCTCAAAACTATTTTTGGTGAATTATGTTGTAATCGGCTAAAAGGGATAATAAGAACAAAATACCTAGCGTGGAAACTAGGGTTCAAAAAGGGTTAGATCTGATTAATAGTGAATATTAATGATGTTGAAATGATTGCATAATGATGGGATTCGATTAGGGTTTTATTTGGTTAAAAATGGTGTTTACCGATTTGTAAATAAATATGAAAGGGGGTGTTTTGCCAATAATAAAACTCATGGGTTATTTTTTTCATGTTCTATATATCATTTATAATCTGTAAAAATTATTAAATGGAGGGCCTATATGTAAAATTTGTGAGAAAATGAATTAAGTTGTAATTGTGAGTTCGAATTGGAAATTTATTAAATACAAGGACTAAACATGTAATTTCTGAAAAGTTGAGGTCGAATTATGTTATAAATGATATTCAGGGGCTAATGTGAAAATTTGGATATTTATTGGGCTAATATGTAATTATTGTTAATTAATGATTTAAATGTAAATTCTAAGGACTTAATATGTAACTTTATTAAATGGAGGGACCTAATGTGTAAATATGGAATAATTAAAGGTCTGATTGTATAACTCACTAAAATAAGTACTCATGAGGTAAATTTGATAAACCAAGGGTTTAATGTGTAATTATGCATGTTTGAAGGTTTAAAATGTAATTTTGGAAGTTCAGGGGCATAAAATGTAAATCATGAGAACCTGAGGACCAAAGGTGTAAATATGATAAAGATACCTTATTTCCAGCAAATATTGACCTAATTAAGCTATGTACTAAATATTTCTAAAAGTGGAAACCTTCTAATTATGGAAACTTTCTAAAAGTGGAAACTTACTAAAAAGGGAAAGTTACTTAAAATGGAAAGATGATTAATTAAGAATGATTTGTAATCCCCTTCTACTCCTCTAGGTGTGAAGAAGGAGAGACTTTGAGCTTTCCCCCATTTCTGTGCTTGTTTCTATTTTGCTTTCGACATAAGGTACGGATACTCTACCCTTTTTAAGAAAGGGTGTCTTATCACCTATGCTTCGATGTTGAGCTATGAACTTTTGCTATGAACCTTTGCTATGACCCTTTTTCTATGAACCTTTTGATATGAACCTTTTCATATGACTTTGAGATTCACTTTTGACATGACCTTGAGATATGCTTTGATATGACTTTGAGATGAACCCGTTTGCATGACCTTGAGACTTGACTCTTAGTTTGATACCCGAGCCACCTTTTTGTTTCCTAGCCAGGAAGGTAACCTGGCCATGTCTGTGATGCACCACTGGCATGACTCCTGTGTGGGGGAGTGATTTCTCACGCCGTCCCCTTTTATATTATGATATGGCCATTATGATTCTGAGATTATGATTTTGAGATGACTTTGAGTGGGGGCGTATGGATTGCAATCCTAGGCATGTATGTTTAGTGGATTTAACTATGACTTTGAGTATGACTTTGAGGTGACTGGTGCATGTGTGCTATACACGCCTTTCACATTTATGGGAGCTGATCACTCCACCCCTTTTGATACATGAGGACACCCCTCATATTATCTGGTTGCCTGAGAGGTATCCCCTCTGATTGTGAGATCTTGACTTTGAGTATTATGATGTTGAGATATGACTTTGAGTATGGGCTCGTGGTGGATGACTATCCTATATATCTTCTATTTCTTATTGCATTGATTATACCTTATGACATTCCCCTTTGCTTCATTATATTTCTGTTTCGTTATCTTTGCTTGTTATTATGTATCTGTTCACTGAGCTTTGTAAGCTCAGCCGCACGTTTTCTTTTCCGTGTGCGGCAGGTATCTAGCTGGGAGATGGATTTATGCTTGGGATGAGAGTTAGTGGGAGCTTTTGCCTTAGATGATGTCCTACCCTAGTCTTACCATTTATTTCAGTATTTTGATATTGGATCTATTTCGTTATGTATTTCCTTGGGATTATTTCTTTCTTTCATTTGAGACTTATGTATTGAATTCCAGTCATGTTGACTTGGATTATTTAATGATTATGTTTATTGGCTTCCGCTGTGATTATGTATGTATGCTTTGATTTGTCACCATAATGTGATGCTTCTACCCTTGCTGGGTTGGGGTGTTACAATTATGGTATCAGAGCCCAGGTTGCGACCTGTCGTACATAAGTTTTGGCCTGTGAAACATGTGGACCGTAGGATTTGACCCTTAAGTTTTAAGTTTTGACTGGTGAGGCTTTGGGTAGGCATAGGTTTCTGCTTCGTCTTCCATTTCGTGCTTATTTTCCCTTATTGTTGTTGCTAATCCTTTTTGTAATCGTTCAGATGGTGAACACTCGCTTTACTCAGTACTCTAATGGGGATGATGGCCCCAATTTTGAAGAGATGATAGCCGCTGCTGTGGCTGCTGCTCTTCCGCGAGTGGTGACTGAGGTCACCAATAATATCAGGAATGGGGCTGGTCCTTCTGGAGGTGGTGGTGGTGGTGATGCTCAACCCACTGCTCCACCCGCTGCTCCTCCAGCTGGTATCCACGTGTGGATCGAGAGGTTTAATAAGCTAAAGCCTCTCACGTTCAGGTCCGCTGTTACTCCCCATGAGGCGGAGGATTGGATTACGCACGTCGAGAAGTTGTTCCGTGTTCTGGGATGTGATGATGAGTTTAAAACTCGTTTGGCCACGTTCAAACTAGAGGGTGATGCTCAGAATTGGTGGACTGCTCTTGTTCAGGCAAAAGGGGATGATTTTGCTGAGACTTGTTCGTGGGCAGATTTTATTGAGGCGTTTTATAAGCAGTACATTCCTATGGCAGAACAGCTGAGGTATGAGAGGGAATACGGGTCTATTCGTCAGGGTGACCATGAGTCTTCTGGAGATTTCATGCAGCGTTTCTTACGTCTGGCTAGTTTCGTAGGGCCAGAGGTTACTGGGGATTCTGTTCGGCAGGCTCGTCACTTCAAGTGGGCTCTTAAGAAATGGGTGTTGGACCGGATCGTTAACACTCCATTTGATGATGTGGCTAGTGTTCAGGATGCCGCGCGTAACATCGAGTTGTTACATGCGGACAGGGTGTCTAATAAGCGTGATAGGGATGGTAACCGGGTAGATTCTCGGGGTCGGCAGGACCAAAGGCAGGATTCTCGGGGTCATGGTCGTCAGGACCAGAGACAGGATTTTCGGGGCCGTCAGGACTATGGGCGTGATCAGCAGGGTCGCCAGGACCGAGGTGGCGATTATAGGCGACAGGATTCTAGGAACCAGGGTCGTCAGGATTATGGTCGGTATGGTGGTGACCGTCAGGGTCAGGGTGGTAATAATAGGCGCAGGGATTCTCAGCAGTATCAGCAGTCGGGATCGTCAGGTCAGAAGAAGGCTGATGAGATTCTACCTCCTCCTCCTACATGTGCTTCATGTGGGAAGTCTCATCCAGGTCCGTGTTACAAAGCTTCTGGTGCTTGTTTCTGGTGTGGATCTAATCAGCACAAAGTCAAGGACTGCCCTAGGAAGAATGCTGGTGAACCTAAAGTTGATTCTAGGACAGCTCCTACTTCGGGACGGGTCTATTCTTTGACGCGTGACCAGGCAGCTAGCACCTCAGGTACTATTACGGGTTTTCTATATATTGGAGATCGTGCTGTTTTTGTTTTATTTGACACCGGTGCTACCCATTCTATCATATCCACTTCACTTGCAAATAAAATAAACATTAAACCCACAAAATTAATGAATCGTATATCTATTGCTACCCCGATGAAAACTCATGTGATTATTGATGTTGAGTATGTTAAGTGCCCTCTCCGTTTCGATGATCGTGTTCGTCCTGCGAACCTTCTTCCCATTGACATGGTTGATTTTGATATTATTCTGGGCATGGACTGGTTAGCTGCCCATAAGGCGACTATTGATTGTTATGCTCGTAAGGTGATCTTTGGTGATCTTCATTATCCTGATTATGTTTATTCTGGTTCCCAACATCTGAAATCTGTAAAGATTATTTCGGCTATGAAAGCCCGAACGTTGATCTCGCATGGCTGTCTTGGTTTTCTTGCTTCTATTAAAGATACCTCTGTTGATGTTCCTAACATTGATAGTATTCGTACGGTGCGCGATTTCGCCGATGTATTTCCGGATGAACTTCCTGGCATTCCTCCTGTCAGGGAAGTCGAATTTAGCATTGATCTGGTTCCGGGTGCTGAACCCATATCTAAAGCTCCTTACCGCATGGCACCGATTGAATTAAAGGAATTAAAGGAGCAATTGCAAGAACTGTTGGAAAACGGTTTTATTCGTCCGAGCGTATCTCCTTGGGGTGCTCCCGTGTTGTTTGTTAAGAAGAAAGACGGGAGCATGCGTCTTTGTATCGATTATCGAGAGCTTAACCGCATTACAATTCGTAACCGCTATCCTCTTCCTCGCATTGATGATCTGTTCGACCAGTTGCAAGGAGCGAGGCATTTCTCTAAAATTGATCTGAGGTCTGGATATCACCAGCTTAGGGTGAGGGAGCAGGATGTTCCCAAAACGGCCTTTCGGACTCGGTACGGTCACTATGAATTCTTGGTTATGCCTTTTGGTCTGACCAATGCTCCTGCTGTATTTATGGACCTCATGAACCGGGTGTTCCATGAATTTCTCAATAAGTTCGTCATTGTCTTTATAGATGATATCCTTGTGTACTCTAAAACCGAGGCGGAGCACGAGCAACATCTTAGTGTGGTTCTGGAGATTCTTCGACAGCAGCGATTGTATGCAAAGTTTTCGAAGTGCGAGTTTTGGTTGGATCGAGTGGCTTTCTTGGGTCACATTGTTTCTGCAGACGGCATCACGATGGATCCGGCAAAGGTGGAGGCTATCACAAAATGGCCAAGACCTACAAATGTGACGGAAGTGAGGAGTTTTCTGGGTCTCGCTGGGTATTATAGGAGATTTGTTGAGGGCTTTTCGCGTCTTGCATTGCCTTTAACACAGTTGATGAGGAAAGGGGAGAAGTTTATTTGGACTGATGAGCGAGAGAGTAGTTTTGAGGAGTTGAAGAAGCGGTTAGTGTCGGCACCTATCTTAACTCTTCCATCGGGTTCCGGCGGTTTTCAGATTTATAGCGATGCATCGAAGAAAGGTTTAGGATGTGTTTTGATGCAGCATGGTAAGGTTATCGCCTATGCTTCGAGGCAGCTGAAGCCTTATGAGGTGAACTATCCGACGTATGATCTAGAGTTAGCAGCTGTGGTTTTCGCGCTAAAGATTTGGCGTCATTATTTGTATGGAGAGACTTGCGACATCTTCACCGATCATAAGAGTCTTAAATACATCTTCACTCAGAAAGAGTTGAATATGAGACAGAGGCGTTGGTTGGAGCTTCTGAAGGATTATGATGCTAATATTCAGTATCATCCTGGTAAGGCGAATGTGGTCGCTGACGCTCTGAGTAGGAAATCCGGTATGATCGCGAGTTTGGAGTTTGAGCCTCGTATTTTGCATGATTTAGAGCTTCTTGATGTGGAGTTTTGTGTTCGTGGTCACGGCGGTTATTGGGCTAGCCTTACGGTTGAGTCCAATCTTATCTTGCGAATTAAGGAGGCTCAGAAGGAGGATGGTGAGTTGTGGGCTATAGTTCAGAACGTTGAGGAAGGCAAACAGTCCGAGTTCCGAGTGGATGATTCCGGTGTGGTTTGGTTTGAGGGTCGTCTATGTGTTCCAAACGATCCTGAGCTTCGTGAAGCTGTCCTATCTGAAGCTCATAGTTCCCCTTTTTCTATACATCCTGGTTCTACCAAGATGTACCGGGACCTTAAGCAACATTTCTGGTGGGGCGGTATGAAACAAGAAGTGGCTTCGTTCGTGGCAAGGTGTTTGATTTGTCAGCAGGTCAAGATCGAACATCAGAGAGCTAGTGGGTTGCTTCAGCCATTGGAGATTCCGAAGTGGAAATGGGAGGAGATTTCCATGGACTTTGTGACTGGTTTACCTCTTACTCGTAGGAAGCATGATGCGATTTGGGTGGTCGTCGATCGACTAACCAAGTCTGCACACTTCCTCCCTATTCGTGTGGACTACAGTGTTAGTAAATTGGCGGACATATTTCAGCAGGAAATCGTTAGGCTTCATGGTATGCCTACGGCTATTGTATCAGATAGGGATCCTCGGTTTACGTCACGTTTCTGGAAGGGATTGCATAAGGCATGGGATACGCGCCTTAAGTTCAGTACAGCTTTTCACCCTCAGACGGATGGTCAGTCGGAGAGGACCATTCAGACTTTAGAGGACATGTTAAGGGCATGTGCCTTAGAGTGGACTGGTAGTTGGGACGATTATTTGTGTTTGGTAGAGTTCGCATATAATAACAGTTGGCACGCGAGTATTCGTATGGCTCCCTTTGAGATGTTATATGGTCGGAAATGTAGGGCTCCGGTTTGTTGGAACGAGGTAGGTGAACGCGTTATTGAGGGACCGGAGTTAGTTCAGATCACTACTGAAAAAGTGGATGTTGCTAGGGAGAAGTTAAAGGAAGCTAGGGCTCGTCAAAAGAGTTACGCTGACAAGCATCGGCGTGATTTGGAATTTCGCGTTGGTGATCGGGTATTTCTTAAGGTTTCGCCGTTTCGAGGAGTTAAACGTTTTGGAATTAAGGGCAAGCTCAGTCCTCGATTCATTGGACCGTTTGAGATTTTGGATCGTATTGGAGAAGTTTCGTATCGTTTGGCTCTTCCTCCTCAGTTATCACATGTTCACGACGTCTTTCATGTATCTCTCCTGAGGGGATACAATTATCATCCTCTGCATGTGGTGTCTTATCCTTTTGATCAGATCCAGCCAGATATGTCTCTTCCGGAGGAGCCGGAAGCTGTCCTTGATCGCCAAGAGCGAGTTATGAGACGTAAAGTCATTCCTTCTGTTAAGATTCTTTGGCGGAACCACCCAGAGCGGGAAGCTACCTGGGAGACCGAGGAGTCTATTCGAGCCAGTTATCCTCACTTTGTTTTCTGATTCTGGTATGTCTCTATTTTGTTTCCGATTCGTTTCATTCTGATTCTTTGCAAATTTCGGGGACGAAATTTTTCTTTTTAGAGGGGAAGAAGTTGTAAAACCCTAAAACCTAAAATGAGCAAAAAGACCAAAATGCCCCTGCTAGTTTAGAATTTAATTAAAAGCTTATAATGTATCAAATAAATTCCAAACTTCTGGAAATGCACATGTTATCATCCCAAATAATTTTCACAACATCATTTAACATTTACACAAGTAGTAAAATTACCAAAATACCCCTAGTATTGCCGAATGATTTTTAATTAACTATATTATGATTTTAAAACACATTAACTTATGTAAATGAGGAAATAATCAATCAAATTAATATGGCCAACCTATAATCCGAAATTTCTGGTCCAAGCCCACCCCTAGGACTCGGTATTCCATGTTTAAAGTCAATCCACATCTCATTTATCTCTAACCCTAATTTCCGAGTAGGAAGAAAACACATAAAGAATTTCCATAGCCTCCATTCGATCCACAAAAATTACCAAGGCATTTTCTGAGTTCAAACACAATTCAAGGAGTCCTAGAAAAATAGTGTTGAGTGCATTTGTTGCCCGATTCATTGGTGGTGGAATTATTTCCATCGCTAACTCACTTTTAAGGTAATTTCGTTTAAAATTCAACCAAGCTTTGTAAAATTCGATTCTCATTTTTCCTGGAGTTCTTACATCATATGTGATCTGCGAAAAATGTGTACAAGGTGATTTGATCCCATTTGGAGTCGTGGTGAATTCTTCCCTTGTCGAGTATCCATCCGAGAAGCATTAAATCGTGTGGTCTTATTCACTCGTTCTAAAAATCTTCTGGTATTTTTCCTAGCTTCTATTGATCGTATATATCATGAGAAAAATAATAAAAATGATCCATGCATTGTATATAATTCGTATGGTAATTCATGTGTTATTAAACCCTAGAATCGAAATAATTCAAGAAATCATGCATGCGATTTTTCCAGGCCTAGTGAATAATTTTCGTGGGCTCTATGATCATAATATAACACTAGAAAAATGCTTATTTGATTTATTGAGGCTCAAAACTATTTTTGGTGAATTATGTTGTAATCGGCTAAAAGGGATAATAAGAACAAAATACCTAGCATGGAAACTAGGGTTCAAAAAGGGTTAGATCTGATTAATAGTGAATATTAATGATGTTGAAATGATTGCATAATGATGGGATTCGATTAGGGTTTTATTTGGTTAAAAATGGTGTTTACCGATTTGTAAATAAATATGAAAGGGGGTGTTTTGCCAATAATAAAACTCATGGGTTATTTTTGTCATGTTCTATATATCATTTATAATCTGTAAAAATTATTAAATGGAGGGCCTATATGTAAAATTTGTGAGAAAATGAATTAAGTTGTAATTGTGAGTTCGAATTGGAAATTTATTAAATACAAGGACTAAACATGTAATTTCTGAAAAGTTGAGGTCGAATTATGTTATAAATGATATTCAGGGGCTAATGTGAAAATTTGGATATTTATTGGGCTAATATGTAATTATTGTTAATTAATGATTTAAATGTAAATTCTAAGGACTTAATATGTAACTTTATTAAATGGAGGGACCTAATGTGTAAATATGGAATAATTAAAGGTCTGATTGTATAACTCACTAAAATAAGTACTCATGAGGTAAATTTGATAAACCAAGGGTTTAATGTGTAATTATGCATGTTTGAAGGTTTAAAATGTAATTTTAGAAGTTCAGGGGCATAAAATGTAAATCATGAGAACCTGAGGACCAAAGGTGTAAATATGATAAAGATACCTTATTTCCAGCAAATATTGACCTAATTAAGCTATGTACTAAATATTTCTAAAAGTGGAAACCTTCTAATTATGGAAACTTTCTAAAAGTGGAAACTTACTAAAAAGGGAAAGTTACTTAAAATGGAAAGATGATTAATTAAGAATGATTTGTAATCCCCTTCTACTCCTCTAGGTGTGAAGAAGGAGAGACTTTGAGCTTTCCCCCATTTCTGTGCTTGTTTCTATTTTGCTTTCGACATAAGGTACGGATACTCTACCCTTTTTAAGAAAGGGTGTCTTATCACCTATGCTTCGATGTTGAGCTATGAACTTTTGCTATGAACCTTTGCTATGACCCTTTTTCTATGAACCTTTTGATATGAACCTTTTCATATGACTTTGAGATTCACTTTTGACATGACCTTGAGATATGCTTTGATATGACTTTGAGATGAACCCGTTTGCATGACCTTGAGACTTGACTCTTAGTTTGATACCCGAGCCACCTTTTTGTTTCCTAGCCAGGAAGGTAACCTGGCCATGTCTGTGATGCACCACTGGCATGACTCCTGTGTGGGGGAGTGATTTCTCACGCCGTCCCCTTTTATATTATGATATGGCCATTATGATTCTGAGATTATGATTTTGAGATGACTTTGAGTGGGGGCGTATGGATTGCAATCCTAGGCATGTATGTTTAGTGGATTTAACTATGACTTTGAGTATGACTTTGAGGTGACTGGTGCATGTGTGCTATACACGCCTTTCACATTTATGGGAGCTGATCACTCCACCCCTTTTGATACATGAGGACACCCCTCATATTATCTGGTTGCCTGAGAGGTATCCCCTCTGATTGTGAGATCTTGACTTTGAGTATTATGATGTTGAGATATGACTTTGAGTATGGGCTCGTGGTGGATGACTATCCTATATATCTTCTATTTCTTATTGCATTGATTATACCTTATGACATTCCCCTTTGCTTCATTATATTTCTGTTTCGTTATCTTTGCTTGTTATTATGTATCTGTTCACTGAGCTTTGTAAGCTCAGCCGCACGTTTTCTTTTCCGTGTGCGGCAGGTATCTAGCTGGGAGATGGATTTATGCTTGGGATGAGAGTTAGTGGGAGCTTTTGCCTTAGATGATGTCCTACCCTAGTCTTACCATTTATTTCAGTATTTTGATATTGGATCTATTTCGTTATGTATTTCCTTGGGATTATTTCTTTCTTTCATTTGAGACTTATGTATTGAATTCCAGTCATGTTGACTTGGATTATTTAATGATTATGTTTATTGGCTTTCGCTGTGATTATGTATGTATGCTTTGATTTGTCACCATAATGTGATGCTTCTACCCTTGCTGGGTTGGGGTGTTACAATGCCTCTTTCATCCCTTTTGCATCTAAAAACCCATTTTGTACCAATTGCCTTTTCCCATCAGGCAAATCAACAAAGGTCCAAACTTCTTGAAGCTTAAACTGCAACAACTCTTCTTGCATAGCTTCCACCCAAATTTCATCTTGTAATGCTTTATAAGCATTCTTGGGTTCCACTTGTGATAGAAAACAAGCAAACATGCAATTTTGAAGGTCTTTGTGGCTATTTCTTTGATGAAGAGATTGAGCAAAGAAACCTTGTTCCTTCAAATCCTTAATCATACTCCTTGTTTGAACAACAGACTTTGGCTCTCCAAGGAGCTGTTCCTTTGGATGATTCTTGTGAACTCTTGTGGTTGGAATAGGACTGACTGGTACATCATCTTCCATATTGGTTAAGTCAGCCTCTGCACCAAACCAATCCAAAGCTTCATCATCAGTATCTTTATAGATATTAATCCAACCAGGCATATTATGATCATCAGGACAGTCATCATCAGCAAAAGATCTTCCATCTTTGTCAACAGTAGGAAATTTTGGTGCAGCAGTAGAAACACAAGGATTAGCAGCAGTAACTTTTGGCTTAGCAGTAGAATCATAGTGACTGCTGCTAGTGTTATTTCCTTTGTTTTCAACATTTCCTGATTCATTATTCTGCACTTCATCAACAATTTGTGGTCCTTCATTAACCACTTTTCCAACATCAGAAGGTTTGTCCCCACCTTCTGTATCTCCTTTTGGTACTTCATGAACAGCATCATCTTCTTGTGAACTCTTTCTCTCTTTCTCTTTGGCTGTGAAAGTTGGATCAAGCTTCCATTTTTCAATCAAAATAAATTCCTTTGCAGATTCATTCACCTTAGCTTGTGTACCTGCATTAGAATCAGCTTTTGTACCTGCAAACTTATTAGTTGTACCTGCAATCACTGGCTCATAATTCATGCTTTTGGTTTGTGAATCAATATCAAATAGCCAGTCAGGTCCACTTCCTGTAACATTAGTTGTGGTTTCACTAAACCTAGCATGCAAGTTTTCTTCCACATGCCTAGTTCTTTTATTAAATACCCTAAAAGCTTTACTATTGGTAGAGTATCCAACAAAGAATCCTTCATCAGCCTTCTCATCAAACTTGCCTAGGTGATCAATGGTATTCAAGATAGTAACAGGACACCCAAATGGTTTAAAGAAATCTATCATAGGTTTCCTACCATGTAACAGTTCATAAGGGGTCTTGTTATGAGGCTTAACTACTTTACTCCTATTTTGCACAAAACAAGCAGTGTTCACTGCTTCAGCCCAAAAAGTAGTAGGTAATTTTGATTCAGACAACATAGTCCTTGCAGCCTCAATAAGTGTCCTATTCCTCCTCTCAGCAACACCATTTTGTTGAGGAGTTCTAGCTACACTAAACTGTCTTAAAATACCTTTTTCCACACAAAATTGGTTCATAATACTATTCTTAAACTCAGTTCCATTGTCACATCTTATCACCTTAACTTTATGATTTACTAGGTTTTCTACTCTTGTTATAAAAGCCTTAAGAATGCTAGAAGTTTCATCCTTAGTTGCTAAAAAGAAAACCCAAGTGAATCTACTATAGTCATCTGTGATAATTGGGCAATACATCTTCTTGTTCAAACTTTTCACATATGTTGGCCCAAACAAATTCATATGCAACATATATAAAGGCTCATAAATAGTGTTCACAGCTTTGGACTTACAAGAAGCTCTGTGTTGTTTCCCCATCTGACAAGCAACGCAGGTTTCAAGATTTTCAAAAACTTTTGAAGGTAAACCTCTCACAAGGTTTCCCTTAACCAATTTATTAATAGTTTTGAAATTTAAATGGCCAAGTCTTCTATGCCAAAGTTTGGATTCATCATTTGTGGCCTTTGCAAATAGGAAAGTTGTAACCTTTCATAAATTCATGTCATTATTATCCTATTTTAAAAGTCACTTCTCACTTTTTCCATTTTTTTACGTAAACCTTGCACCTTTTACGTCTTACACGTTCTAAACCCTCGTTCTTATTTTCTAACCACATCTAAATCTTCCGATGATCTCACCACTCATCTAAATTACAAAAATATGTCTTGAAAACAAATTTTAATATTTTTGGAAGTTTTTATATTTTTACGTTACCCGGTATTGCATTATGTGTCTTAAAAACTCTACGTTTGAGTACCGGGAGCAACCTACACTACACAAAACACTTTATATTACATCAACTACCAAAAATCTTCATTTTATATCTTGTTACATTGTATGTAACGCCTAAGGAGCCATAGTCTCAACACTTGTCCAAGATTTAAGACAAGTATTGAGTTAAAACTTCCATAAGCAACCTACACTCCATTATCTCACTTCCACTATCACTATTACATGCAAATAAGCTCAAAATTCTGCACTCTCTCCCTCACTTGTGCCGTGGATCATCAAGCACACAAGGACCATTGTATTTTGATTTTCTATTGAAAATTTTGTACAAAGAATGGTGGTCTATTGATGCTAACTCAATCCTTGATCTTTTGCTTCTTGTAGGTATTCACTTTCAAGAGTTTTGTTGGTGAATAATCTCAAGTTTTCAAGTACTCAAGAGTGTGACTCTCAAGATCTTCCAAGAAGTGTTGGTGACAAGAAAATTTAGTGATCATGAATTAGAGAAAAGGTACAAGTATTGTAACTTAAATCTTGATCTCTATTTATCATCCTTAAAGATCTTTCTTTCCACTATATTTTTGGCTCACAAAATGATATTGTGGCTGTAGATTGAAGTTCTCCATGATCCTCAAAAAGTTTTTCTTTTGGTGCTCTCAAAGATTTCTCATTGGTGGTGTCATTTGAAAACTCCTAGTCCTTTCTTCTTGTCATCAAATCTTGTTCATCACTTTTGTAAGAAACTCCTCACCAACTTTATTTTTTTTATCATTTCACTACTGTAAAAATTATATATCTTGGTGTATTTGAACATTATATAAGTTATTATGCTTAGATAGGCTTGGTACATGGTTTAAAACACAATGAAAACCCTAAAGGACTAGACCTGCAAACTGTAATTCTGAACCAATGGCAAAGATGGAGTAAACTGTACTAATCAGTAAACATTGGACATAAAATAAAAATATCAGGTTTTAGACCTATGTCTTGCGGTCGTTTTGACGGGAATTTCATTGAATAACTCATTACGATGATTAAATTAGAAATGTTTTCGTAAAACATATCACAACCTGAGTAACAGATATGAAACGTGAAAAAGTCATTTTTTTTGTGAATAACCCACTGTTACTCAAAGCATAAAAGTTGTAGATAACATCTTAACTTAAACGTGGCCGCAAGAATGGGATCATTTTGATTTGTAGAACTCAAGATATTGTATTTTTAGTGGGACTGTTGTAATTATGAAAACTGCTGGACTGAATAGTATGGACAAATTGATAATTTAGCTGCTGCTATGTAATTTTTGACCAAGTGGGACCTACAAAACTTGTTAGTACAGATGAATACCTTTCCGGGGATATAAATAACTTAATTTTTTGACTTACGGTTTGCAAGTAACGGATTTTTGGAAGTAAACAAGTTACTAAAACTTCCATCAGCATTGGTATAAAAAGTATAAACATGTTTTACACTTTATAAAAATTGGACCTTTGATACATTTTTGAACCACCTAATATATTTTTGAACCCTCAGGTTTAATGTGAACTTTTTGGCTAAAACTTGACCCATGGGCTAAAAATTGAACCTTAGGCTAATCTTGGACTTTTATAATACATGATTGGACTTAGGGACAAGTATAGGATTATTACTTGAATTTTGATAACTTTTAAATGCTAAACTAAAACTTGTAATATCTAGGAATTATGTACCAAGCATAATTAAGATCATAACTTATATAACTAAATTGCATCAATGTTTATTTTAAAAACCTAAGACAAGCGTATATCTATTTAGGTTCCTTGTAGAGCTTCGCGGCTATTTTCTTCACTTGCTTGTTTCGTACTACTTCCTTTATTCACGGTGAGTTCATAGCCTCGCCTTTACTCATTTTAATGCTTTATAAACCTCGTGAGGGGGATACATGCTAGTTTTTAAAACTGAATACAAGTAGCTTTTGGTATGCTGGACCCGATTACATGATTATAGTTTTTGAGTAGCTTTTGCCGTTAAAAGTCCCTAACATCATGAACCGTTAATTCCGTGGGAAACGCTAATATTATGAATATGCATATGGGGTTTGAAAAGCCTGTCCGGATGAGTCGCACTCATATTTAACGGGTAGCATAATATTGAGAGATTTTAGATAAATTGGCAAACTTACCTCCTTAGGGCATATTAAATTACGTCAAGGTTCGGGGTCATGAGCTTGATACTATAATCATATTGTACGACTTGTATTTGCATTACTTGTTGCCCGATGAAAAATACTTGTATTCAACTTATTACTTATTAAACTCTATGAATTCACTCAACTTTATGTTGACTTTTTAGTATGTTTTATCTCAGGTCCGTAAGTGACTTTCGGCTTGGATGGGCGACGCAAGAAATGGATATCTATATGATGGCTCATGTTTAAATAAAAGTTTTCATTCGATAATGTTCTAAACTTCTAAAACTTATGTATCTTTTGACTATGTTAAAAACTTTTGGGACCTCATTGAATCTGGTAAATTATCGAATGTGAATTTCAAAAACGACTTTGTTTTAAAGTTGTTTACTATAATTGTACAATGTGACTAATATATAGCACCCTATGTTGTATTCCGCTGCATAGTTAAAATGGGGGTGTTATAGATTGGTATCAGAGTACAAATTATAGTGAACTAGGTCTTTTGTTTTAAAAACCTAGACTATAATCATTTTTACTTATACTTTTCTTCAAAAACATGAGCATCCATCATCTTGATTGATATCCATGCGCGCCTACTCCCGAGCTTCCTAATTCTTCCTCGTATATATATATATATATATCTTGATCATTCTATAATAATTATATAAGCATTATAATTATTTCTTAACTCGATCGTTAATCCGCGAAATATTACTTATAAATATAAAATCTTTATGCACAAGATTTCTTATTATTTATGCTATTAGTAAACATTATTATTATTTTGTTTATTATTCAAAAACTTTATGAACATCTCTTGATTGCACCGTTGTTATACGTATGCGTAAAATAAATATTATCATTTGTATATGTAATATTTATCGATCATCTTGCTTGTTCACAAAGCATCATTATTCACTCACTTACTTACACAAATATTATTTTCATGATAATATTTCTCTTCTTGATACTAATTATATGTATATATATGATTTTTCAGATTCATCATGGCACTTCCACTTCCACCTGATCATGAGGTAGACATTCCGGAAGACGAGCCAGCTCAACCCGAGCTTGCATCGGAAGAACCTCTACCAGTTCCTCCATCACCTAATCATGTATTCGGCTTTCCTAATAATGATCTTGAAAATCAAGAAGAAGAAGAAGAAGAGGAAGAGGAACAAGAAGAAGAAGAAGAGGAAGAGGAACAAGAAGAGGAAGAAGAGGGGAATGTGTTAATACTCCATAATGCGAGTTCAGATGAAGAGGGTGATGAACCTGAACTTATCTATCCTTATGAGGCACCTGCTTCTCCTTATCCACCACCATCTATACCTGACACTTCATCTGATTCAGAACCTGAGGTTGAAGAGGCTGCCACTGTTGGCACCATTAGACAGGTTCCCCTCTTGGAACGCCGATTTCCTAGGATTATCCGCGAGAGGGGTGGATCATCTTCGGCTGCTCCCACTGCTTATGAGCCCGAGGATTTAGTACCTGGGTATATGAGGAGAGATATTAACTCTATTCATGGTAGAGTTAGACTTTTAGAGAGCAAAATGAGGGTAAGAGAGCTCGAGGGTGCTAGTGCTATATCTAGAGACAAAATTGGGCATGGACGTATGGATTTGCTTGACTTTGATTTGGGGGTGGTAGAACATCATGTTGACAAGACAGACCGTGAAGTGGCTATGTTGGGTAAGCGTGTTCGAGAATTAGATAATGAGGGTCTTAGAGGTGAAAATAAGAGATTGAAACATGAGTTAGAAGACAAGGGGTTGGCCTTAATGTTTGCTGATATGTATAATGAGAGACTTGAGAAAGATTTTTATGAGATGAGGCACTGGGCCTACACATATTGGGAGGAGATGCTTAGAGCGGGGATGATCGATGAGAGGTTATGTGATGTTGTTGATGTGTTGGCTGTTTTTGGGGAGACCCCACCACCCGAGCCACGAGGGTCCCCTCGTGACTCTTAGTAGTCTATGTACTCTTATTTCCTTTCGTTGTATTTCGTTGTTGTTCTTCATCTTGTAATCGTTAAACTGAATGTATCAGTTAGTAGAACTATTATCGTTAATTATGATGACTTTGTCAAATTTTGTAATACGATCGAACCATGTATTAATCTTTTGTAAGTAATGATGAAGTTGTCATTTCTTAAACTCCACTTTATATTGTTATAATCTCTTTAATATTCGGTTTACTCGTACATGATTATATCTATGTCATTGTATGATTACTCATCAAAATTTTCTTGTGTTGTGATAGAATCATGCCACCAAAGAGAATGTCCGACGCAGCTATCCGAAAGTTAGTTGCTGATAGCGTGGCCGCGGCTTTAGCCGAGGATCGCGCTATAAGGGCTAATGGGGCTGCTGGAGCCGTTGGGGCTGCTGGAGGCGGTGCTGGAGCCGACGGGGCTGCTGGCGGTGGAGCTGGAGCCGCTGGGGCTGCTATTAACACTGTAGCACGTGGTTGTACCTTCAAGCAATTCTTGGGTTGTGATCCCACTAAGTTCAAGGGAACTGAAAGGGCGGTTGCATTGATACATTGGTTTGAAAGTTGTGAGACTGCGTTCATGCTTAGTAACTGCTTAGAGGAATGTAAAGTCAAGTATGCAGCAGGTACTCTACAAGAACATGCCAAATCATGGTGGAACGCTTATGCTAAACCCATTGGAATGGAAGCAGCCTATGCAATCACGTGGACCGATCTCAAGAAAAAGATGACTGAAAAGTTCTGTCCTCGGAGTGAAATAAGAAGACTTGAGATGGAATTCTACTATCTAACGGTCAAAGGCTATGATATCGAAACTTACATCAGAAGCTTTTCTTAAGGGTCTTCCCCGAAGCATTAAGGGGAACGTGACAGCCGCAAATCCTAACACTCTGGATGAAGCCATTCGTGTTACTCAAAAACTTATGGCACAAGTAGTGGAGGATGAGGCGACTCGCAATGCAAACAAAAGCAACAACCAAAACAAAAGGAGGTGGAATGATGATAGGAGGGGAAACGACAACAACCCCCAGGGCCGCAACAACGATCATCACCAGCAGCAGAACAGAAGGCGAGAGAATGTGAGGGCAATGACTGAAGCCCCAACTGGAAGAGGTGGTTACAATGGACCTCATCCTCACTGTGATCGCTGTAAGAAACATCACACTGGCCACTGTAGTATGAAATGTAACATTTGTGGAAATCAAGGTCATGTAGCGGCAAACTGTAAGGGTAAGGCTATTGCTACTAGTGCTAATGCACAGCCAATTATAACTTGTTATGGCTGTGGAGAAAAAGGGCACTACAGAAACAACTGCCCGAAGAATGGGAAAGATCAAGCTGGAAATGCTCGTGGACGTGTGTATGTGATGGGAAATGCAGAGCAACAAGGCCCGAATGTCGTGACGGGTACGTTCCTACTTAATAATCATTCTGCTAAAGTTTTATTTGATTCGGGTTCAGAGAAAAGCTTTGTGTCCACTGAGTTTAGCACCTTGATAAATATTAAACCGGTTAAGTTAAACTATAGTTATGAAGTCGAATTAGCCGATGGGAAATTGGTTAGTACAAATTCTATTCTAAAGGGTTGTACCATAAATCTCGCGAACCACCCATTTAGTATTGACCTCATGCCAATTGAACTTGGTACTTTTGATGTCATTATTGGAATGGATTGGTTATCCGATCAAAACGCGGTTATTGTCTGTGGTGAAAAAGTTGTTCGTATTCCACACAACAACAAAACACTACTAATCAGAGGTGATAGAGATGGGTCCCAATTAAAAATCATAACTCGTATCAAGGCTCAAAGGTACATTAAGCAAGGGTGCCAGATGTTTCTAGCACAAGTGACAGTGAAAGAGTCGGTTGAAAAACGACTAGAAGATGTACCTGTTGTTCAGGATTTTCCTAAAGTATTTCCTGATGATCTTCCGGGACTTCCACCACCTCGACAAGTAGAGTTCCGAATCGAATTAGTGCCTGGTGCTGCACCAGTGGCACGTGCACCTTATCGACTGGCACCATCAGAAATGAAGGAGCTATCGGAACAATTACAAGAATTGTCTGAAAAAGGGTTCATTCGACCGAGCTCGTCACCTTGGGGAGCTTCGGTGCTATTTGTGAAAAAGAAGGACGGATCCTTTCGAATGTGTATCGATTACCGTGAGCTTAACAAATTAACAGTCAAGAATCGTTATCCACTTCCGAGAATTGATGATCTATTTGATCAGCTTCAAGGCTCAAGCATGTATTCCAAAATTGACCTGCGATCAGGTTATCACCAACTCCGTATTCGGGAAGAAGACACTCCAATTACTGCGTTTAGAACTCGGTACGGTCACTACGAGTTCAAAGTGATGCCGTTTGGGTTGACCAATGCACCTGCAGTATTTATGGACTTGATGAATCGTGTGTGCAAACCGTACCTCGACAAGTTTGTGATCGTGTTTATTGATGACATTTTGATTTACTCCAAGAACAAGGAAGAACATGTGAAACACTTGAAGATTATCTTGGAGTTACTCAAGAAAGAGCAATTGTATGCCAAATTCTCGAAATGTGATTATTATCCTTTCGTAAACCTTTCGTAAATTCATGTCATTATTATCCTATTTTAAAAGTCACTTCTCACTTTTTCCATTTTTTTACGTAAACCTTGCACCTTTTACGTCTTACGCGTTCTAAACCCTCGTTCTTATTTTCTAACCACATCTAAATCTTCTGATGATCTCACCACTCATCTAAATTACAAAAATATGTCTTGAAAACAAATTTTAATATTTTTGGAAGTTTTTATATTTTTACGTTACCCGGTATTGCATTATGTGTCTTAAAAACTCTACGTTTGAGTACCGGGAGCAACCTACACTACACAAAACACTTTATATTACATCAACTACCAAAAATCTGCATTTTATATCTTGTTACATTGTATGTAACGCCTAAGGAGCCATAGTCTCAACACCTGTCCAAGATTTAAGACAAGTATTGAGTTAAAACTTCCATAAGCAACCTACACTCCATTATCTCACTTCCACTATCACTATTACATGCAAATAGAGAAAAGGTACAAGTATTGTAACTTAAATCTTGATCTTTATTTATCATCCTTAAAGATCTTTCTTTCCACTATATTTTTGGCTCACAAAATGATATTGTGGCTGTAGATTGAAGTTCTCCATGATCCTCTAAAAGCTCTTCTTTTGGTGCTCTCAAAGATTTCTCATTGGTGGTGTCATTTGAAAACTCCTAGTCCTTTCTTCTTGTCATCAAATCTTGTTCATCACTTTTGTAAGAGACTCCTCACCAACTTTATTTATTTTTTATCATTTCACTACTGTAAAAATTATATATCTTGGTGTATTTGAACATTATATAAGTTATTATGCTTAGATAGGCTTGGTACATGGTTTAAAACACAATGAAAACCCTAAAGGACTAGACCTACAAACTGTGATTCTGAACCAACAGAAAAGATGGAGTAAACTGTACTAATCAGTAAACTTTGGACATAAACTAAAAATATTAGGTTTTAGACCTATGTCTTGCGGTCTTTTTGACGGGAATTTCATTGAATAACTCATTACGATGATTAAATTAGAAATGTTTTCGTAAAACATATCACAACCTGAGTAACATATTTGAAACGTGAAAAAGTCATTTTTTTTGTGAATAACCCACTGTTACTCAAAGCATAAAAGTTGTAGATAACATCTTAACTTAAACGTGGCCGCAAGAATGGGATCATTTTGATTTGTAGAACTCAAGATATTGTATTTTTAGTGGGACTGTTGTAATTATGAAAACTGCTGGACTGAATAGTATGGACAAATTGATAATTTAGCTGCTGCTATGTAATTTTTGACCAAGTGGGACCCACAAAACTTGTTAGTACAGATGAATACCTTTCCGGGGATATAAATAACTTAATTTTTCGACTTACGGTTTGCAAGTAACGGATTTTTGGAAGTAAACAAGTTACTAAAACTTCCATCAGCATTGGTATAAAAAGTATAAACATGTTTTACACTTTATAAAAATTGGACCTTTGATACATTTTTGAACCACCTAATATATTTTTGAACCCTCAGGTTTAATGTGAACTTTTTGGCTAAAACTTGACCCATGGGCTAAAAATTGAACCTTAGGCTAATCTTGGACTTTTATAATACATGATTGGACTTAGGGACAAGTATAGGATTATTACTTGAATTTTGATAACTTTTAAATGCTAAACTAAAACTTGTAATATCTAGGAATTATGTACCAAGCATAATTAAGATCATAACTTATATAACTAAATTGCATCAATGTTTATTTTAAAAACCTAAGACAAGCGTATATCTATTTAGGTTCCTTGTAGAGCTTCACGGCTATTTTCTTCACTTGCTTGTTTCGTACTACTTCCTTTATTCACGGTGAGTTCATAGCCTCGCCTTTACTCATTTTAATGCTTTATAAACCTCGCGAGGGGGATACATGCTAGTTTTTAAAACTGAATACAAGTAGCTTTTGGTATGCTGGAACGGATTACATGATTATAGTTTTTGAGTAGCTTTTACCATTAAAATCCCTAACATCATGAACTGTTAATTCCATGGGAAACGCTAATATTATGAATTTGCATATGGGGTTTGACAAGCTTGTCCGGATGAGTCGCACTCATATATAACGGGTAGCATAATATTGAGAGATTTTAGGTAAATTGACGAACTTACCTCCTTAGGGCATATTAAATTACGTCAAGGTTCGGGGTCATGAGCTTGATACTATAATCATATTATACGACTTGTATATGCATTACTTGTCACCCGATGAAAAATACTTGTATTCAACTTATTACTTATTAAACTCTATGAATTCACTCAACTTTATGTTGACTTTTTAGCATGTTTTATCTCAGGTCCGTAAGTGACTTTCGGCTTGGATGGGCGACGCAAGAAATGGATATCTATATGATGGCTCATGTTTATATAAAAGTTTTCATTCGATAATGTTCTAAACTTCTAAAACTTATGTATCTTTTGACTATGTTAAAAACTTTTGGGACCCCATTGACTCTGGTAAATTATCGAATGTGAATTTCAAAAACGACTTTGTTTTAAAGTTGTTTACTATAATTATACAATGTGACTAATATATAGCACCCTATGTTGTATTCCGCTGCATAGTTTAAATGTGGGTGTTATACAAGTTAAAGCTCTTTTGGGAACTATGTTCTTTAAGTCAACACTGTATATGTTTTCTGTTCTAGGGACTCTACGTAGCACAAATTTATCATCAGGCAACTTAAAATCAAGAGATATGACAAGACATTCAGCGTCAGTAAAAAGAACAAAGTTCTTTTTGTCACACATTTGTGAGACACTAAAGAAGTTGAACTTAAGCCCTTTTACAAAGTACACTTTTTCAAAATCCAATTTTCCTAGTCTTATTGTGCCTTTACCAATGATTTTACCTCATTTAGGATCATTTCCAAAGGCAACATATCCACCATCAATAGCTTCAAAATCTTCAAGGTTGGACATGTCTCCTGTCATGTGTCCAGAGCATCCACTGTCAAATATGCATTTGTCCTTTAATTCCTCTTGTAGATTGCCCTGCACATAAAGTAATAGAATCAGTGTCTCTTGGGGACCCAAGCCATTACTGATTTGGATCTGCCTTGTGCATCAACATAGTCAAATCTCTTTAAATCCATTTATGCACTGCTGATCCTGGAAACATGATCTAAAACCTTTATTTTTGGTTTCCAGACCCAGCAAGCTGAGGCCTTTATAGCATAAAAATGGTTGCCCAAAACAGTGTTTGTTATCACTTTTGGCTCAGCAGTAGAAACTGCTTTTGCCTTAGCAGTAGAAACATCTGTATTATTTTGAAAAGGCCTTTGTGGTGGAGCAGTAGTAATTGACCTAGTTGCACCAGATCTCATCAATACTGCCCTTGGAACCATGTTTTTGTTAGCATGAGGGTGAGTCCTTTTAAAAAAGTTTTTGTGTTTCACCCTTCTGTTTTGGTTCCAAACTGGTTTTTGATAGTAAAAACATGTTTCTTGTAAATGCTCAAAACTACCACAATGATAACAATCCTTTTTAACTAACTGAAAATCACTACCTAACTTTTGAGAAATTAGGTTGTTCCAGTTTCTTTGATTACCTCTAGGCCTATAGCTTCTTTTAGGGTGTTCTCTAGGTTCCTCATTATATTCAACTATTTTCCTAGAGATCTTGTCACCAAACACAGGTTTCACAAACCTAACCTGTTTAACTTTAGATTCAACTGTTTTAGGAATTTCTTCCTTTTTAATCTTTGGTGTTGACTCAACCTGTTCCTCATCACTAACATCTAATCTTCAATAATTGGAGCATCAGAAAACATCTTTTCTACCTTAGGTGTTTCTTTATCAGCCTCACTAGATTCACCTACAGGTTTGCTATCAAGTTCACTTATAAAAGACAATTCTTTCTTAGGGGGTGCAAAGGCACTCTTAATTGGAGGAGCTACATCATTATATCCTATTCCACTACCTCTCCTCATTAATTGACTCTCAATAGACTTATGCACAAGATCAGATGCAAATTGTTGTTTTTCAACTCTAACTACATGTTTTTCTTTTTCAGCCAAAGTTGCATCTTTTTCTTGTTCAGCCTCTTCTATCTTTTTATTAAGAATGTTAATCTCACTCTTTTTAAGAAAAAGATCTTGTTCTAGAATATTAATCCTATCAACATATTCTAGTTCATTCTGTTTGAGAAAGTCAAGTTTTTCTTCAACTGATTTCAGACCAAATTTATAACCTAAGTTATCTAGTTTTAACTTTTCAACTTCTGCTCTTAGACTTTCATTCCTAGACTTAAGCTCTTCAACAGTATCTAAACAAGATTTAAATGAACAACTAGAATCATTAGATACCTCTGAATCAGAACCAGATGATGAATAAGCCATAAGAGCAAAGTTGTGTCCTTTGGGTCCTTCTTCTGCCATAAAAGCAAAGTTGGGTCCTTCCTCAGCTTGATCACTCCATTCATAATCTTCTAGACCATCACAAGACACCAAAGCTGTAGTAGTCTTGGTATCTTCAGTAGTAGCCTTCCTTGAACTTTCTCCATTCTTCTTAGGTGCCCTACATTCCCTTTCAAAGTGACATTTCCTCTGACAGTTGTAGCATTCAATTTTGGACTTATCAAACCCCATGGTGTTTTGTCCTTTATACTTGAGCTCCCTTCATGTCTTCTTCAAAAACCTTCTAGCCCTCATTGTCAGCATAGCCATTTGCCACTTCAAATCAATTTCTTCAAGATCATCAGGATCAATTTGTTCCAAATCCTGATTCATGACTGGAGTACTGGTAGTAAGATCAGCCAAGTAAGCACAAATAGCAGCATCACTAATGTTATCACTGTTTGTTGAACCAGCAGTAGAAACATTAGTGCTAGCAGTAAAAACTCCATAAGTAGCAGTAGAGTGAGTTTCTTGAGAATTGCCATAACTTTTGTTGTTGGAGGATACAAAAGCTAGGTTTTGTGCACCAGAGGATGAACTAGATGACCCTTTCACTTCAGATTCATAAACTTTTAAGTTGTTGTACAAATCATCTAAACTCATTGTGTCAAAATCAGCTTTGTTTCTCTAAACCACAGTGTGCATACTGCATTCAGATGACAAACTTCTCAGAAACTTAAGATTGATATCTTCTTGAGAAACTGGACACTTCATAAGTGCTAATTGACTTATAAGCTTCTAAAGTCTGTCATATGTAGCATCAATATTTTCAGAACTTGAGGTACCAAAGGTCTCAAATTAATGCTTCAGAAGATTTTTCCTTGACTTCTTGGTAGCCTCATTCCCACCAAATCTTAGCTCAATTGCTTGCATTAAAGACTTAGCATCCTGAATATGACTAAAGCTCAACTGATAGTCATTAGGTATGCCCATCATGAGAATACTATGAGTCTTGATCTCCAACCTTCTTTGAGCCTTGTAATCAGCAGATTTAATGGGTACAGGTTTCCCATCATCAGCTTTTCCTGGTAAAGTATCACCATTCAGAATGACTTCCCACATTGAGTAGTCAAGCATCTTGATGTATTGTTGTATTCTCGTCCTCCAAAGCTCATACTCTCCAGGCTTGAGCATAGGCACCTTTGATGCAGTAACCATGTGTGTTGATTCGGATTCCATGACTTGAGTAGATGTTGAACAGATATGAGTTAACAAAAGTTCTTCAGGATCACAACTTCTAGATCATAAGCTCTGATACCACTTGTTGATCTCAGTTGAGCAATTTATCTAATTAGTTATCTTAGACGTGAATCTAAAACAACAAGTATAGAAACTGTCTTGACTTGTAAACTATTAAACACAATGCGGAATATTATGTTTAATCTTAAGAAGAACAATGAATGAAACAGTAGAATTCTCAACAAACACTTCAATATATTAAATATACGAATACTCAAAAGTATTAGGGTTTACAACCTTGAAGTGAATCGACACTAACAATGATACGTATTAAACTCTAACCCTAGAACCTCCTTTTATAGACTAAGGAGTCCTAGTCGGTTTACAATAGCTTTCTATACAAGCAAAATATTTTAGAATCTATTCTAAACTTATCTATCACATACTATACATAGTTTATCTCTTCAGCAGTAGTATGAATTACTCTAACAACAGTATCTTTTACTGCAGCAGTAGTATTCTTGCAACAGTAGAATCTCCAACACTTGCAGTAGTATAGAATACACTAGCAGTAGTATGATACTTAGAGTATTTTCCTTTATGCACCATGAGCAGTTGTATCATCCAGAGCAGCAGCATCTCTAAACCCAACAAATTGTCCATGTAGTTATTGAATGTTTGGTTTTTGAATGTTTTCTTATGCAAATGTTAAGTGCATGGTTGTTTCAGGATTTGGGTTTATAGCTCAATGGTGAGATGTGTAACAAATAAGGACGAGGTTAAGGGGCCATTTGGTTCACCGATATGTGATGATTTTTATAGGTTTTGTATTAAAAATACATAGAAAGATTGTGTTTTGTTTTAAAAAATGTGAGGTTTTAAATATATTGAGACCCATGAATAGTGCTAAAAGGGTGAGTTTTTTAACTCACTATATAAGTGATGTATTTCAATATTGGGGGGCCAATGAATCATTGGACACAAATGCCCTTTATTTCTCTTTTTTCTTTTTTTTTTTTTTTTTTTTTTTTTTTTTTTTTTTTTTTTTCACCTAATAATTATGTAATTTATGTTTAATTGATTGAAAGCTGTATCTACCAAATATGCCAAAGATTTTTAAATCTTGTAATTTATATTCCTTCACATTATAAATTTTATGGAGTTTAAAATACATGTATTTATATTTTTACCAACCAAACACCCCTAAGAGTACAAGGTGTCATAACACCATAATACCAAAAAAAGTACCGTTATCTCAGCGCCACATCAACTTTAACATTTCAACATTAACACCGAAAAATCACCTCTTACCATAACACCACATTAATACCACCCTTTGAGACCTACTTTTCTTTAAAAAAATACAAATTAACCCCTTAAACTAATATTTCATTAATTAAATCACCCCTTAAATAATATTTCATTCATTAATTAAAACAAACATAAATTTAAAAAACATGCGGAAATAATTTAGATTAGTTATAAATGATTTAAATAATTATAAAAATGATTTGACCGGGTGTGAATATGGTAGTTGATTGTATTTTTTTATCTCGAGGTTATCAAACGGTTGTGATTCAGTGATTTATGATGTATGGTACTTTGAAAATACTTGACAGAACAGAGTAAACGACAACAACTTTACTGACTTTGACCAAAACGTTATTGACTTAAAACTCATAACCTCTTATTAATGATTAAAACTCATACCCTCTTATCCTCAATTAACATCACAAACTCAGATGGAGTGAAATAACCATTTCTTGTGTTCTTGTGGAAATGATATATAATGGAAAGAAAATCTTGTCAGCCTAGTTCTTATGGTAGACCTTATTATGCATGTCCTCTTTCAAAGGTAAATAATCATACGTTTCTTATTTTCGTAAATATATAAATAATTTGTTTGTTAAAAATACATTTCTTATGGAGTGTAGTACTATGTAACAGCCATGAACAAATGATTATGGATGTCCATATTTTATGTCGAAGGATGTTGTGGAAAACGTTGAGGGGGGGGGGGGGTGAATATGTTCCCATTTAAAAACTTGAATCTTTTGTATCAAATGACCAATCAAGTGTGACGTAATATGAGAAGTGTCAACAAAAAGTCTTGTGACAACTAGTGATAGTGGAATTCCATAAGTGAAACATATTACCATAACACAAACATAGACACAACATAAATACCACACAATATAAGCAATAAGCCACACTAACATAAAAACAATGCAAATATAAAATAGTAAATGTAAAGATAAAAAGTAAAGAGATAAGTAAAGAAAGCACAAACCGGACACGATGATTTATAGTGGTTCAGTCACGAAGCTCATCTTCGCCCTACTCCACTCCCCGAGTACCCAACTCGAGAGTTATTTCACTAATCAACAAGCTCCCTTCTTTGGGGAGAAAACCATACAACATCGCTTACAATATTTTCTGACACTAAGCTAGATGTCGAGTTCTTCTTCAGGTACAACCAAACCCGTTATGTTTTATAGCCCAACATAACAAACCTTGTGTTTTGAGGCCTAAACACATAAACCGCGTCGCTTACATTATTTTCTGACATTAAGCTAAATGTCGAGTACTAATCTAGCTAGTACCAATCTCACTCACGATCTACCCGATCCTCACAAATCACACAAGCTACAAGATCCACATGATCTACACTCGATTTACTTGATCTACCCGATCAACATAATCTACACGATCTACCCGATCTTCACATGATCTACCCGACCTATACATGATCTACATGATCAACTCAATCTACACGATCTTCATGACAACCTAAGTAATGTGACAAGAACTTGATGTATGATGAAATACAAGAAGTGCGTATCAAGTGTTACAAGTGCACTAAACTATGACTACAACACTTTGTATCTTTGTGATACTAAGTGTTATTCTCTTGCACTAGTAGAAGAATGAAGGTGATCACTTGAATGGATGATTGGATCACTCCTAAACAAACATAAAATAACTACATGATCAAAGAAAGTGGATTGGAGTGGGTGGATAAAGAACAGAAAGTTCTGTGTGAAAAACCTTGCCAAAATGTGTAAAATGGTCCACTATTTATAGAGGAAGAAAAAACTAGCCGTTACAGACCGACGGTACCGTTAAAGTTTAGACGGCACCACTAAATTTAGTGGTGCCGTCGGTCCTTTAGTGGTACTGTGGGGGACAAAGATGCTCCTCCATTTGTTTTTAGCGGGGAAGGTTTATTTGAGAATGTTTGGAGCTGTTTTGGGGGGAAAATAGCCGTTGGTATTTTTAAACTTATTTTTTCAATCAAAACATTTCTTTTTAATTCAAAAATAATTTGTAAAATGTATTTTTGAAAAATGTTTTGTCACATTCATAAAAATGTGAAGTTTTGAACAAAAAATTTATTTCTTTGATCATCCGTCAAGTTTAAATTTATTTGTTCATACCTTAAGTGATTTATGTCGGGATGGAAATCTACGAGTCTGTTGAAGCATACTTGAGACGTCGAGAGATGTTGATATAAGTATGCATTGATGATTAGTGTTTATAAGTAACTTGCGCATTTTACGTTATGCATTACAAGTTACATGTTTGTCATTATTAAAACCAAAGAATCCGTTTAGTTTAAATATCATAATATTTGCACTAACAATCTCTCCCTTTTTTATGATGAAAAATATGTAAACCGTAACACACAGTAAAATGTAAAAGTTACTTGTTTACACTCCCTTCTCCCCCTTTTGTCGAAGCAAAAAGGTAGTTGCATCATCCCAGTGAAGTCTTATCCCCCTTTTGTCGAAGCAAAAAGGTGGTTACACTCCCTTATTACACTACTATCATCTCTTCCCAAAAAGGCGAGCTTGCATCATCCCACTGAAGTCTTCTATCACCACCCGAGCTCCCCTAGCTTAATGCTCCCCTATGGTAATTGTATCCCCTTTTATATTTACCTTTGTTTTTAGCGAATCCATAGATCAAATTCTTACAAAGGCTTTTCCTACATCAAGGGTTTGCTATGTGCAACATAATATATAACAAGACAGGAGCAATCATTATAGAACACATAGCGAGACATGCAAGGGTTAAACTATGTTAAAATGTAGCTACCTAAAAGCAATGAGTTTGATAAGGTATGTGAGCATATCAAAGTATGCTAGTGGTTAGACACGTGATGAAAGTGTGCCAAAGGATAAAACAAAGAAGAAAGCCCAAGAAAGTTGAGCGACCAAAAAAAATGAATGCATATTGCAATTCAAAGACACTTTAGTGTCACAACCCAACTGACAACCTAAGGTGTAATTGTTCAATCAATCACACTAACAAGAATGAGATTTGTTCGTTGACTGACACACAAAATGACTTCTTCCAAGTTGTCATTGGGAAGGCGAGTTCTAACAAACCTCTTGAATGACATAATCATCTACCTAAGATGATTGGTGTTAAGGGTAGTTCGTTAAAAAGACATACTCTAAATGAGGTAGATATATGTCATTACTATTATGGCAAGTCATGCCATAAAGTAGACTCGATGAAAGTTATAATTAAAAAAATTAGAATGAGAACGACACGCACCAAGATATTAGTGGAAATGACTCCATACGATGGGAAATTGTTGGATTTGACCTTTGAGAAAAGATAGAAAAAGACGGTTTAGATTAATATATTATTTGCACTGACAATGAGATGCATGATATATTTCAAGAGAGAAAACAAAAATGTGCATGTGATCCTATTGTGGGTGGATATCTCTAACGGGGTTGAGGTAACGAAGTTCTAGATTTCAAGTTTTGGATGATCCTAGTTTTGTGTTAGAGATAATTTGGTGCATGAAGGGTTTCGTGTGATTATGAGGATTGAAGGTTATTGAACTAACTATCACTATCAAAAGTGAGAAATAGTTGTAAGGTTTGAGTGTAATGATCGATGGGTTGAAGGTTCTTAAACTAACCATCACTGTCAAGAGTGAAGTGTAGCTAAAAGGTTTGAGTGGGATTGATATAAGGGTTGAAGGTTTTGAAACTAAATATCATTGTCAAGAGTGAAGTTTAGTTATAAGGGTTGAGTGTGGTGATGAATGATATTATTGTGAGGTTTGATGTGAGGGTTGAAGGTGATTGTATAGAATGAATATCTACATGGTCACAAAGAGTAGAGGTTAGGAAACTAGAACCGATTGTGGTTTTATGACTGGGGTTTTGCTAAGTAGTGGGTACTTAAGAAATGAGTGTTTTAATAAAGAATTCTATGGAATAAGAACCACATTTGTGTGTTCTAGAGAGTGTTTGGTGAAAGACTTCATGTGTATGAGTGTGTTTTCTCTCCCCTTTAATCGATGGCCATCCGGACAAGATGTGTTAAAAAATAAATAAAAATTAAAGAGGAAAACAAACGTTGGCGGAAGCTATGAGCTTAGTAACGTCATGACAAGTGATGGATAGCATACAATAAACTTCACCTTTGAAGTCACGTAGCTCTTCTCAATCATTGTGAATATTCATAGAACATTCATATGATGAGGCATGTGATTACGTGAAAGAGTGCTAAAGGTTAAGAAGACATAATTTTCAAGGATGTGAAGTTGGTGATGAGCTTCTAGTAGTGTTATCTTTTATAGAGGAAACTACGTTGATGAAGAAGGGTTGTCTCACACTTATCCTAGAGTTTCTTCGATTGAAATGTGTGGAAGATGAGTGGGATGCGGAAGCATTGGGGAAGGTTGAGGATGTAGTTAAATTGAGAAGATGATGGATATAGAAGTAACCAAACATATGGTGTGTTTTGTACCATGCGGAAGTGAAAGGGGAAAAAGCTAAGGAATCAAAAGATAGGCAGAATCTATTCAGATAGGAGACGGTTCTGGTTCAAGACTACATCGAGTGGGTTTGGATAGTGCTTTTGAAACTGTGAGAATTGAAAACAAAATAAACTGTCTCAGTAGATAACAGTCTGACGGTACCATTAAATTTAGCGGAACCGTCCCCTATTTAAGGGTACCGTGACCTGCTGAGGTCAGTTTTGACCCACAATGTGATTTTCGACAAAGAAATTTCACATATGTTGTGATTTTTCTGGACCTTAGATTAAAGGAATTTATAACAAATAAATTCTTTTTATGAATGAATCCAAAGGGATTCGATGAACATTGATCGAGAACGAGAGATGACATTTAATTGCATTTCGCAAATTAAATATACTTTAAATATTTCAGATGAAATATTTAAGTTGTCATTGGAGTTTAAGAGGATTTTACGAATAAATCTCGCTGATTTAGTGAGACTTTTTGACACGAGGAGAGAATTTATACCTAATAAATTCTTTTTACGAGATGAACGAGACTAGACGAGAAGAGATGACTTTAATATTTCCAAGGAAATACATAAGTAGTCATCAGAGGGATATGAATGATGACTTTAATATTTCCAATGAAATATTTAGATAGTCATAAGACGAAATTCGGAAGATGTTCTCGAACACACATAAATTATGAAATTCACGGAATGTGTTCCATCATTCCTAGACCTAGACGTAGGTAGTTGAATGGTTCGCGTTTGAGAGGTTTGGCTAATTTACGGATTTTGATGTGCTTCGCACGCGAGTGTTTCACGGGGTTTTGAAAGGCGTAAAGCAAGGCCTATGGTGCTGATTCGTAGCAGGGTTTAGGATCTAAAAGAATGAAGTATTTAACTGACACAACGGTGGTAGATGTGTGGGTGAGACTCGATTTGGAACATAAGGATGGCTTAAAGTTGATTTAGGTTTGGTGTTTTTAGGGTGATTGATGGGATTTTTGGGATGAGCATCCATTGTTGTTGTGAGATCGTTGCACGTCGGTAGGTGATCATGATTGACGAAGAAAAAGAAGTGACTCAAACATATCAATCTTCTTATAGGCATATTGCCCGTTATTCGGAAGAAAGAGAGTATCAACGGGCTCTTGGCGAGATAGGATGATACGTTGGTTTTCTACCCTAAAACCAATGGATAAGTTCGATCCTCATTATCTATGAGGTGAGCTTGATGACAAAACACGATGAAAAACCTATGGGGATAAGAGGAACTAACAGAAATGAATATACTTGGTCTTAAGAAGTGTATATTCACGCGAGGATGAAAGGAACTACTAATCACTTATGTAGTAATTCATGAGTCCTTTGTCACATACGTAGGTTGATGTTAGCTTTTAGCATTTGGATGAGCGTTTTAACATATGTTGTTAAAAATGCTTGAATATGATGTTTCGGATATGACATTTAACAATTGCGATCGCAAGTTAAAATTACTTGAATATTTCGGATGAAATATTTAAGTTGTCAAACCTACTCCGAGATCTACTAGGCTTATATCTAAACTTCCCTTGACAAAAGAATGTATCACTTGGAAGAAAGCGAAATGATGACCAAGGAATTAGGGCAATTTTGCGACTACTTTAAATTTTAGATGTTGACACTAGTATAAGACAATATGACGTCTAAAAGTTTATAGTGATAGGCATACCTAATTCATTATGTGTCAAAACAACTTAGTGTGGGTGCACAATTAACAAGCAAATCATGTAGAATGCACATAAGAAACAAATGCAAGCACCATACAAAACATGATAACATTTAGCATTTAAGAGCATGTATCATAGATATACATATCAAGAGATATTATATCAGAATATCTAATCGAAAGCAAAATATTTCTAATAAATATGCATTCAATAATTAATCAAGTAATTACTGGGCATTAAGAAAGCATGAAGGCATTTAATCATATCTCACAAGAACATGTTATCACTTTGAAACACATATGTGGGATGCAAGTAATTTAGGTTCGCTAAGGAGGATCCTAATTACTACTTGTTCAAAATGAAATCGTAATGGGAGATAAAGTTCACCGATGTAAACTATCTTTAGTCAAATGTAGGAATGAAAATTTTTCAAGTTAGAGAATAAGTATGAGACTATCACTAGTGGTGCTCAATTCAGGCTAAACACGACCATTTTTATGGGTTATACCACGAACCCAACTTCTCTCCTGGAAGCAATTCAACCGTTAGGTCAAATTGAATTTCTAGTGCGATAGGTTCTCAAGTAGTCATTCTCATGTTAGAAAAATTCAAATTCCTGTATTTGCCTATCGAAGTGTAGCAAAGATGATATTAGTGTTAGCATTAAAGAAAAGTGGCGGTCATTCTATTCATAGGAACTTTGTAAACGTGTTATAGATAATACAGTAGAATAGTCAAAGGGCTCGTGGACTAAGCTAATAGGCTAGAAGTTATGTATAAGTTAGTCCAATCCTAAGTCCAAACGAAGCCCATAAGAAAGCTCATGAGGCGTCTTATCCCTTGTATAAAAGCCATCACACACCTCATTTGTATGGTGTGCTTGAGTGTGTAGTGTGTGTGTTTATTAATAAAGATTTCTCTCTTCATCTCTGTACTCTCTCTCTCTCTCTATTATATGCACGACATATACATACTCTCGTACCATCCATAAGTGCTTAATACGATTCATATATAGTGTGATAGAGTTAGATCTAAGGTCCTACAAGTGGTATCAATCGCCTAACAACGATTTAGGATTGTTTGTGTCTCGTTTTTTTATTAAAGCTTTGCAAAAAGTTGCATTTTTCTTCATAAAAACGTTAGCTTTTTTGTCCAAAAGCTTTGATTTTTACGTTTTCTAGGTTAAAGTTGTTGTCTTTCTTTTAGATCTACTTCTTATTAGTGAATTTTGGCAATTAATCGAATCAAAATCATCAAAAACGTGTTTCTTATCGATCAAGAAAGTTTTGGAAACTTATCGAAATTTGTCAAATTTGCTTATAAACGTTAAAGGTCGAAACTTTATTGTTAGTTAAGTGTTTTTGAAGGTTTTTGATCGAGAGAAACTGTTTAGAAGTCTGTTTTTAGTCGTAATATTGATCTCTAAAGAATCAGTTAATCCATTGGAATTGAAGTTTTGAGGGTTTATCGGAATTGGTTTTTAAGGGTTTGTCGGAATTGGTGTTTAAGGGTTTGTCGCAATTGATTCATCGGAATTGGTCATCAGAATTCATCAAGAACTTGTTTACTTCACGATCCAAGGAGAACTCAGTATTCCTTTGCTTGTATAAGAGTGTGGAATACTTCGACTAAGGAAATATCTTCTAATTTGTACAAATTAGATAGATTCTATCGGAATTGCAAATTTCATCGAAATTGCAAACTTTCATCAAAATTGTAAATTTCATCGGAATTGCAAAGTTCATCGAAATTGCATTTTCATCGGAATTGCATAACTTATCGAAATTGCAAGGACTAATCGAAATTGGACCAAAGTG
Organism: Artemisia tridentata subsp. tridentata; assembly: GCA_021014915.2. Classification (NCBI taxonomy): domain Eukaryota; kingdom Viridiplantae; phylum Streptophyta; class Magnoliopsida; order Asterales; family Asteraceae; genus Artemisia; species Artemisia tridentata. Next base: position 386,756,755 of record CP139507.1, on the reverse strand, counting down.
AACAGTATTCATCGGAATTGCACCAAATCCATCGGAATTGCTCCAAATCCATCGGAATTCAACCAAATCCATCGGAATTGAACCTTCAAAGCTGACTTATGTTTGATTTTTTACGACAAAACTTCAAACGGCTATAACTTTTGAACCGTAAGTCCGTTTTCAGCCCATAACTTATCAAAACGACCATGAGAACGAGGAGAAGGACACGTTGAATGAACTAACTCAACCTTCGAGGTCCAAACCCACTCCAAAAAGAAGTTATTGAGGTTTTTAAGTTTTTAGACCAAAATTTCACTACAACAACTGAATTTAACTTTCACCAGACACAACTCCTATATTGTTGCACCGATCCCCGATCAACTTTATCATACATACCTTCATCAATGGCAGCTCAGCAAGACACTTGAGAAGTTATAATTAAAGAACTTCGTAGATCGTTTAGAGCTAGTGGGATTAACAATAATAATGATTAACACAATGCGCAGCGGAATAACAAAACTATCATTATTATTGCTACAAGGTTTTTCTCGTCATCATCTCCTAACAACTACTAACACAATCAGCCCCAATGCTATGTGATCAAGTATAACACGGTGACACTCTAACAGGGATCAAAGATCCTTGAGGCTTATACCAAACACTAACCCTAGGTGTCTAACACAAGACCTACGCCTAGGTTTACACACACACCCCTTTAATGAAGTTACATCTTGACTCCTGTACATGTAAAACTCACACCTCTAATCTCTTTATATAATGGAGATTTGGGTTACAAAGACTTTAACATTTAACATAATTAGTCCTTCATCTTTTTCTTCATAAGTTTCTTTCATCTTTCATATTTTGTCAATATCAACTCAAATTAAATTCCCAACAATCTTCCCCTAGTTGATAATGACAAAACCAACTATATGAAAGATGTCGTCTTCCCCTTAATCCATGCATATCATCAAGGATCTTCAAGCTACAATCTTCTAAATATTCTTCCCCTTTTTGTCATCATCAATTAGGGGACAAAAGTATGCAACCATGATCTTCATAATCACGAATCAGCACCATACATCCAATTTAGTTTTCTAATGTCTCGAATTACCCTCTATGAACGAACACCAAAATGCTTTCTTTTATAAATGAACTCAAGACAGAAAAATCCCAAATCTTCAGTAAGAATACCAACGAGCAATTATAAAAACCTTCACCTCGATGTAGCATATAAATGGTTAATCATTTGAACATTAAGCTTCCCCTGAAACCCATATTTTAACCATTTGTTGAATCTTGTCGAATAACTAACCACCATAGCAACGAACACCATGTAGTACCATTGATTCGTGCCAAAACGTATATATAAATATTATGCAATGACGGATACGCGTGAATAAAGAAAAACTAACCCTATAGGAAAAAGGCTAACTTGAAAAAACTCACGTTTGTGTGTAGTGTGAAACCAGGTAAGTGATTACCCAGGTCGTGTCCCAACGAGGTGTGAATGGGCAAATTGCTTAAGTTTTGGAATTAGAGTGACTGATGATTAGATATGAGATTTTTGATTTTTTAATTCTAATTGATATATGAAAAACAAACATACAAAGGAAAATAAAGCACAAACTAATTTAAACTAAAAACGCGAATAAGGAAATCTAAAACGGGATAAAAACTGAAATATTACAAAACTAATCCTACAAGTGTAAAATTATTTTTCCTAGGTTCTATTTAAGAAAAGAAAATTTTAGAAATTAAATTTAATTATTTATTAATTATAATTAATTATTTATTATTTAATAACTTTTTAAACTATTTTAATTTATAATAATTACTAAATGAACAAAGAAAAATCTAAAACTTTTTCTATAAATATTATGAGGAATAAAGAAGCTAAAAAAATTATAAAAATGAAAAGTGCTTAATTAAAGATTTAAAAAGATAAAATCTATTAAAATAGAAACTATCACTTATTTTATATTTTATTTTTCTTAAGGTCTATAGATATGATTATATTTTTCCTAGAATCTACTTAATAAAATAAAATTTTGAAAATTAAAATTATATTTTTCTGATTATTATTCTATTTATTATGATTTAAATACTATTATAAACTAATTAAAATGATTAAAAATATAAAATGACTTAGGAAAAATCTGAAAAATTCAGGATAAGTCTAAATTAATATTTTTAATCTAGGAAAATTAAAATCAAAAGTCTACTAAACCCTAATAAGCAGATGGGCAGATAAGCAGTTTGGGAATAAGCCCAAAAATAAGCTAATAAGCTCAAAAATTTACCAAAGGCTCAGGACTAGTTTAAACAACTTATATAAGCACAAAACAACTTAAAGCAAACAGATTAAACCACAGAATAAGCAAAATAAGCACTTGAGCATTTGTACTAATTATGCAGAAAAATCAGTGAAATACCCCTACTTGAAGAGCACTTTAAGCACTTCAAATAAGCTAATTTGTGGAACCTTAAGGGGGCAAAAGATTGCTAGTATTACTGGCTACTCTAAAAACCAAAAAGCCCCATCTCTAACAGGCCAATTGAACTTCAATTGATCACTAGATCAGGTGGTCTAACTGAGTTTGCAGATAAGCTTGTGCACAGGGCAAAATTGCCCTTCTTCTGGCCTGGATTTAGTGGCTTAAAAGAGATCTAAAAATCACAAGAAAAATACCAGATGGAGATAAGCTGGGTGAGCTTATTAATCCAAAGTTTCAGCTTCTGAGGGCTTAAGATGAGTGAATTAAAAATCACCCAAAATCTATAAAAACCACAAAATCTAACTTATGGTCTGATGTGGTCTGTTTGTTGTGCAGAGGTGTTGCAGGCCAAGTGACCAAACCAACTCTTGTGTTATCACTATATGGACCAAAAGAACTCAGAAAATGCCAAGGAAAAGGTCAGAATAAGCTCATAGCTTAATATGGCTTATTTGGTCTCTTTGAGGTCTGATTTTACCACAGACCCTTCAAATCTATATTTTCTATTGAAATGGCTAATCAGGACTTAGAAACAGCTTAATATGGCCAAGATAAGCTTGATCAAAGTTGGGATTAATGCAAATGTACAATAACAAGCTGAAAATGGCTATATGCCAAACAGCCCTTTATAGGGTCTGTTTTGGATCTTACAAGTGACTAGGCTGATTTAAGCTAGGATTACTAATGAACTATCTTTAACTAACTTATTTGTATACTGATTGAAAATTAAAAACTGCAATGAACTTATTTTTAAGCTATTACTATAAAAGGGCTAATTTTGAGCTTATTATAGATTTTTAAAGCAAATTAATATAAAAGCTAATTAAGACTGCAAATAAAGATGAAATATGTTTAAGAACTAGTATTAAGCAAAAAATAAGGGAAATAAGCTACAATAAGCAATTGCACAGTAGAATAGAAAATTTAAGGTAAAATTATGAAAAATCTTACAATTGATAAAGCTTATGGAACAAAGAAACAAGGACCAAGAACACTCCTAGCTTGTTCACACAAGCTAGAAAACCCAAGAAAAGCTTCCTGAAACAGCTTATTCACAAGAAACAGCTTTTTGGAGCTTATGTTGACTTTTTGTTGACTTTCTTCATATTTGAAATTCAGAACATCCTATATCTATTTAAGCTTACAAAAAGCTATATTAAGCTTGTATAAGCTTATAGTAAGGGTTTTTGAGCTTTTTGTGATGATTAATAAGCACTTAGAGCTTATTCGAATTAACAAACAAGTTGAAACTGAGCATAACTTAAAATCTAGAACAAGATTGCTTGAAATAAGATTACTTTGATTGCATTTAACATGAATTACAACTGAGAACTTAGAAATACAAAATTACATTGACTGAAAATGAAATATGATTATACTAGGTTAACTACTTGCCATTTAAGGCTTATATTGCTTCCTATTTATAAAAAAATAAAGTGGGATAAGTCCTATCTCTTCCTCTGAATCTTTCTGAGCCCTTGGATAGTCTTCAAACGATCTCAGCTGTTGAAAGAGATTTTTGGCGCCAAAATTGAGTGAGTGGGAAATACCACTAGGACTGATAACTTGGGATGGGGAAGAGGCATTTAATGCCTCTTGGTTTGTTAGGTGATGGGATAGGAGGAGGGTGGTGGGTTTGTCAGAAAGGCGGTGGAAAATGGTGGTGGTATTGGTGACTGGTTTTGGCGGGGTGAGTGGTATAGAAGAAGAGTTTGACTGAGTCAAACTCTAGGTTAAATAAGGGGTCGGGTTTGGGCTTTGTTTTGGGATTGGGCTGGGTATGTAGTTGGGTTTATTATTTAGTGGGTTGGGTATATTTAATGGTTGGGTTTTATTTTAGGATAGGGTCCGGTTTGGATTTAGTGATAAACACAAGGACCATTTTTGTAATTTCTGAAAGTTTGAGGGGCTGAGTTGTAAGTTTCCAAAAGTTATCAAAAGGGGCTAAATTGTAACATGTGAATAGTACAAGGGTATTATTTGATAAATTACATTTTTTTAAATACCCGAGGACTAAATTTGCCAATTTTGAAACTTGAGGGGTAAAAGTTGCCATTTTTAGAAAACTTTCATCCAGGGACTAAAAGTGAACATGGTTTGATATCCCAAGGACTAAAGTTGACTTTTCTTTCATTTTAATCCTTCAGGGACTAATTCTGCCAATTTTGTGAACTTTGCATGTTTTTCACTTGTTTTCAATCTTTTTTGTACCTGAATCACATAAAAACACATTTCAATGATATTTATAGTATTATGTGACATTTCAAAGTGTTTTTGGCTATTTTAACAGTCTAAATGGGAATAAAATGATGAGTATTTAGACACTCATCAATCCCCCACACTAAACTATTGCTAGTCCCTAGCAATCTTTTATGAAAATTTAATGGATTTTATCTCTTTACCAAAAGCCATTACTTCTGGAGTAGCCAATGTTTTAGTATGTGATACTTTGGTACAATGATAACCAAATGATTTTGAGCAAACCATCAGCTGTCAACGGATTTGATTTGTCTTTACCAAAATTCGTTTGCTTCTGGGCTAGCCAACTCTTAGATAAAATACAGTTATTATCTTTGGTGAGCTGATTACCAAATATGGTTTTCCACTGCCTTTACCACAAGCCATAACCTTGCGGGCTAGCCAACTCTTTACTTATAAAGATATGGGGAGTTGAATACCATACAATTTTCGGCAAATTGTCAGCCATAAACAGATTTGAGACATCTTTACCAAGAGCCGTTTGCTCTCGGATTAGCCAATCCTTATGTGGGTTAGACATGGCGGACTGATAACCATTTATTGCGTTCTAAGTGAGAAAAAATTTTAAATTTTTGGCCAAAATGGGGGTACTAGATGGTACATATGATCAAATTCGCTAGAATTCCCCCCCACACTTAGAACTGAATATTTCCCTCAATATTCAAAGCACCGGCTATTAAACCAACACTTAGAACGTAAAAAGGAAATACTAATAGCTTTTTTTTTTTTTTTTTTTTTTTTTTTTTTTTTTTTTTTTTTTTTTTTGAATGTACATATATACAACATGTGGGGCATCTCCCCCACACTAGGGTGAGACATGGGTGAAAACCCATGTTTTACTACTGTTTTTATTAACCGAGTCGCTAGCTTGACTCGAACCCGAATTCATTGGTTCATGGGGAAGTAACATGTGGAAGAAACAATCTACATCGTACTTTCATTCAAGATGTCTAGATAAACATTGAAGTATATGAAAGGTCCACACTGATGAGATATATCCGGCATTTAAACCAATGTTAGATGGAAAATGCCGGGGTAAAAGGTAATATCCTCACTCCCGAATGAGTGAAGGATAGGGGAAATCACCGGGTAGGTGAAGGGAAGAAGAGAGATCTTGATGCGTGGTTTTGCAACCTTACAACAGGTTTTACCTCTCGAGGGATCTCAAGAGGCTTACAACCCCACCAGGCAGTGTACCTGACCGATGTAGTATAGTGTAGTGGTAAGTACGGGGGATTGATCGTTCTCCACAGGGAATAGTGTTCGTTAGGTATGAAAGACTACTCTAATTAGGTCTAAGGGTTGAGGAAGATTCTTTTTTATGTTTTTATATTTTTATGAAAGCAAGTAAAATCTCGGGTTTGAAGGAGTGGGCGGAATTAGTTGCTAGTCAACTAACCCAAATTACTACGAATGCAAATAAAATAAATAACTGAAAATAAAAAGTTTGGTGAAAAGTTATGTGTAGAGAAATGTGTTTACTTAGATTTCCTTACTCCCTAACTATCTTTTACCGGTTGATTAGTGTGTATTAGTTGCGTGGATGACGGGTGTATTCCTTAATACCAATCGTGGGGTGGCGTACATACTTCCCCAACTCTACAAGCTCCTACTTCACTCCTATGTCGAGCCGGCTAGGAAGCTCCTAACATGGGATCACTAGAATTCGCTTGTGCATTAAATACAACCATAAAAACCTTTAGTACGCATTTGGTTCATGTTTCTTAAGACGTTCAAGCAAGTTACCAAATAGGAAGTTAGCCAGTTTTCTTAAGCCTAACATAGATAAACAATCATCCAATACAACTAATAACACACTAATAACCAATAATCAATAGCTAGGTTTCATTAGATCTAAGCAAACACAAGATAAATCTAGCCTAACATGTTAATCAAAAGACAAGAATAAGATAGAATCAAACAACACATAGATATATTGAATGATTAATTGATAACTTATCTTCAATGTAACATGGAAGATCTCAAGGCAAAAAGCCTTGAAAAAGATGCTAAAATCGTCTTAGGGTTTTCTCCCAAAAATTCCACACTAAGTTCCACCCTAATGACAAAAAATTAGAAAACTATATATAGACTTTTGGATCTGACGGCGTCACGTTATGGAGTGTGACGCCGTCACCTCGCCGCTTTTAGGGTTCCCGGATGACCTTCTTGACGCCGTCCCTCTTTAGCTCTCCAAAATCCGTTCTGGCTTATCAAGGCTTGACGCCGTCAGACCTTGAACGTGACGCCGTCCCTCTTTGAATTAAGCCGTGACGCCCTTGATCAGGTTAAAGCGTGACGCCGTCAGAATTCACATGCAATTTTCACTGGCTTATCATGAGTAAATTTCACATCCACCTTTTCTTGCCAAGCCATGACGCCGTCTGGAGTAAATCCTGACGCCGTCAAAGGTAACTTCCAGCACAATTTTGAGACTTTGTCGTTTTCTTCACTTTTATGCTCCAAAAACGTCCAAAATGCCTCCTTTTCCAGATTTCTCCTCAAAAGTACCTAAAATGACAAAAGGAACGATTTAGGGCGATATTTGATCAAATAAATACGATTTAGGGCTTAAATGACCCCTTAAAAGCGGTACACTTTTCGCTTCATCAAATACCCTTACACTTGAGATTTGCTTGTCCTCAAGCAAATGCGCTTTTATTCTAATCAAAATACAAGTTAGGGGTCATTTAATGCTAACATAAAAGTAATTACAACAAATATTCGTTCCACTTTAATCATAATAAGCACGGAGATTACAAACCAGCACCTCACAAGTAGTGTTTAGATACTCACATCTCTCAAGTGTCATCAAAATAAATCTCATAAGTGAAAACGGATAATATCTCTCACTACCTGTCATAGAAAATAGATTACCATAGGCTTGGGAAAGGATCGAAAACCTCCTCCACTAGGCGTAAGCACCTAAGATAAACTATCAAAGAGGGCTTTTAAATGGGTTATAACGTTAGGTGTAGGGAAAAGGAAAACACGGTTTTGTTGGATAAAGGATATTTTACTGGTGGCGAGTTAAAGATCTTGATCAATTACATGTACTATACAATGTTGCTAAGCCAAGACTCGACTCAATCTTAAGCTAAAAACAAAATAACAAAAACATAAAATAAACATAAAATGAAACGGGATGGTAGTCCGTATGTTTTTTCTACTTTTCTTTTTCTCATTTTTTTTGTATTTTTCTTGATTTTTTCGATTTTTTTTTTTTTTTTTTTTTTGCATACATTCTTACCCTACCATCCAAAATAATACATCATAGGGGCATTGCATCCCCCTTACACTTAAACTTTTACATAACTTTACAAATAACTATTCTAATGACTTGAATTAAGATAATTGAAAAACTTGGAATACTTTTTAAAATATTTAGCACATATGGGGGTAATAAATGATGTTCTTCCCCATTACTCCATTATACTAGTACTTTACCCATGAGTCCCAATCGTCCCAAAACAATATGTACAAGGATATGACTCGACTTAGCAACCATGTAATCAACTAGATAATTAACTTGGGTTTAAACAAATGTTGTCACAATAATGCACTAAAAATGAGTGCATACAAGGTAGGCTAAGGTGATTTGGGTGTACATTTTAGTGGGGTGTAACAAATTCTTCCTTTAAGTAAAATGCTTAAAGGTCGAAACGAAAAGATAGGCTCTGAGGGGTGTACTAGGGGTATCGTGTACTAAAAATGAGTACAACGCAAAGGGTGTGGGAGAATTACTTGACCAATGTAGCCAAAGTAATTATAACAAAAACACAGGTGTAAAACAATGGGTTAATCCTAATGCCTCTTATCATGTAGTAAATCTAACTACACGAATGTAGTCTCACTTGTGGCCTCGGAATGGTCCTAACGCAAGTTCTAGAATCTAAGTGCTACCGGTACACACATCATAGCATAAATGCTTTTCCTACCAATTCTAGGGGCGAACCTCACATATTTGGGGGTGGAAAATTTTTTAGTGGTACGGTTTTTGTGCTAGTGATATAACTCCTATCCGTGAGACGCTCATTAAGATCAAAGTTTCACTCCTATATGTTGTAAAAAATTTTAAATTTGGCACTAAAATTACCCTAACAGGTATTTCTCTCAGTTTTATTACACATCAACTATTAAACAAACAAAAATCAAGCGCAATTGTATTCTCTAAAATCGTACTTTTACCCCCCCTTACACTTAAGATGAACATTGTCCCCAATGTTCAAATAACAAGATGTAAAAGTATAAAGTAAAAGAATGAAATCAAATACTCCCCTGATTCGCTCGGTGGATAATGAAGTAACACGGTTAGATCTTCTTCCAAGGTAATGTTGAAGCTCCATGACTAATGCATCGCCATAAGCTTGATTCAAAACATTTCCTTGTCCAAAATAACCTGTTAAACCTGAGAAAACAAACACGAAAACCTGCATAACATCGGCGGGATAAATCTATATATAAGGATATAATGCTTGTGGAATGATAATTTTGCAGATTCCTGGAGATTATAAGTTGGAGATTTTAATATAAACTTTTTATGAAAACAAAACTTTCAAAAATTTCTGAAAATTAAATCTGACGCCGTCAGGTTATAGACCCTGACGTCGTCAGGAATGACCTGACAAAAATTCTCATTTTAAGTTTCCGGAAAATTTCTGGAAAAACCTTTACCTTACTTCCTGGAAATCCTGCAAAACATCATTATGACTCGATACAAGCATTTGACTCAAACGAATACTAATATGCATGTTACTTTATTATTATTACGATTCATGTTCATTTGTGTTCTAATAAACCGATTTAGATTTCCCTTACACTTATCTTTTGCAAAATACCTTTATATGTAGTTAAGACGAAGTTAAAAACAAGATAAAGCATTTTCACAAATTAGTTTTTAACATGAATCAATAATAATAAAACTTAAACACACATACGGAAACAAATAAAATCAAACAAACAAATAAATAAACACACAAAGCAAATAAAGCTTGGGTTGCCTCCCAAGAAGCGCTTGTTTTTGTTCGAGTCATGAGCCTGACTCTATCCTTATTTAACGGATAAAGGAGAGGTTTTTCCTACACTTAGGATTAAGTGCGGGTGATAGTAGCGATACACACCATCTCGGTGGAAGTATGCCGCGTGAGGAAAGAGTGGTGGATGAATTATATGCTCAAAGGGGTGTGCTCCTTTCATCATAACCTTGCCTAGTTCATTTTGGTCAATGGGTGATTTTGAGTTTCCTCCTAAAAAGGGATCATCTTCTATCAACTTCGAGAGATTCCTAGTTGGGAATCCATCTTGACCTAATAAACCCGGTTTAAACCCATAATGTTTCTTGTGATCAATCATGAATGGGTGATGTAAGTATGAAAGGTTTTGGTTCACTCCTATGTCAGCTTCCTCTCTGCAAGGCTTAGAGTCTACTACCTTCAACATAAAACTACCCGGACTATATGGTTTGATGGGTGGGTCGGGACCTAATTCAATTCCTAAGTTCACATCTAAGGATGGAAGATTAGGTAACGGTTTTGGTTTAGGCTCCGGTTCATCAAAACTAGGAACTTCCATAGAACTAAAAGAAAGGTTATGACTACAAGTATTCAAACCTATTTCTTCTAGTTGTGTTTGGTCCAAGGGCTCTACCTCTATTGGGGTTCATATAGTCTTTTCTACTTCTTCCGGGTAAGTCACGGGTGGTGTGTATGCCTCAAATGATGGTAGGACTTGTGGGGTACTTGGTGGGCTTATGTTACTTACCTCATCATTCCTTATGTCAAGATCACCTATATCCTCATCATGTGTTTTAGTAGGATCTAACCCTAACATTTTACCAAGTATCTCAAGTGCTTCTCTAGGCATCTCAACTTCAATGTCCGAATCATAAGGATCATCCTCAATATTCTGACTGCTATATTCAAATTGCCCAAAAGATTCATCATGTGTTTCTTGAGATTCATCGTCATCGATCATAAAACCTAGGTCTTTTTTATCAATGTGATCATGCTCGGCTAGATCCTCCATCACATCAAGATAACCTAAGTGTTCACCCTGTATTATGGTAGTGCCTAACCATGACATGCAGCTAGGTGGCTCAACTCTACCCTCATCCCCAAACAAACTTGTTTCATGATCCTTGAAATTTGTGGTCAATTGACTTGTATTAATGTTTGTTGGGTTGTCTACCATATAATAATATTGGGCACAATTCTCAATAGCTTCCCATGCTTTCTCAGCACTTAATTCCCTAATATCCCTGCCGGCAATATGGTAAATGTCCCTTTGGGCATGTCGGTCGACATGATTGTAAAAGATTTGAGTTAGGGACCAAAAATCGAAGTTATGATGAGGGACTTTTTGGAGTAAATATTTAAAACGAGTCCATGCATCATAGAGAGGTTCATCTTTATGTTGTTTAAACATCAAGATGTCATATGGAGTGGGTGGATTACGTGGTTGGTGGTATGGTGGATTCGCGTTCTCCATAATGGTGAACGGAAGAGTCAATGGAAATTATGAACAAACAAACAAAGAAATAAGATAGACTAAAGAAGACCTATAAAAATAAAATAAAAATCTCACTAGAAAGGAATCTAGTGAGTAGACCTATAAAATAAAAAATTCAACCTAAACAATAACTATTCCCCGGCAGCGGCGCCAAAAACTTGATGCGTGGTTTTGCAACCTTACAACAGGTTTTACCTCTCGAGGGATCTCAAGAGGCTTACAACCCCACCAGGCAGTGTACCTGACCGATGTAGTATAGTGTAGTGGTAAGTACGGGGGATTGATCGTTCTCCACAGGGAATAGTGTTCGTTAGGTATGAAAGACTACTCTAATTAGGTCTAAGGGTTGAGGAAGATTCTTTTTTATGTTTTTATATTTTTATGAAAGCAAGTAAAATCTCGGGTTTGAAGGAGTGGGCGGAATTAGTTGCTAGTCAACTAACCCAAATTACTACGAATGCAAATAAAATAAATAACTGAAAATAAAAAGTTTGGTGAAAACTTATGTGTAGAGAAATGTGTTTACTTAGATTTCCTTACTCCCTAACTATCTTTTACCGGTTGATTAGTGTGTATTAGTTGCGTGGATGACGGGTGTATTCCTTAATACCAATCGTGGGGTGGCGTACGTACTTCCCCAACTCTACAAGCTCCTACTTCACTCCTATGTCGAGCCGGCTAGGAAGCTCCTAACATGGGATCACTAGAATTCGCTTGTGCATTAAATACAACCATAAAAACCTTTAGTACGCATTTGGTTCATGTTTCTTAAGACGTTCAAGCAAGTTACCGAATAGGAAGTTAGCCAGTTTTCTTAAGCCTAACATAGATAAACAATCATCCAATACAACTAATAACACACTAATAACCAATAATCAATAGCTAGGTTTCATTAGATCTAAGCAAACACAAGATAAATCTAGCCTAACATGTTAATCAAAAGACAAGAATAAGATAGAATCAAACAACACATAGACATATTGAATGATTAATTGATAACTTATCTTCAATGTAACATGGAAGATCTCAAGGCAAAAAGCCTTGAAAAAGATGCTAAAATCGTCTTAGGGTTTTCTCCCAAAAATTCCACACTAAGTTCCACCCTAATGACAAAAAATTAGAAAACTATATATAGACTTTTGGATCTGACGGCGTCACGTTATGGAGTATGACGCCGTCACCTCGCCGCTTTTAGGGTTCCCGGATGACCTTCTTGACGCCGTCCCTCTTTAGCTCTCCAAAATCCGTTCTGGCTTATCAAGGCTTGACGCCGTCAGACCTTGAACGTGACGCCGTCCCTCTTTGAATTAAGCTGTGACGCCCTTGATCAGGTTAAAGCGTGACGCCGTCAGAATTCACATGCAATTTTCACTGGCTTATCATGAGTAAATTTCACATCCACCTTTTCTTGCCAAGCCATGACGCCGTCTGGAGTAAATCCTGACGCCGTCAAAGGTAACTTCCAGCACAATTTTGAGACTTTGTCGTTTTCTTCACTTTTATGCTCCAAAAACGTCCAAAATGCCTCCTTTTCCAGATTTCTCCTCAAAAGTACCTAAAATGACAAAAGGAACGATTTAGGGCGATATTTGATCAAATAAATACGATTTAGGGCTTAAATGACCCCTTAAAAGCGGTACACTTTTCGCTTCATCAGATCTGAATAGCAATTAAGATAAGAACTTCCTCCTCAAGAATTGCATATTCAAGTGGAGGAGGCAAGTCCTTAAACTTGATCTCAGGAAATTTATTTATTTTCTCAACTGCCTTGATTTCCTCATTATGAAGTTGTTTTGGTGGAAGAGGGGAAGATGAATCTTCGTTTAACAAACTTTCTAGAAAAAGAATGTCCCCCTCAGGATCAAGATAGTTATCATCAACCTCATGTGGAAGTGAACTATCTAGAGCAAGAAAAGCATCGACCTCATCCCAAAAGGGATCACTTCCCTCAAACGAAGTGAGAGAAGGGGAAGAGTCGGCTATGATAAGTTGAGAAGATGTGGTGGGATTCCCACTCACAGAATTATGAAAATAACCAAGACTTTCTTGAGAGTACTCTTTTGAAGTAATATCAATGACATCGATTCGGTTAACCGATGCAGAATCATAATTTGAGGAGTACCTCGATGTTTGATCATGGTTAAAGGTAACAGCTTCATTACCCACACGCAATGTGATCTCATGCTTAAATACATCAATAAGAGCATGGCCCGTTTTTAGGAATCCTCTTCCAAGAATGAGAGGAACCTTTTGATCTGCGTCGAATTCAACAACCACAAAGTCAGCTGGAAAATAGAACTTCCCTACTTTCACAAACACATCCTCGGCAATGCCGAGAGGAAGTGATATAGTTCGATCTGCAAGCTCAAGAGTCATGCAGGTAGGAGTAAGAGCCGGAAGAGAAAGTTTCTTCCACACTGAATGAGGCATCAGGTTGATGCTTGCACCAAGATCGGCCAAGGCATAGCATTCAACCATTCCCGGAAATACACAAGGTATTAGAAACTTTCCAGGATCTCCAAGCTTCTCGGGAAGCTTTTTCAAGATAACTGCTGAGCAGTTCTCATTTAATGGAGTTTTAGCCATTTCAATCAGTTTTTCCTTGTTACTTAACAAGTGTTTGATTGTTGATGCAAACTTGGGCATCAGAATGATAGCATCCGCAAAACTTATGTCAAAATGTAATTCTTTAAAGATTTGAAAGAATTTTTCCATTTGTTGACTAGCCTTTTCTCGGAGCTTTTGCTCATTTAAGCGCGATGGGTAAGGAATATAAGGTTTGGATTTAGGGGCAATGACTTCAGGAGTCTCAACAGATTCAAAGACAACTCCTGGTTTGGATTTCTTTTTCGGGACAACCGGAGGATGGACTTGTGCAGTACTTTGTGGGCTTGGAATTTGCACTTTGTCCGTTGTATCCTCCGTCTCTTTCTCCATTTCATACAACGGAGGAGGAATAGGACCAGAGGGTCCCTCATAAGCAGCACCACTACGAGTGGTGATAGCTTTGATGAAAGTGGTATTTTCATCATCATCACTGTCATCAATTACACTGACAGGAGCATCATTGAGGATATTGGAATAAGTTCTAGCTGTCCTTTGCTCACTAAGTTTGCTTGACAAACTTTTAACCATAAATTATGAAAGAGTAGGATCTATTCTTGACGGTTTAGGAGCAATTGTGGGTGTAGAATTTTGGACAACCATAGGTTGGACGTATTTAGCACTTCCATTGTTAGAGGGAAGTACCGGGTCCTTTGTCACCTTGAGTCCATCATGAGCTTTACCACTACGTGTAGTGACAGCTTTGAGTTCACCCCTTGGGTTGACAACAGTGTTACTTGGGAGACCTCCCGAGGTAGAAGGTAGATCATTTAAAGATTTTTTATGTCATTTATTTGGGTAACCAATAACCGGTTTGTCTCATATTGGGTCCTATTTGTCTCCTCTTGGGATTTTATGAATTGCTTAAGCAACTCATCCAAGGACGTCTGATTTTGGTTTTGGACATTCCATGGCTTTTGGTTAAAGTTCCCCTGATTCTGACCTCGGTTTTGATTAAAATTTTGGGAATTGTTGAAATTTTGTCCCTGATTTTGAACAAAGCGATTTTGATTATTTTGATTTGGTACGGGTGGAAAACCAGGTGGTACCATAGCATTTGGTGCTCGGTACTGAGTTTCAGCATGCGGTCGGTATTGATTTTGGTTTACTGCAGCTACAGGAGATGGGTAAAGAGAAGCATCGGTTGCTTGACAATCATAATACGCATGCGGGCCACCACAAGTTTCACACACTTTGTTTATGGCTTTGATTTGTTCCGGTTTATGAATTTCACTCTTCATTTCTTTCATTTCCTTCATCATACAACGCATTACGTCCGTTAGAAAGGCTAACTCTGATGAGTTACCGGATGAAGAAGCAGGAGTGACAGGAACATTCACTTTGTTTTGAGAAATAGGAACTTTTGATTTATTTTCACAAATTTCAATCACCTCTTTAGGTTTACGATTCAAGATATTGCCACCGGCGGCTGCGTTAAGTGAATCTTGATCGTTTTGGTTCAACCCATTATAAAATGTATTGATCTGTTGTAACTCTGTGAAATCATGATGCGGGCATTTTCTTAGGAGATCTTTAAATCTGTCCCATGCCTCTCCGAAGTTTTCATCAAAACCTTGACGAAATCCAGAAATTTCATTTTCTAGATTAGTCGTCTTTGATGGAGGGAAGAAATACTTGACAAATTTCTTTACGAGATCTTCCCAGGTTTCAATGGATCGAGGGGGTTCTTTATCTAGCCAAATCCGGGCTGCCCCTTCGAGTGAGAATGGAAATAGCATCAATTTGATAACTGTTTGCGGCGCATTCTTGTAATTGATTGTAGAGGTCAACTTGTTGAACCAACGAATGTGTGCATATGGATCTTCTCGTTCAAACCCGTGGAATTGGTTTGTGGAAACGAGCTGAATCAAATGCGTTTTCAGTTCAAAATGATCAGAATCGATGGGTGGTAAAACGATGGCATCTCCGTAACCCTCGGTGGGTGCTTCGAGCATCTCAGCCATTGTGCGTTCGTCTGCCATATTATCAGTGGGAATAGTACGAATCTCGGGTTCGACTATTTGGGCAGCACGTCTACGATTACGTCTCCTCGGAATATCTACGAGTTCACGTAAAGGGCTTGATGACGTGGAAGAACGAGTGCGCATGCACTAAATAAAATATTTCAATTAAAACAAGATCGAAGCAAAACACAAGAAACTTAAACCTTAAATCAACCAGCGTACGGTAGCTCTCTGACTGAAAAACGCACAGAGTGGCGGAGAAGCAAAGGTGGGCAATTAATGCTCCTTAAAAACCCGCTTCTTTCAGTTCGACAATTTAATGTCAAACTATCCTTAAACCTCCGTTATAGTTTGTTTATCAATAAAAGGTGAGCCGAATTCGCAAGCGACACAAAGGCAAGTTTTAATCTGATATTTGGGAACTTATTATGATAATACCCAAGTTGAGGAATATTATTTTGATTTTGCTTTTATCTTTTATTTTACAATAAAAAGGAAATGTTTTTGGGTTTTTTTTATTATTTTATATGATATATATATAAAAGAAAAGAAAATTATTTTTGTATTTTATATTGGGTTTATGGGAAATAGGAACTTCACAAGGAAGTGTCTCAAATCACTAATCGCTTAAACTTTACACAACATTGTCGCAACACAACCTCCCCGGCAGCGGCGCCAAAATTTGATCCGTGCTAAAACGTATGTATAAATATTATGCAATGACGGATACACGTGAATCAAGACAAATTAACCCTTTAGGAAAAAGGCTAACTTGAAAAAACTCACGTTTGTGTGTAGTGTGAAACCAGGTAAGTGATTACCCAGGTCGTGTCCCAACGAGGTGTGAATGGGCAAATTGCTTAAGTTTTGGAATTAGAGTGACTGATGATTAGATATGAGATTTTTGATTTTTTAATTCTAATTGATATATGAAAAACAAATATACAAAGGAAAATAAAGCACAAACTAATTTAAACTAAAAACGCGAATCAGGAAATCTAAAACGGGATAAAAACTGAAATATTAGAAAACTAATCCTACAAGTGTAAAATTATTTTTCCTAGGTTCTATTTAAGAAAATAAAATTTTAGAAATTAAATTTAATTATTTATTAATTATTATTAATTATTTTTTATTTAATTACTTTTTAAACTATTTTAATTTATAATAATTACTAAATGAACAAAGAAAAATCTAAAACTTTTTCTATAAATATTATGAGGAAAAAAGAAGCTAAGAAAATTATAAAAATGAAAAGTGCTTAATTAAAAATTTAAAAAGATAAAATCTATTAAATAGAAACTATCACTTATTTTATATTTTATTTTCCTTAAGGTCTACAGATATGATTATATTTTTCCTAGAATCTAATTAATAAAAGAAAATTTGAAAATTAAAATTATATTTTTCTGATTATTATTCTATTTATTATGATTTAAATACTATTATAAACTAATTAAAATGATTAAAAATATAAAATGACTTAGGAAAAATCTGAAAAATTCAGGATAAGTCTAAATTAATATTCTTAATCTAGGAAAATTAAAATCAAAAGTCTACTAAACCCTAATAAGCAGATGGGCAGATAAGCAGTTTGGGAATAAGCCCAAAAATAAGCTAATAAGCTCAAAAATTTACCAAAGGTTCAGGACTAGTTTAAACAACTTATATAAGCACAAAACAAACTTAAAGCAAACAGATTAAACCACAGAATAAGCAAAATAAGCACTTGAGCATTTGTACTAATTATGCAGAAAAATCAGTGAAATACCCCTACTTGAAGAGCACTTTAAGCACTTCAAATAAGCTAATTTGTGGAACCTTAAGGGGGCAAAAGATTGCTAGTATTACTGGCTACTCTAAAAACCAAAAAGCCCCATCTTTAACAGGCCAATTGAACTTCAATTGATCACTAGATCAGGTGGTCTAACTGAGTTTGCAGATAAGCTTGTGCACAGGGCAAAATTCCCTTCTTCTGGCCTGGATTTAGTGGCTTAAAAGAGATCTAAAAGTCACAAGAAAAATACCAGATGGAGATAAGCTGGGTGAGCTTATTAATCCAAAGTTTCAGCTTCTGAGGGCTTAAGATGAGTGAATTAAAAATCACCCAAAATCTATAAAAACCACAAAATCTAACTTATGGTCTGATGTGGTCTGTTTGTTGTGCAGAGGTGTTGCAGGCCAAGTGACCAAACCAACTCTTGTGTTATCACTATATGGACCAAAAGAACTCAGAAAATGCCAAGGAAAAGGTCAGAATAAGCTCATAGCTTAATATGGCTTATTTGGTCTCTTTAAGGTCTGATTTTACCACAGACCCTTCAAATCTATATTTTCTATTGAAATGGCTAATCAAGACTTAGAAACAGCTTAATATGGCCAAGATAAGCTTGATCAAAGTTGGGATTAATGCAAATGTACAGTAACAAGCTGAAAATGGCTTATGCCAAACAGCCCTTTATAGGGTCTGTTTTGGATCTTACAAGTGACTAGGCTGATTTAAGCTAGGATTACTAATGAACTATCTTTAACTAACTTATTTTTATACTGATTGAAAATTAAAAACTGCAATGAACTTATTTTTAAGCTATTACTATAAAAGGGCTAATTTTGAGCTTATTATAGATTTTTAAAGCAAATTAATATAAAAGCTAATTAAGACTGCAAATAAAGATGAAATATGTTTAAGAACTAGTATTAAGCAGAAAATAAGGGAAATAAGCTACAATAAGCAATTGTACAGTAGAATAGAAAATTTAAGGTAAAATTATGAAAAATCTTACAATTGATAAAGCTTATGGAACAAAGAAACAAGGACCAAGAACACTCCTAACTTGTTCACACAAGCTAGAAAACCCAAGAAAAGCTTCCTGAAACAACTTATTCACAAGAAACAGCTTTTTGGAGCTTATGTTGACTTTTTGTTGACTTTCTTCATATTTGAAATTCAGAACATCCTATATCTATATAAGCTTACAAAAAGCTATATTAAGCTTGTATAAGCTTATAGTAAGGGTTTTTGAGCTTTTTGTGATGATTAATAAGCACTTAGAGCTTATTCGAATTAACAAACAAGTTGAAACTGAGCATAACTTAAAATCTAGAACAAGATTGCTTGAAATAAGATTACTTTGATTGCATTTAACATGAATTACAACTGAGAACTTAGAAATACAAAATTACATTGACTGAAAATGAAATACGATTATACTAGGTTAACTACTTGCCATTTAAGGCTTACATTGCTTCCTATTTATACAAAAATAAAGTGGGATAAGTCCTATCTCTTCCTCTGAATCTTTCTGAGCCCTTGGATAGTCTTCAAACGATCTCAGCTGTTGAAAGAGATTTTTGGCGCCAAAATTGAGTGAGTGGGAAATACCACTAGGACTGATAACTTGGGATGGGGAAGAGGCATTTAATGCCTTTTGGTTTGTTAGGTAGATGGGATAGGAGGAGGGTGGTGGGTTTGTCAGAAAGGCGGTGGAAAATGGTGGTGGTATTGGTGACTGGTTTTGGCGGGGTGAGTGGTATAGAAGAAGAGTTTGACTGAGTCAAACTCTGGGTTAAATAAGGGGTCGGGTTTGGGCTTTGTTTTGGGATTGGGCTGGGTATGTAGTTGGGTTTATTATTTAGTGGGTTAGGTATATTTAATGGTTGGGTTTTATTTTAGGATAGGGTCCGGTTTGGATTTAGTGATAAACACAAGGACCATTTTTGTAATTTCTGAAAGTTTGAGGGGCTGAGTTGTAAGTTTCCAAAAGTTATCAAAAGGGGCTAAATTGTAACATGTGAATAGTACAAGGGTATTATTTGATAAATTACATTTTTTAAATACCCGAGGACTAAATTTGCCAATTTTGAAACTTGAGGGGTAAAAGTTGCCATTTTTAGAAAACTTTCATCCAGGGACTAAAAGTGAACATGTTTGATATCCCAAGGACTAAAGTTGACTTTTCTTTCATTTTAAACCTTCAGGGACTAATTCTGCCAATTTTGTGAACTTTGCATGTTTTTCGCTTGTTTTCAATCTTTTTGTATCTGAATCACATAAAAACACATTTCAATGATATTTATAGTATTATGTGACATTTCAAAGTGTTTTTGGCTATTTTAACAGTCTAAATGGGAATAAAATGATGAGTATTTAGACACTCATCAACCATCCATGAACGATCATAGCAGCATGAATACTAATAAAAAAATGACTACAATAGAACTCGAAACCAAGCAGTAGTAATCAATAAAGAATAGTTCTTTAATTGGAATCTTCAATTCTGTAGACTTTATGTAATGATGAAGAAAACTAACCATTACCAATTCGATGCTGAAGTAGAATAAACCAACCTTGTGTCTTATGTCTTGTACTGAAACTGACTTCGAACGTATACTTAACGTACAGGGAGATCGCAATCTCTTGACAATAATCACTGAGCACAATAACGTAACTCCTTCAAGTTTTTGTCAATTCGTAGTCATTTGAACGAACGAATGAACAAGTTACCTCCTGCTAAAAGGTATAATAAAACACAACCTTGAAAAATTCCACTTCATCGTCAAATAAGCAACAAATAATCCTCTTCGCCAATAAGAAAAAATAAATTCGGGCCGTAAATCTTATAAGAACATAAACCAAATTCCAAAAATCAAATCCAAAAACCATCCGTGTGTTTGTCGTCCCCGTGTGTGTGTGTTGGAACCAACCTGTTCCAAATCAACTACATATGCTTCCCCTCATGTTTGTAATCTCAGGCCACTTTACCTACTAATTTGAAGAATAAGCAACTCTCTTCAATGACGCATGAAATCACAATATAAAAGAAAGGAACTGTTCACATGGTCATAATAATATCCAATCTATAAATTCAATTCCATGCACACCAGTGCATCACCAATCCATGCATGTAGTAATATAGTAACCGTCCCATGTGAAATGATATATTATATTCGCCATGCACAATAATGAAACCAACATGCAAACTGATAGTCACCGTCCCATTATCACCCCAACTATTATTATGCATTCGTAAGATAAACAACCAATCGGTACCATGTATAAAAGAGTAAACCATGCGTACTCCAACTAAATAAAGTCCACCGACTCATTAGTTTTCCTTACTTCTCATAACGCATGCAATGACACCAACCAGTACAAAGTAAAAACCATGTGCCTTCTTCGTGAACAGTACAAACAGCCATAAAAGCAGTACTAAGTCGGCATCGAACAGAAACCAGCAGGACAATCTCACGAGCAGTACAAACATAAGTAACTAGCAGTACAAACTCGAATGGTAGCAGCACTAATGGAACGAGCAGTACCATTCACAAACAAACAGCAGTACTAACTACTTGTTCTAGGAGTACTATCAACAAATAAGCAGTACGAAATTTATGTGATCAATACTAACCGAATATGAGCAGCATAAACTTGTATAATCTCGTGTATCTCCAAACCAACAAGCAGTACTAATGAAATCATGTATGACCAGTAACCTTAGTCCCCATGTGACGGTCTACGCACAAAACAATAACCATAGTCTCTTCTCTAGTAACCTCAGTCGCATGATACTGTAGATAAACCTCCATACCATCATAAAGATTGTAGCATGTATATCATATGATTTGTTGATCTCATGCACCAATCTCAAAGAATAAAACAATAGCGAGCATGATCAGATAAGAAACATGTTGAGAGATAATCACTAGGGTTCCTTAATTTACCAAGGGCTTTCTTTAAGCAGAATATATTGATCATGAACAGAAACCAATCATGATAAAAACAATTAAGAATAGATCCAGAAACCCTAAAAACAATAATCTCGAAAAACCCTTAAATAATTTGAAAATCACATACTCCTCTATAGCAGTTTTCAAAAATTTATACCTGATGATCTAAAGCTCAGATTGAAGATCCCTTTAGTGAAAATCTTCTTTTATGTATAAAGAATCTCCAGTAAAAATTTCAGCCCGATCCAACGGTTAACGAAGGAGTTATCGTCCTTTGAAAACAGCCCTGCAGTGAGTTTTGAAGATACGAACCAGTTACGAATTTTTTTGTTTTCTTCGATCTTCGACAAACCAAACCTTGTGAATCCCATGATCCCGAGCCCCCTTGGCTCTGATACCAATTGAGAAGTTATAATTAAAGAACTTCGTGGATCGTTTAGAGCAAGTGGGATTAACAATAATATTGATTAACACAATGTGCAGCGGAATAATAAAACTATCATTATTATTGCTACAAGGTTTTTCTCGTCATCATCTCCAAACAAATACTAACACAATCAGCCCCAATGCTATGTGATCAAGTATAGCACGGTTACACTCTGACAGGGATCAAAGATCCATGAGGAATATACCAAACACTAACCCTAGGCGTCTAACACAAGACCTACGCCAAGATTTACACACACACCCCTTTAATGAAGTTACATCTTGACTCCTGTACATGTAAAACTCGCACCTCTAATCTCTTTATATAATAGAGATTTGGGTTACAAAGTGTAACACCCCAACACGACAAGGGTAGAGATATCACAATAATGGTTTCATATCAAAACAAACACAAGCATAAGACATAAATACTACAATTGAATTTCAATGGATACAATCGAAAATCTGAAACTACAAGGTTACAAATGAGATATACAATAATTACTAAGTCTGAATATAAGCTCTTCTAGTCATCTCTAATCCAAATTAGCTAGTAAGGTCTTCTAATTCCAAGGTACTCTCCACTCATACCCAGCTTCCAAACTAAAACCTGCCGCAGGAAAAGAAATGCGGCTGAGCTACGAAAGCTCAGTGAACAGATATAACGATAACAAAGCAGTAATAATGGGATAGTGAAGTAAGTGAAACAATGCAAGGTATAACAAGAGTTAGGAAAGAAAGAAAAATAAAAGGTTATGCAGATATATCAAGAGTTAAGAAATAGTTACAATAGATAAGGGTAAAGGGAACAATAATCCACCATGAGCCCAAGTCAAATCAAGTCAAGTCAAGTATCAAGTCAAGTACATATCTGGAGGGGTGACCTCGGAATACTAATACAAGGTTATAAGGTAAAGTAAACAGAAATCCACTACGAGCCCAGAAACAGAACATATCATAATAATGTAACCATATAAGCATATAGAGGGGAGACCTCTCAGAATACCAGATAATATGAGGGGAGTCCTCAATAAATGGAGTGATCAGCTCCCAGAATTGTGAAAGACGTGTATCGCACACACCATCAGTCACCAGATATAACAGATAATATAACAGATACAAATACAGATACAGAAAACAAATCTAGGATGCATCCATACGCCCCAGGTGGCCAAAGTCTGCCTCTACGTAACAAATCCAATCAAGTTAGGGACGGGATAGGACATCACTCTCCTACCCTAGAGTCATGCCATCGGTGCATCAATGACATGGACATGAAACCCTCATGCCTAGTGAAATAGATAGTGGCTCGTAGTCTCAAACTGAGGGTCAAGGGTCAAGTATCAAATGTCTAAGTATCCAAGTTCAAATTTCATATCAAGTGGTTCAAGTCCAATTTCCATTTAAATTATATCAGAAGGTTCATATCAAAGGGTTCATATCAAATGGTTCAATATCAGATGGTTCAATATCAGATGGTTCAATATCAGATGGGTCAATATCAGATGGGTCAATATCAGATGGTTCAATATCAGATGGGTCAATATCAGATGGTTCATATCAAAGATTTATAATCAAAGTTTCATAGCAACAGTTCATTTAAAAAGGTTTCTATTTAAAAGTCCATTTAAGCAATCTTTCAATAATGGTTTTCATAAAAATGATCTTACAAAATAGTTTTCATAAAAAAAATGGTCTTTCAAAACGGTTTTCATAAAGATAGTCTTAAAAATAGTTTCCTTAAAAACTTTTAGTAACTTTCATTTAAAAGTGGTATCGCATCTTTTTTTTTTTAAATAGATTTTCTCAAACATTTTCATATATAATTAAGAGGGTCTTCGCATCCAGTTATAATATCAAGTGAATCTTCAAAGTATCCTAGGATTTAAATATTCATATCAAAGGGTGATGAATGAAGTATATCAAGTATCAAGGGAGCATGGCAAGGTTCAATTATCAAGGTTCACAGATCAAGGGAAGCATAGCAAAGGCATAGATTAAATAAGAAAGCCACATTAAGAAGGCTCAGATCATAATCAAACCAATATAGAAAGATGTTAGTGAAACATGAAGAACAAATCAAAGTATAAGGGAACATAGCAATGGCTTAGGGAATCTTATAGTGAATCAAGATCAAAAGTCATGAGGAGGACACCCTTACTGAGAAAGGGTAGATTATCTGTACCTTATACCGCAAGTGAAAACACATCTAGAAATATAAAGATCGGAAACAACTCCATCTTCAGTGAATCTACACGAATACATGGTCATCTTACAATTAATATCTTAGTTAAATCAGATTTCTCATTTTAGTCGGCTTTCTATTTTTAGCAGGTTTCCAAAATTAGCAAGTTTCCATTTTTAGAAAGTTTCCTTATTTAGTAACACTAGTTATTAACATTCCCGTTTATCAACTTAAGGTATTAAAGATGACCATATTATTAGTTTAAGGTTCACAAGGTTATTTACATAAAGTTAAGGTTATTATTGTAGGTTTACAAATTTTAGGGTTTATTATGAATGCAATTATCATAAAATTAGGGTATAAAGTGTAATTATTATAAAGTTACAGGTTTTTACAAGTTAAGTCCCTTAGTATTAGAAAAATAATAATTTAAACCCTTTAGTTTTGGCAAATAGCACCTTTTTAATATCCTTTACACTTTAACAGATTTTAGGTATGAACTGGGCCTGTTTTAAATAATTTATGAGTCATATTAGAACTTCGAAATAAATTCCACAAAAATTCACAGAGATACCTCAATGTCCCTATTATTTTACCTAATATTTCCAGATTTTTTTAATTAGTATAGATATGAATGAAAAATCCATTTTCCTAATATGTTCTAGAACCGGATCCGATGAAACACCCGAAAATTAATTAATTCTCTACCCCATCTATAAAATTTATAAAAATTTAAAACAATTCCAGTAACTAATAGATATATCAAATATTACCCAGTTCAAAGGAAACCTTCTAATTCGACATGGTTTGAAAATGATAAATGAAAAACACGGACTGTTTTCCTAGACATAGGAATTCGATTTGACACCTAATTTTATAAAAATCAAAAAGTGGTCTTCCAGGACTCTAAAAATTACAAGGTTAATTTCTACAGAAAGTTCTTTCATTGAATTTAATTCTAGACTCAAAAACTACCTAAAAACACGTTACCATTATTTTTATACAGTCGATTAAATCAGTAGCAGTTCCTATTATTCCATGTAACCCTTTATGGTTTTGATATACAAGCGACCATATCTTGACCTAAAATGATTATTGTTGGGTTTATAACATATTTAGGTCGATCCTATCATAACAATAATATGTTCATAATAATTTAAATTCATATTCGTATACCTATCCGATTCATAATTCATCTTTAAGGTTGTTATTTCATGTGCACATGATTTTTATTATCATATGTGTTTTAATGCCCATAATATCAAGGAAACAAAATTAAGAATCACAAGGAGGATGATACAATACCCTCGTAGCGTAATCAAAACACAAAAGAGCCACGAGATCGAATCAACAACAACTTTTCTTCCTTCCTCTTCCTTGGTACGCACGACAGAACCACAAGAACACAAAGATTGATTAATATTTTGTTCTTAAATTTGTATGGGTTAAGATTGGTATTACATGGTTACCTTGTGATACGTATTAAGACAAGAACACAATCAAGAGTCTCCCTTGTGGTTCCTTTGGATCGAAATAGCAGCAGCAAAGAAAAGAGCAGCAGATTGAAATTTTGGAGAGGAATTTTAGGGTTTGGAACAAGGAAAATTGGTATAATAGGTTTAAAGAAACCGTGTAAATTGATTGGGACAACTAAGGAAAGATCTATAATTGTGGAATTATGTTATCAATTTAATTTAATGTATATCTTCTCCCCCTTACTCATAATGCCGAAATTTTGGGCTTAAAATACATACACATGTCGATTTTTATTTTTTTATTATTTTTTTTTTTTATTTTTATTGAACTAGAGTTAGGGACATATTTATTTTGTGATCCTTAATTTATAATGTAAGGTTTACATTTAACTTAATTATTTAGGTAACTTAAGGTTTAGTTCAATAGAGGTTACTTGAATAATTTCATAAGTTCTTAAAAATTTAAATTGAGGGCATTTTTTTCATATCATATTATGTTAAGTTTTTGGGTATTACAATTTCTTTTCCTCTAAAAGAAAATTTTCATCCTCGAAATTTGAAGTCACAAGGTTAGACAAAGTCGCAGCAAATCGAAAAGGATCATCACAAACATTCTCACGCCCGGGGAGGTTCTTCCAAAGAGGATCTTCAAACCAAATAGTTTCTCATGACTCAATCAAAACAAGGTGGGTTCAAATTCTCAGAAGGAGACAATTTGGGCTGATTCTGATCAAAAGGTCCATGCAATATAAAATGGATGATAGGTGTATTTCTGGCAAGCTCATACGGAATGCGAACAAGATTTCAAATCATATTAACTGTATCAACAGTAGAGAGTTCTACAAAGAGTTCAAGATTTGTAACTGAGGTCAACAGAATGCAAAACGAGAGTTCAAACTCATCCAGATATCTAATGAACGAAGGCAGAGTATACGCATAGGTAGAATGAACCTAAAGTCTTACTAACACAGATAATCTCAAACAGCTATCAAAATTTCTAAGTCTTCTAAGGCACTTCTCGAAATATCCTATGCCCACAACAAATGCACGTTATATGATGTAAGTATTATCACGTTGGCCAGACGTCATAATACTGGCATCATATAAATGTGCCCTCATGATTGTTATATTTTATCTCAAGTCGTGAACAAGCAACCTATCTTAAATCCACCTAATCCTTCTACAGTCCCAGAGGTCAACAAAATCAAATGTCATAGTCAAGAGGGAAAACAAAACTACTTGCAAGAGTATCGAAATCCCAGATTGCCTAGCAGAAGTAAGGTACACCGTCCACAAGCGTCAGATCTTCCACAATTCGCCAAAATTCCCCAAAACAAAGCCATCATCGAGCATACGAAAAATATACACGGAACTGAAATGCTTCCAGGGAACTTAAATCATTAGAGGATCTTATTACTATATAACGAAGCTTAAGTGAGTCAACGAAATGAAAGTTAGTCGTCAATAACTTCGGCCTTCACAGAGTCAATTCTTCCAAACATAAAAGGTCTGTTTCAAAAATCCGTTCATTCAAAACATCCAATCTCTTCAAGTCCGGTTAATCTGTCTTCGTTTGTCCATCAATCTGGAAGTGAAACAAAATCGTGAACTTGTATCTGGTTCATCAAGCCTCCTGCAGTTCTCCTTGGGATGTGATGGAGTCATGTGAATTTCTGGCACGATTTTCAAATCCCTTCATCATCCAGTCTGCTTCCGCTCTCAATTCATCTTAGTACAACCAAGATGAATAGGGAAGTTAGACTGCATGTCTTCATCAGCTCCAGGTTCGCCGTCTTGACTAGATTTTCTTCTTCTGCATCGCCAACACTTCTGCCTTGTATGGAATGTCTTCACTCTTCAGGGTAGCCACCGTTGATTTCAACTCCAGGTCATGCAGTGAAGTAATTCTTCTTCTGATATGCTTCTAGTTGTCTTAACAAGTATCAACCTCCCAGAATGTACAAATGATCGTCAAATTTCTAACAAAGTGCAAAAATGATTTTCATGCTCTTCCTCGTCTCCGAGTGTACTATTAAGTCATACAATGACCATTTGCCCAAGTACTCACGAGAAAACATCATCTTTCAAATTCACAAAACAGTCAGAGCTTTAGCTAATACTATTAGCGTCACTAACCGTCATAGCAGTCGTTATGAATACGGAAGGCGATTTCAAGAATAACCTCAATTCCTACTTCAGTCTAAAGGAAACTTCGCGCTCTGAAATTGAACAGATACATAGTCGTTTCAGGGTGGAGAAATAATGGTTCCTAACAGCAGTACGGTTCAGCTTCTAGTAATCAATACATATCTCCTGTCACCATCCTTCTTTATCGTGAACGAAACTGAACACGCCCAGAAGATACACTTAAGCAAACTTACTTCCTGGTCTTCGGTTGCTGCTCTTCCCGGTTGCTCAGATCAGCTAGTATGATCCCGGACACATCTGAAAGACATCTTCGCTTGGTGAACCAAACAATCTCTCGGTATCATGTCGAATCCTACTTCACACTCCGGTGGGAAACTTGGTGGTTCATCCAGGAATCATATTCAGAAAATTCAAGGTGCCAAATAACTCTCAAGATAAGGTTCATTCATTTGTGTATGAAATGGGTTCTAGGAAAACTTCATAACCGCGAGAGTAACACACGAGTCTCTAGAGTAATAGTGATAGCCAAAAGTTTAACAATCGGTAATCATGGTAGGGAGTTCAAAATTGTTTCGAACGCCAAAGGTGAGACATAGGAGGATAGTTGTCAATATTTTGAATGCTCAATCAACCAATCCCTTATCAAAATAAAATCGAAGTTAACTATCCAAAGAAAGACAGATCAATATAGCAAATCTTATCGTTCAAAAGTGAGAGGGAAACATTCTTATATTCGTGGTTAAACACCACAAGACTTCTCATAGGGACAGAGATGGGTAAGACGAAATCAACTAGCGTCAGAAGATTCATAGATGCTTATCAAGAGCAAGAGACAAATAACAGAATGTATCAAGTACATCATCGCCATGGAGATTCTCAGAATGCCCGAAGTGGCATCAAAATGATTAACAAAAGGATCAGAGGTCAGAGTCGGAATCCGAAGTTGAGGATCAAAAGGTGTCCGGCAATTGCTATGCAATTCTCAATGCCTTCAAGATTTAGTTAGGTTTTAAATCTTTGGTGGTGCAAAGCATAGGCTTTCAATCTTTCAAAAGTGATCTCAACAGGCTTTAACCGAAAACAAGGCACGAATCAGAGTGATGCGGAAGCAATAATACTTAAACAAATGCCTTACAGTCTACCCATTCCTCACTGGTCAAAACTTAAGTTCATATTAAGAAATCCTAAAGCAAGTTATCAAGGAGTTCTCCTATGTTCTTACAGTGAAAGCCTAATGGTCCAAAACTCACAGGTCAAGGGTAAATGTATTACGAGTCGTAGCCTGGTCTCTGATACCATAAATTGTAGCACCCCAACCCGACAAGGGTAGAGATGTCACAATAATGGTTTCATGTCAGAACAAACACAAGCATAAGACATAAATACTACAATTGAATTTCAATGGATACAATGGAAAATCTGAAACTACAAGGTTACAAATGAGATATACAATAATTACTAAGTCTGAATATAAGCTCTTCTAGTCATCTCTAATCCAAATTAGCTAGTAAGGTCTTCTAATTCCAAGGTACTCTCCACTCATACCCAGCTTCCAAACTAAAACCTGCCGCAGGAAAAGAAATGCGACTGAGCTACGAAAGCTCAGTGAACAGATCTAACGATAACAAAGCAGTAATAATGGGATAGTGAAGTAAGTGAAACAATGCTAGGTATAACAAGAGTTAGGAAAGAAAGAAAAATAAAAGGTTATGTAGATATATTAAGAGTTAAGAAATAGTTACAATAGATAAGGGTAAAGGGAACAATAATCCACCACGAGCCTAAGTCAAATCAAGTCAAGTCAAGTATCAAGTCAAGTATGTATCTGGAGGGGTGACCTCGGAATACTAAGTACAAGGTCATAAGGTAAAGTAAACAGAAATCCACTACGAGCCCAGAAACAGAACATATCATAATAATGTAACCATATAAGCATATAGAGGGGAGACCTCTCAGAATACCAGATAATATGAGGGGAGTCCTCAATAAATGGAGTGATCAGCTCCAAGAATTATGAAAGACGTGTATCGCACACACCATCAGTCACCAGATATAACAGATAATATAACAGATACAGATACAGATACAGAAAACAAATCTAGGATGCATCCATACGCCCCAGGTGGCCAAAGTCTGCCTCTACGTAACAAATCCAATCAAGTCAGGGACGGGATAGGACATCACTCTCCTACCCTAGAGTCATGCCATCGGTGCATCAATGACATGGACATGAAACCCTCATGCCTAGTGAAACAGATAGTGGCTCGTAGTCTCAAACTGAGGGTCAAGGGTCAAGTATCAAATGTCCAAGTATCCAAGTTCAAATTTCATATCAAGTGGTTCAAGTCTAATTTTCATTTCAATTATATCAGAAGGTTCATATCAAATGGTTCAATATCAGATGGTTCAATATCAGATGGTTCAATATCAGATGGGTCAATATCAGATGGGTCAATATCAGATGGTTCAATATCAGATGGGTCAATATCCGATGGTTCATATCAAAGATTTATAATCAAAGTTTCAAAGCAACAGTTCATTTAAAAAGGTTTCTATTTAAAAGTTCATTTAAGCAATCTTTCAATAATGGTTTTCATAAAAATGATCTTGCAAAATAGATTTCATAAAAAAAATGGTCTTTCAAAACGGTTTTCATTAAGATAGTCTTAAAAATAGTTTCTTTAAAAACTTTTAGTAACTTTCATTTAAAAGTGGTATCGCATCTTTTTTTTTAAATAGATTTTCTCAAACATTTTCATATATAATTAAGAGGGTCTTCGCATCCAGTTATAATATCAAGTGAATCTTCAAAGTATCCAAGGATTTAAATATTCATATCAAAGGGTGAAGAACGAAGTATATCAAGTATCAAGGGAGCATGGCAAGGTTCAATTATCAAGGTTCACAGATCAAGGGAAGCATAGCAAAGGCATAGATTAAATAAGAAAATCACATTAAGAAGGCTCAGATCATAATCAAACAAATATAGAAAGATGTAAGTGAAACATGAAGAACAAATCAAAGTATAAGGGAACATAGCAAGGGCTTAGGGAATCTTAGAGTGAATCAAGATCAAAAGTCATGAGGAGGACACCCTTACTGAGAAAGGGTAGAATATCTGTACCTTATACCGCAAGTGAAAACACATCTTGAAATATAAAGATCGGAAACAACTCCATCTTCAGTGAATCTACACGAATACATGGTCGTCTTACAATTAATATCTTAGTTAAATCAGATTTCTCATTTTAGTCGACTTTCTATTTTTAGCAGGTTTCCAAAATTAGCAAGTTTCCATTTTTAGAAAGTTTCCTTATTTAGTAACACTAGTTATTAACATTCCTGTTTATCAACTTAAGGTATTAAAGATGACCATATTATTAGTTTAAGGTTCACAAGGTTATTTACATAAAGTTAAGGCTATTATAGTAGGTTTACAAATTTTAGGGTTTATTATGTATGCAATTATCATGAAATTAGGGTATAAAGTGTAATTATTATAAAGTTACAGGTTTTTACAAGTTAAGTCCCTTAGTATTAGAAAAATAATAATTTAAACCCTTTAGTTTTGGCAAATAACACCTTTTTAATATCCTTCACACTTTAACAGATTTTAGGTATGAACTGGGCCTGTTTTAAATGATTTATGAATCATATTAGATCTTCGAAATAAATTCCACAAAAATTCAAAAAGATACCTCAATGTCCCTATTATTTTATCTAATTTTTCTAGATTTTATTAACTAGTATAGGTACGAATGAAAAATCCATTTTCCTAACATGTTCCAGAACCGGATCCGATGAAACACCCGAAAAGTAATTAATTCTCTACCCTAACTATAAAATTTATAAATATTTAAAAAAATTCCAGTAACTAATAGACATATAAAATATTACCCAGTTCAAAGGAAACCTTCTAATTCGACATGGTTTGAAAATGATAAATGAAAAACACAGACTATTTTTCCAAACATACGAATTCGATTTGACACTTAATTTTCTAAAAATCAAAAAGTGGTCTTCCAGGAATCTAAAAATTACAAGGTAAATTTCTATAGAAATCTATTTCATTGAATTTAATTCTAGACTCGATAACCACCTAAAAACACGTTACCATTATTTTTATACAGTCGATTAAATCAGTAGCAGTTCCTATTATTCCATGTAACCCTTTATGGTTTTGATATACAAGCGACCATATCTTGACCTAAAATGATTATTGTTGGGTTTATAACATATTTAGGTCGATCCTTTCATAACAATAACATGTTCATAATAATTTAAATTCAGATTCATATACCTATCCGATTCATAATTCATCTTTAAGGTTGTTATTTCATGTGCACTTGATTTTTATTATCATATGTGTTTTAATGCCCATAACATCAAGGAAACAAAATTAAGAATCACAAGGAGGATGATACAATACTCTCGTAGCGTGATCAAAACACAAAAGAACCATGAGATCGAATCAACAATGCCTTTTCTTCCTTCCTCTTCCTTGGTACGCACGACAGAACCACAAGAACACAAAGATTGATTAATTTTTTGTTCTTAAATTTGTATGGGTTAAGATTGGTATTACATGGTTACCTTGTGATACTATTAAGACAAGAACACAATCAAGAGTCTCCCTTGTGGTTCCTTTGGATCGAAACAGCAGCAGCAAAGAAAAGAGCAGCAGCTCGAAATTTTGGAGAGGAATTTTAGGGTTTGGAACAAGGAAAATCGGTATAATAGGTTTAAAGAAACCGTGTAAATTGATTGGGACAACTAAGGAAAGATCTATAATTGTGGAATTATGTTATCAATTTAATTCAATGTATATCTTCTCCCCCTTACTCATAATGCCGAAATTTTGGGCTTAAAATACATAGACATGTCGATTTTTTTTTTTTTTTTTTTTTTTTTTTTTTTTTTTTTTTTTATTGAACTAGAGTTAGGGACATATTTATTTTGTGATCCTTAATTTATAATGTAGGGTTTACATTTAACTTAATTATTTAGGTAACTTAAGGTTTAGTTCAATAGAGGTTACTTGAATAATTTCATAATTTCTTAAAAATTTAAATTGAGGGCATTTTTGTCATATCATATTATGTTAAGTTTTTGGGTATTACCCAAAGACTTTAACATTTAACATAATTAGTCCTTCATCTTTGTCTTCATAAGTTTCCTTCATCTTTCATATTTTGTCAATATCAACTCAAATTAAATTCCCAACAATATTCATGCAGCCGGTGCGAAAAACCGTCCTCCTATGCTTGAAAAAGGTGGGTATCTTCCATGGACAAGCCACATGCTTCGTTACATCAAAACCAAGCCTGATGGTAAACTCCTGCTCCAATCTATTAAGAATGGACCCTTCAAACCTCAAAAAATTCAAGACCCTGGAGATCCAAATGGAACACCTCTTATTCCACCATTCTTTCGTGAACAATCAGAAGCAGAATACACAGAAGAAGACAAGAAGCAAATCGCAGCTGATGATATGGCAATGCACTTAATCCAACAAGGATTACCACGAGAGATCTTTGCTGCTGTCGACAGTTGTGAAACTGCCTATGACATGTGGGAACGAGTTAAAAGGCTATGTCATGGCACAGAAATTGGGCAGCAAGATGTTGAAGACAAGCTACTAACTGAATGGGAGAAGTTTACATCCACTCCTGGAGAATCCATTGAATCCTACTATACCAGGTTCTGCACTCTAATGAATGAGCTAATCAGAAACAAGCTGACACCAAGACAAATCGTGAGCAACATCAAGTTCATCAACAATGTTCAAGAAGAATGGGGACGATATGTCACTATTGTCAACCAAACCAAGGATCTACATCAGGTGAATTATGATCAGCTCTACGATTTTCTGAAGCAAAACTAAGCTGAGGCTAATGAAGTAAGGAAATAAAGATTGGCAAAGAATCATGATCCTCTTGCATTCATTGCTCAAACACCAACACCTTTACCAGTGAACACACAATATCAACCATAATCATCTTCCACTCACAACTACATGCAACAACAATACATTCCACAACAACAAACTGCTGTAATTCCACAACAAAAATTCTACCCACAACAACAATAATATCCACAATTCCAAGAACCAGAGTTCACTGATAATGATGAGTCTACTGCTACTTTGACACAAGCATTTGCTTATTTGAAAAAGGCATTCCAAGGACGCTATTCTACACCAACCAACAACAACCAAAGGATTTCATCGAATACTCGCAACAGGCAGATTGCACAGCCGAGTTTCAATATGGGTCAAGGAGGACAAATGGTTGGAGTTATTGGGAATTAGCAAGGATATGCTACTAGATTTCAGATGGGTAATGTAGGGCAGTATGCAGGGAATCAGATAGGTCAAGTTGTTGGAAATCAGAGGGGACAGAATGTTAGGAATCAGACGGTGGGTAATCAGATTGGGAATGTTGCAGCTCCAGTTGCTGGGAATTATGGAAATATGAATCAGGGAAATCCGTTAAAGTGTTTCAACTGTCAAGGTGTAGGTCATATGGCAAGGAACTGTCCTACTAAGCCGAAAAAGAAAGATCTAGCTTATCTGCAGAAAGCATTGTTGTTGGCACAGAAGGAAGAAGCAGGGTTTCAGTTGAATGTAGAAGAAAATGATTTTATGACTCTCATGGATGATATGGAAGACCGATAGGACATCGATGCAAACTGCATATTTATGGCAAATCTTCAGGAGGCTAAGTACGACACGGATTCTGACATACCTCCTGTTTATGACACCAATGCAGTATCTGAGGTACCATTATTCAATACATGCCACAATAATGAAATATTTGATACGTTTCCTCATGAGGAACAACATTCTGAGACTCCAGCACCCACTTATGATACATACCTGGACACGCCGAGTAGTAGCAATATTGATTCGGCAACTCAAGATATGAATCATAATGGAGGCTTAGTTTCAGAGCATGCTGAGAATGATGAGGAAACATGTGCTCTTTTTGAATCATTATTGAACAATTGTAGTATTGAAATTGAAAAAGTAAAAAAGGTCAATCGCGATGTTAAAGCGGCGAATGAGAAAATGACCGCTGAGCTTGAGAGGTATAAGGAAAACGAAAAAAAGCTTTTGAGTTTAATAATAAACGACAGTCAGAATTAGAAACTGGTTATCAAAATTTAGTTTTAAGGGAAAAAAATTGCAAATCAAGTTTGACACACTTGATGTTAACTCACACAAGAAAATAAAATCCTTAAACGCGGAAATTTCTGATTTGAAAAACCAACTTTCCAAACAAAAATCAACTTGTTCTGATCTTGAAAAAGAAAAGAAACAGTTGAAAGCAGATTTTTCAAAACGAGAAAATGATCTTCTTGATGAAATCATTGAGAAACAAGAAACAATCAAAAAGTTTGGAAGATTTGCTTGTGAAAACTCGTCATTCCGCTTAAACCATTCATATGCTAATTAAAGATTCAAACCCGCTTTTGCACACAATGAAGAAAATGGCTATCGGTTATGACAACCCTTATACTCTCACGAAAGCTCAGAAAGAATAGAATATTTTGTACAATGGAAATGTGATATATGCTAAACATGATCCTCTTGTTGTTCGGGATTCTGACAAAACAATTGAGCTTGCTGAAGAGAGTCGAATTAAAATCAAACAAAAGAACCCAGAGATAAAACCAATTGATTACAACAAACTCAACATACTTTCAGGAGTTAATTTTGTTCAACAAAAACAAACACCAAAGTTTTCCAAAAAACCAGTTGTTACGACACCGGTTGCAAAACAAAAAGTTGTTTCTAAAACTCTTTCAAACTTGGAACAAATGTCCTCAAACAATCCTTTTAACACAAGTGCTGCTAGAGGATATTTAGATGATCTTAAAAAGAGAATTGAAACACTTCAAAATATTGTTGCATCAAAAACTACTATCAGTATCAACAACTGGCATTCAAGTTTTCATGCAGAATTGAAAAAGGTGTTTGAAACAGAAATTACTACTCCACTAAATAGCATCCATGCGAGAGTAATTCATTTTGAACAAGCATTTTTGAAAGAAACAACCGACTTTGTCAAGGACCACAAATCCCTGGTAAAGGAAGCTAATGAAAATATTGAAAACATCAAACTTTTAGAAAACCTAAATGACTCTCTCTTCGAAGCAGTTATGTCGACCGATATTATGTCCATCATTTTACAAACATATTCTGTTGAAGACGATGAAATACTGCGAGCTGAGACCTTTGTAATTGTTTCAAAATATGAAAATGCTCTTACTAAACTTGAAAAAGAAAACGTATCATATTTTAAACAACTTGATTGACAAACCAAGGAATGTAAGTATGACAAATTGTCGTATGAACGTGCCTACACGGACATGAAAGAGCAAAATGATCTTTTGAGGTCTCAGCTGGAAAGTCAAAAAGGGAAGGGTGTGGATACCAAGTTTGCAAAACCACCGACTTCGGACAAACTGGTTGTTAAACCAAAAATGTCAATTTCTAAATTTGTTCCAAAAGTCGATGTGAAAAATGATTTTACAAAACCAGTCACTCCAACACCCTTGCCCAAGCATAATGAAAAAGAAAATATTGTTGATAAAGGAAAAGCGGTTATAGAAACACCAAAAGTTATAGCACCTGGCCTTTATAGGATTAGTCCCACTATTGTGTCTGCCTCCACATCTAAAACATATAGGGCAAACGACAAGAGCGAAAAAGTTAATCCAAAAGAGTCTAGGAATGCTAAAACAACTTCTAAGGACAATGTTTGGATCGTGCCTCCTTGATAGATCTTTGATCCTTAAGAGTTAGTAGAATACTTATGTAATCACAAGCACTCTACACGAGGATCTCTAACTATAAAACTTATGTTTAGGCGGAAACTAAACACAAGAGTTGAAGAAGACAATAACTAATAAACTTTGATCCTCTATGGATCTTTTATTAACTAATAATGTTTCAATCGATTACAAAACTCATAGCCGCATGTTTCTTTTATTCTACAAGAAACCCTAATGCAGCATTACTAAGAAAACGTGTAAAAGATATGCAAATCTATTCCTAATATATCTCATGCATATCCATTCTATCTAATAATACGGAACTAATAACCGCAGCAATGACAACTAACATCAGGAACAAAATGTACTACCAGCAGGAACCACTACCAGCAGGAACTACATACCTGCCAGCAGGAACCATTAACACTAACAGCAGGAATGAAATAAACTATTATTCTAATAATTCCTAACAATCCTGCCCTAAACTTGAATTTGACGTGGTTAACTTCAAGTTTCTTGATAGAGCTTTGTCTTCCAGAACATGAGGATTGAACTTGATCTTCAGTAGCAACAAAAAGCAACCAGCTGCAACTAAATAGAACTAGCAGCAACAAGAAATCACCATTTAAGAACAAGTTCCCAGCAGCAACCTCTAAGTAACAGCAGCAACAGGAAACCATAGCATCATAATCTTGTCACCATTTGATATACAAACCACTTGATCTTGAATGCAACCATGACAATTTGTACATCAAAACTTTGAAGTTGCATACTATTCTCATCACTTCCAGCTGTGTTAACTCATGTGAGAGGTGAATCATCGAAAATCAATGGATTTGATGTCTCTTTACAAATAGCCATCACTACTAGAGTAGCCAATGTTTTGGTGTGTAAGACCATGGTACATTGATAACCATATGATTTTTAGTAAATCATCAACTATAAACGGATTTGAGTTGTCTTTACTTGTAGCCATTTGCTCAGGACTAGCCAATTCTTAGTTTGCAGACAGCACCTTGGTGAATTGAGCAACAAATATGGCTTTCCACTGCCTTTACCACAAGCCATATACATGTGGGCTAGCCAATTCTTTGGAAACCCCAAAGGGTAAAATCCATGGTGAATTGAGAACCATTCAACTCTCAGTAATAAAACATGGGTGAGTTGAAAACCCTATAGTTTTGAGCAAACTATTAAAGTTGTCAACGGATTTGATTATCACACCAGAGCCGTACCCTCATGGTGAGTCAACTCTTTCTTGTCTGTGAGACATGGTGAGTTGATTACCATTTGTTGTGTGGTAAGAAACCAACACTGTACCTGCAACCGGTGTTACTCAAACAAACAAGTTAGTAGACAATATACAAGATTTTTTTTAAAACTAATAAAGAAACAAAATAAAATAAACATAAAGAAAATAAAGATTACAAATGTAAAACAATAAGCCTCCCCTTAGACTTATACCTCCCCTCAATCTCAGCACTTAAGGATTGAGCATCCCAATATGGACCACCAAATAGTTAAATCTTTGGCCATCAAAAGCTTTTGTCAATAAATCAGCCACATTGTCATCAGTGTGAATTTTAAGCACTTGGATAGGATGCTTCTCATTAGCATCTCTGATAAAATGGTGCCTAATTTCTAAGTGCTTAGTTCTTTGGTGAAACACTGGGTTCTTAACAATGCAAATGATGCTTTGGTTGTCAATAAAGATTTTGGTGTTCATAAAATTAAACCCATAGTCTAATAGCTGATTTTGAATCCAAAGTACCTGACCACAGCAACTAGCAGCAGCAACATACTCTGCCTCAGTAGAAGATGTAGCCACTATAGTCTGCTTCTTGCACTGCCAAGAAATCAATCTTCTTCCCAGAAACTGACATCCCCCAATAGTAGACTTTCTATCAAAGATAGCACTAGCATAATCACTGTCACTATAAGCTTCCAACACAAAAGGAGAATCTCTTGGGTACTAAAGACCTAACTTAGGGTTTCCTTTTAGATATTTGAAGATTTTCTTGACTGCATTCAAGTGTGAAGTTAATGGTGTAACTTGATGTCTAGAACAAGCACTGACTGCAAACATGATATCCGGCCTAGAAGCTGTCAAATACATTAGTGAACCTATCATGGATTTGTATAAGTGAACATTAACACCAACATCAGGCTCATTATTGGACTTAGGCTTTGGAGCTTCATATGGTGTAGTTGCAGTCCTCATACTTTCCAAATCAAACTTCTTAAGTATGTCTTGCACATACTTGTCCTGGCTGATAAAGATGCCTTCAGGCTTTTGCTTGACCTGTAAACCCAAGAAAAAGGTAAGCTCTCCCATAGCACTCATCTCAAATTCTCCCTTCATTAGCACCTCAAACTTCCTACACCAAGCTTCCTTTGTGGAACCAAAAATGATGTCATCCACATAAACCTGAACAAGGATGATATCTTTTGAATTCTTCTTGATGAAGAGTGTCTTGTCAATAGCTCATCTTCTGTAACCATGCTTCAACAGAAAAGTAGACAACCTAGCATACCATGCCCTGGGTGCTTGATGAAGTCCATAGAGTGCTTTCACCACCTTGTAAACCAAATTAGGATTTTGTGGGTCCACAAAACCCTTAGGTTGAGTCACATACACTTCCTCTTCAATTTCACCATAGAGAAATGCACTTTTCACATCCATCTGATAGACAATGAATCCCATGTATGAGGTAAAAGCTAAAAATAATCTAATAGCTTTAACTCTTGCCACAGGAGCAAACACCTCATCATAGTCAATACCTTCTTCCTGCCTATGACCTTGAGCTACCAATCTAGCTTTATTTCTAACCACAATACCCCGAGCATCCCTTTTGTTTTTAAGAATCCATTTTGTTCCAATAGCATACTTTCCTTCAGGCAAAGGTACTAACTGCCAGACTTTATGATTGTAGAACTGTTGCATTTCCTCTTGGATAGCTTCAACCCAATCAAAATCTTCAAGGGCTTGTGCTACACTACTTGGTTCAATTTGAGACAGAAAACAAGCATAGAGACAATGTAGATAGTCTGTGTGATTATTCCATAGCTGATCTTGAATATAACTAACAAATGCAGATTCTCCAAAACCAGGTTGTTTCAACTTGCTTCTTGTCTGAACAGTTGAATTGGGATCTCCAAGAATCAAAGACTGAGGATGAACAGTGTTTATCCTCTTGGTAGCAGTGGGATTGACATCAAAGGTTGAGGCTTGATTAGTAATAGAGGGATTGAATTCATCATCATACGAGGAGTAAGTGAAGATGCCTGTTCTTGATTGATGATGAGGATCTTCCAGCTTAGATCCTGAAGAGAGTGAATTCCCAAGGTCAGATGGACTTGGGTATTTTGTGGGAGGTTCAATGAAACCCAATGTGTCAGTCGAAGGAGTGGACAAAGGACCAGCAGGAATGGTGACAACAGCAGGAACAGAAGAACTATCAGCAGAATTGTTAGTAGCAGCAGGAACCGGAACACCACCAGCAGAATCCAGATTCCTGCGAGCTTCATCATAAGCTTTTCTTAAGATCTCCTCTGTTTCTTGTGTGAATTCGAAACCAAACTTTTCAGAAGCTTCCTTGGCATTATGTTCTTGTCTTTGAAGCCTAGCAAGATCTTCTGCAAAACTTGAATCTCCTTCAGCCATTTCAGAAGAATCTTTGAGCTCAGAACCTGAAAAGTGGTTAGAGGGAAAAAAAGGAACAACAATGGGTTGTTCATCACACTCTGAATCTGAATCATCATCTGAGGTACCTGCATTGTTAGTTTCATAATCATGTGTACCTACAGATTGATTAGCTTTGAATCTAGAATAACCTAAAGTATCAGTCAGATAATCAAGGTCAAAATACCACTCATGACCTGCACCCTGTAAATTAGGTTTATCCTCAAGATATCTTAAATTGAGTGTCTCTTCTATCCTCTTAGCAGATAAATTATATACCCTATAGGCCTTACTATGAGCAGAATAACCAACAATAAACCCCTCATCTGCCTTCCCTTCAAATTTACCAAGGTGATCACTTGTTTTCAATATAGTTACATGACATCCAAAAGGTTTAAGATAACTAATGTTAGGAACCTTCCCAGAAAAAAGCTCGTAAGGTGTTTTGTTATGAGGACTAGTGATCAAAACCCTATTCAGAACATAACAAGCAGTGCAAACTGCTTCAGTCCAAAACATGGTTGGCAACTTAGAGTCATCCAGCATTGATCTAGCTGCTTCTATAAGGGTTCTATTTTTCCTTTCAGCAACCCCATTTTTTTGTGGGGTTCTGGCATTACTATAGTCCCTTTTAATCCCCTTATGCCCACATAGTTCAATTAGGTTAGAATTTTTAAACTCTTTCCCATTGTCATACCTTATACTCTTAACCTTTTTATTTAGCTGGTTTTCAATTAAAGTAATAAAGTCCCTAATCACAGGATAGGTTTCATCTTTAGTACCTAAGAAGAAAGTCCAAGAAAACCTCCTAAAGTCATCTGTAATCACCAGGCAGTAGTACTTATGGTCTATACTTCTGATGGAAGTAGGACCAAAAAGATCCATATGAAGTAACTGAAGAGGCTCAGTGATGGTGCTCACAACTGTGATGGCCTTGTATGAAGCTTTGTGTTTCTTTCCTTTGTTGCAAGCAACACAATTGTGTTCATTAGTAAAGGTATTGAGAGGGAGCCCTTGTACCAATCCATTCTTTGCCAGCTTGTTGATGGTCTTAAAGTTCACATGTGTCATCCTCCTATGCCATTTGTTGGATTCATCCACAAATGCTTTTGCCACCAAGCAAGCCAAATCACCCTCAGGCTGGACATCATTCAGATTGAAACTGTAAAGGTTGTGTGTTCTTGGGACTTTGAGTACAACCTGACTATCATCAGGCAACTTGAAGTCTTTGGACAACACAAGACAGTCAGTCTCAGTGAAGAGAACACTGTTCTTCTTATCACATATTTGTGAGACAGAGAACAAGTTGAAGTTCTGGAGTTCCTTCACATAGAAAACATTCTCAAAATCCAGCTTGGATGTCTTAATGGTTCCCTTCCCTGTTATCTTGCCATCTCCTCCTCCAAATGTCACAGTCCCTCCATTAATGGGTATAAAGTCATGCAGTCTCTCTAGGTTACCAGTCATACTTCTGGAACATCCACTGTCAACAATACCTACATCTTTACTTCTATGAGGATTATCCTACAACAAAAGAATACATACAACAACATTAGATACATGGGAGACCCAAGCCATCACTGACTTGGGCCTGCCTAGTGGATCAATAATAATTAAACCATGGAGATTGATGAGATCCACCATTGTTCTTGGACCCCATTCTCATATAGTGGTCATTGTTTCTCCAAGAACAACCTGCTGAGGACTTAACAGCAGTTTCCCATCTTGCCCCCCCCCATGTGCATGGTGTCAAAATAAACAGGCCTAAGATCATTCTGAAAATAAGTGCTTGTAGGTCTGTAGAAAGGTCTAGCATCATTCCTCCTCCAACCAGCAGAATTGGTATTACCAGCTGGAACAGACTTACCTGCAGGAACTGGCTTACCAGCATCAACAGGCTTACCAGCAGAAACTGGCTTACCAACAGCAACAGGCTTACCAGTAGCAACAGGCTTACCAGCAGCAACAGGCTTACCAGCAAAAACTGGTCTACCAGCAGGAAAAGAAGCTCTACAAGAGTTCATTCTTGCTGCTTGTGGAACATATGGGGGTATATCATTAACATTGTTCCACATAGGCCTTGTTTGACCAGCATACATACCCATCTTTTTCTCATAAAAATCACAGTCTTTGATAAGATGAGCATAACTACCACACACAAAACAAGATTTCTTCCTAAAAGACTTATTCTTAGCATAACTTTTCTTATTGCAAGCAGAATTATCACAACCACAAGATGAAACAAAATTATTCTTAACAGAATTAAAACCAGAAACATCATTGTTTGAAACAGAACCAAAACTAGAAACATCATTGTTTTTAACATAATCAAAAGAAATATCTTCAAATGCAGCTATCTTTGAATGAGATTCATCATCAGCTACTTCTGAGGAGAAATCTTCTGACTTGGTGGTGGTAGACTTGTCACTTGAATCATATATGGCATAGTCATTGGTCTTGATTTTTGAAGATTTGTCACTGTTAGAACAAGAGACAAAATCATTATAGTCACAATCAAGATCAGGAAAATCATTTGCCTTCTTTCCATAAGTCATCTGTGATTCATCAAAGTCAGTATGAGGAGAGGTAGGTTTAAATGTTCCAGTTATTGGTGGAGGAACAGCATTCATACCTCCTTCTTTTACAAACTTTACAGGATTTTGATAGTTTACAGGTTCAGGGTCAAATATACTAGGCTCATAAGGGTCATATACTTCATCTGGCCCTATGTGGTCTCCATACCCTAAACCTCTTTTACACCTGATAGACTGAGTACTATTGTTTAATTTTGCTAGGTGTTTAGATTGCTGTTGCCAGGAATTACACCTGGCCACTTCTTTATCTAATTTGATTTGTAAGTCCTGTTTTTCTAAAGACACCCTAGCATTTTCAGACTCAGAATATTTAAGAAAGTTAGTGGTGTTCTCTAAGTCCCTCTCCAAAACCCTTATCTTTTCCTCATATGCTAACTGTTGGGTTTGATACCAAGCCTTTTGTTTCTTTAAGGTTTTCAGTGAGTTTTTATAGGCTTGGATTTTTATAAAATAATCTTTATACTGACTATCTATATCATCAAATTCCTTTTTTAGTTCAACATATTTAATTTCACAACCAAAGGGACAATTTTGTACCTGAGATGGGTAGCCCATCAAACCAAATTCCCTAGCCACTTGTGCCTCAGCACCATATCCAGCAATCATCCTATAGACCTTTGCAGCTCCTCTTACTGCATCAGCTACCTTATGTTGTTCCCAATCCACCATGGAATCCACAGACAGCAAGGCTTTGGGTTCTTCTGACTCCAATTCTTGAATCTTGAAAGCAGAATACCTTGTTTTGTCATCCACCTTCTTATCTGTGCATTCTGTAGCAAAGTGACCTGGTTGTGAGCATCTGTAGCATCTCACCTTCCTCTTGTCAAACCTTGCTCCTTCCTGTCCATCGAATTTGATCCTCCTCCCTGCCTTCTTCTCAAATCTGTTAACCTTCAATGACAGCATAGCCATCTGCCACTTGATGTCCATCTCTTCCAGATCCAGTTGATCAATCTGGTCAAAGTCTTCATAGGCAATTTGCTGTTGTGGAGTACTTTCAGCAACAAACGAATGAAGAACTTCCTCAAGCACATTGCCAGACC
This sequence comes from Artemisia tridentata subsp. tridentata, assembly GCA_021014915.2. Classification (NCBI taxonomy): domain Eukaryota; kingdom Viridiplantae; phylum Streptophyta; class Magnoliopsida; order Asterales; family Asteraceae; genus Artemisia; species Artemisia tridentata. The sequence continues at coordinate 386,712,886 of CP139507.1, read as the reverse complement.
TTGACTGTGATCTAGGTGTTGCAGGGGAATAGGAAACTGATGAAGAAGAGGGGGTTGGGTTATCACCATATGAGACCTTGTTAGTACTGGTAGCACTAACAAATGCAGTATGAGTTGGAGTGTGAGATGAGTAGGTTGAAACCCCTTTGATGTCAATTTCAAGGGTCTTGAGCTTGTTGTAAAGATCATCAAAACTCATGAAATTGAGCTCACCTATGGCCTTAAGGGTGATGGGAACCTGAGACTAGGATGGAGGCAGAGCCCTCAAAAACTTGGTGTTGCAGTCTTCATTGTCTGGCCTGGCCTGCAACTGGTTGAGTTGGCTCAGGATCTTGTGAAACCTGTCACAACCATTGTGAATCCCTTCAGCCTCAGAGATCTTGAACTCCTGGAACTCCTGCTTGAGCATGGACTTCCTCATCTTCTTGGACTCATCATTCCCTCCAAATCTAGCTTTTACAGCAAGCCAGATCTCCCTAGCATCATCCAGGTGATGAAAGTCACCCATATGATCTTCTGGGAGAGCCTGAAGCAAAAGAGTTCTTGCCTTGGTCTCCCTTTGTACAGCAACCTGCTCCTCTGCTGATACAGGTGGAAGTATGATGATGTTCCCCTTCTGATCTCTCACAGTTTTCTTCTTGCAGTTCCCATTCAGGATCACATTCCATAGGTTATGATCACTATTTGAGATCCAGTACTCCATCTTCATAGCCCAAATCTCGTACTCATCTTTCTTGAGGTATGGGAATTTAGCATTACTGTTAGACACAGTGGTTGTGACTATTTGTTGTTGGACTTGTGAAGTTTCAGGTTTTTCATTATTGATGACAGACTCATCAGTATTGACGTCAGCCATTGTGAAAGGGTTTAAGAGATTGTTTAGAAAACTTTTTCTTCTTTGAAAGAGATCCTAACCAGGCTTTGATACCACTTGTTGGATCTAGGCCTGCTAAGGTCATACACCTGGATAGATCTTTGAGCCTTTGTGGATCAGTAGAATGCCTATGTAATCACAAGCACGCTACAAGAGAATCTCTGAATATAAACTAATAAAGAAGAAGAAGTAACTGATAAACTTTGATCCTCTATGGATCTTTTATTAACTAATAATGTTTCAAATCGATTACAAAACTCATAGCCGCATGTTTCTTTTATACTACAAGAAACCCTAATGCAGCATTACTAAGAAAATGTGTAAAAGATATGCAAATCTATTCATAATATATCTCATGCATATCCATTCTATCTAATAATACGAAACTAATAACCGCAGCAATGATAACTAACAGCAGGAACAAAATGTACTACCAACAGGAACCACTACCAGCAGGAACTACATACCTGCCAGTAGGAACCATTAACACTAACAGCAGGAATGAAATAAACTATTATTCTTATAATTCCTAACAGACAATAATATAAATCCTAATGCGTATGCCTTACCTTCTACAGGATTAGAAAGCACCTCTAGGAGCAGCATACTACAGCTTAGGAGCAATACAAGTGTTGATCCCAGTTGAGCTTCACGATCTTATTAATTACTTTAGATAAATCTAAAGCAATCGGTATAGAAACTGATCTTGAATTGTATATCAAATATTATGCGGAACTTAATATTTGATCTTAAGAAGAATTAAACACAAACGAATTCTGAAATAACACTTCAATATATTAATACGATTGCTCGATAGCAATAGGGTTACAAGAAACCTTGAAGTGTAAACAATAACGATACGTATATCTAACCTAACCCTAGATCCTCCTTTTATAGCGTAAGGAGTTCTAGTTGGTTTACAAGACTTTCTATACAAGAAAAATATCTTACGTATCTTTTCTATACTTATCCTTAACATACTATACATATCTAATAATCAGCAGAGTAACTAGTCTAGCAGCAGAGTCTTCATGGGCTAGCAGCAGAGTTACACTTTGCTTATTCTTCCAAACCAGCAGAGTTACAAACAGCAGAGTCATTGTGCTAATCAGCAGAGTTATACTTAACTGATCAGCAGAGTTATACTTAGTGTATTTCTCAAATCAGCAGCATCTTTAGACCCAACAATCCTCCCCTAAACTTGATATTTTTCTTCAAAAATCATCAAGTTTCTTTTAAACTCAGCTAGTCACCAGGAGGATGCTTCCAAAAACTTTACTGTTTTGATGTCTTTGATTCAAGAATCTTCTCATATTTCCTTATCAGTTTATAAGCCTGGTCATCTTAAAAGAAACTATTTTGCAATGTCAACATTCCAGGCTTTAACATCTGAGTAATCACTGCTGTATTATTATTCAAAGGGTATTCCTTCTCCACAAGCATGTAGACCTTAACACCCTTACAAACCAATTCATGTACTCCACAAGATTGATACAAATACCACCTATCAACTCTGGAGTTCAACAAATCCCTCCATTCAAGATCTCTCTCATCAGGCTCAAACATGTTCTTCAAAAAGTAATAGTGAATTCTTTCATATATCACCTCTGGTCTCAGATCACTATATTTTTCTTTATACAACCTCCACATCTGCATCACATCATCTCTATCCATAAAATGTAGCATCTGAGAAAATCTAACAAATCCATAACACAGATTATTAGACCTCTTAACTTCCCAGTAAGCTTCACTTCCATCCCTGACTGTATGTGAATAAGATATGATTGAATACTTGGTATCTAAAGGAACTGCATTTACTATCTCTGGTTCCTTTTGTGGTACATGAGCTGTGAGGTCCATTGTTCTTTTCATATCATCAGCAGTCACCTCTTCAAGATAATGCTCATCACTTTCTTCTTTTTCTGAGTCACTCATCACCAATGACTCAGTTCTTCTCTTCTTTCTAGCCACCTGCTTTATCCTTCTACCATATCTCTTTACACCAAAAGTAGGTTCAGGCTTTTTCTCTGCAACTACATTCTCTTTCTCTTTCTCTTTCTCTTTCTCAGCATCTGATACTTTGGCCATTTTAGCAGTAGACTCAGGATTCATATAAGCATTTGATGCTACTTTGATTCTTGTTAACTCTTTGATCTCATCATCAGTTAAAGGTTTAAAATTCCTGTCCATCTCTTTCTTAGCAGCCTCAAACTTCTGCTTGACTTCTTCATTAGAGTATGGTTTCAACTCCTTCAATTTCCAACCCTTCATATTCCTCAGATATTGCTCATGAAGAGTTCTCTCTTGCCTTGCAGTTGGTGGTCTATTCACCTTTTTATTCTTTCTTGCAATCAGAAGTCTTTTCTTATTCTGCACAATAGCTTGATGAATCCAGTCATTAATACCTTCATCTATAAAAATATCATCCATCTCTACTTTCACTTTCTCCCATGCCATAGCAGCTTTACATCTTGCCTGCTCATTTTCCCATGCAGCCACTTTTGCTTCAATTTCAGATTGTTTCTCAGATTGTTGCTTTTGTATCTCCATTGCTTTATCATACTCATCTTTTTCTTCATCAGCAACTCTCTGAGCTTCTTCTGCATCCCACCTTTCTTGCAAATGTCTAGGCCATACCTCAATTGGAACTTCATTAGGATCAGGATATGGTTCAAGTTCTTCCACCATTTTCTTCTTGCCCTTACCCTTGTAGGTAGGTGTTTGAACAGGTTTTCTTGTTTGCACAGGTTCTTGGATGAAAACTCCTTTGGATTTAGGTCTTGAGACAGTCACTTGTGTTGGTTTTGTTAAACTTTGAGCAGCTGGTTGTGATTGTGGTACAGGTGTTGATTGTGTAGGTGTAGTTGAAGATTCTTTCGGTGCATGTGTTTTGTTTCCAAGGTTAAGCAATACTTGAGCTAAGGGCATTGTGTCTTCATCAAATTCACCAGCAGAGTGATGTAACCCATCAGCAACATTGTTTCTCCCATCACCAGAAAGTTCTGCATTAACAGCAGAGTCAACCTCCCCTGAATTTTTGAGTACCTCCCCTAAACCTGCTGCATCCTTCTGATCATTCCTCCCCTGTTTGGAAGCATCCTCTTCCAAACATGATTTGGAACCTTTCTTCAACCTCCCCTCAAGATGAGTAACCCTGAGCTTAAGTCTTCTTATCTCAGCACCTTGAGAAGCTTTGACTATGGATAACTCCTTTCTAAGACCAATAACCTCCTGTGACAATTTTTTACAAGTATTCGTCAATTCCTGTAATTGTTTCATGATATCCTCACAACTTCGGTCTGTGTAACCTGACCCGAGAGGTTGATCACTGGAATTGGCATTTTGTACAGGGGTTTTAACCGTCAAATCCTCTTTTCCAAGTTCAATGCTAGCCTCAACACTTCGACCTGTGTGACCTGGTCCGAGAGGTGTATCATAGGCATTGTTATTTTGTACATCAGTGTCCATCAATTTATGTGTTTCATCCCTGTCCTCATCACTTCGAGATGTGTTACCTTCTCCGAGAGGTGAATCTTTGGACACAAACTCGGTCTCAACCCTAGGTTGAACAGCTGAGCCCCCCAAAGTAGCCATTTGGCTGGGGTTACCATCAGTTGTATTAGGTTCTTGAGAACCTTCTACAAAAGATGTTGCCATGGTTGAGGTCTTAGTTATGTTAGCACTGTCCTGTTCAACTACTAAGTTGGAAACAGTAGTGCCAGCCTCTTCCATCATGGTACCTGCATCACCTGTACCAGCCTCATCTGCATCCATACTGACATTGGCCTGAGGTTGCACAATGTCCTCTTGTTGTGAAGTCCTAGGTGATTGGGTATTTTGAGGTTCATGGGATGATGATTCATTCAAACTTGTAGATGAGGATGTGTGATGGGAAGCTGTGGGAGTTCCAGCCTCTTCATCCTCATTCACTGCAGCCACAATATTCAAGATGTGTTCAGTTAGGGGAGTTATAGCACCAGAAAAACCTTACTCAGGCTTCTTCAGAAAAGCAAACATCTTGATAGCCATCCTGCTACTAGGCTCAATATAGGTATGTTCCAAGGGTTCTTTAAGTTGATTGTTGATAAGTAGCTGCAAAAACCTTGGATACAAATAAAACTTCTTCTTAACAAACTTCTTCATACCCTCAAAAATCATTGATGAAAAATCAAATGGTTGCCCAGTAGCTAAACAAACTAAGGAAATAGCTTGAGGAGCACTAAACTCATTCCATCCTCCTACTTTGGGAAACAAGCAGTGTTGAAGAGTATGCAACAAAAACTTCCAATGTGGGCAAAGCAGACCTTTATAAAAGGTTCCAGTATTTTCAGGCCTCTCATACCCAATACTCTCAAGCTCAGTTAAGATAACCTCAGTGGTAAAAGTAGGTGGTGTTGGAATACCTGATAGACGAAGGGTTCTCTTAATTGTTGTCTCACTAACCACAATAGTTTCTCCATCTACACTACCTATTAACCTTTCCTCCCCGTCGAGTTTATCTAACTTAACAGTTGACCAATACTGGTGCATATGTGATTTAATAATAGGTGGATCGACTGTTAAAGCATACCTTAGTCTAGATGCACTAAGAAAATCCATAACTTCATGAAATCCGGCGGCTGCTGAAACCTTACTAAGAAATGCAATCTGATTATGCTCTTCCGGAAACTTTTGTCGAGCCATTATGATTTGGGGGTTTTGGATGAAATGATATGAATTAATGTTCTTGGGAGAGAATCGAATGTAATTTTGAGCAATTAAAAGTTAATGAGATCGAAATGGTGTGTGAGACCGTTTTGATCTAATTAGGTTTTAAGACGCGCCAAAATTTTCAATATTAACCCCTTTACTTTCAAACTCAACAGCAGAGTTATGAAAGGTTTGACCAAAAGTCAACTTTCCCAAAAATTCCAAATTTAATCCCCCATGCAGCTTAAGTACACTACCAACTCCTCATTAAATTCTATAAATCCCTCATGCGCTAAACAAATCCCTAAATTCACAAACCCTAAATCAAAATCAACTAACCATGAGTGCATCCAAAGCTCCGATCATCGACATATCATCAGATTCATCTTCAGACGATTCACAAGGATGGGCAAATTACTTCCCTCCAAGTTCATCTTCAGCACAACACAAAGGTAAAGCAGTTGTGGAAGAAGAATACTCTGACCCACTTCCATCGACACCATCTTCCTTTGTAGATTCAAGCGATGATGAAGAAACAAAAGCATGGCCAAAATCCATGACATACTACCAAGATTCTTGGGAAATCGATCCGCCTAACCATCCTTTGACTGTCGAGCTTCAGCGACAAATGGAGAATGTTGCTGCTGCCTTTGCGAAGAGTGTCAATCTGCCTCGTCCAAAGCCAAGTACAGCAGAGCAGGAACCCCCTGTTCCCAAGAAGAAGCAGCAGAAGAAACAAGCTCCATCTACAAGCCAACAGCAGAGTCCACCACCAAGACCAGTGGTACTTGCACTTCCATGCAAGCAAGTGTCTGAACTTATGGGAACCAGAGGACCTCGCAGCAAGGTTATGCCTGACTTGGGATAAGTTTGTTTATGTTGTGAAAACTTGGGCCTTTTTGTCTTATGAACTTGTTTTGAATAGCATGGATGTATGGAAACTGGATGATATACTTTTGCCTTTATTATCAATGAACTTTCTCTTTCCATGCTTTACTTGATTGTGTATATATGTATATCTGCAATAAGGTTAGTAGAACACCACAAACACAAGCAAGAATATACCATAATAGCAGCAGAGTAGGCATAGCAACAAATAACTAAACAGCAAACAATTTAAGAAACAGCAAACTTTGACTAAACACCAGATGTTGACTAAGCAACAGCACAAATCCTTACAAAATTTTACAAAAACATACAGAGATAAGATGTTTAAAGATTTAAAGATTGATCATGCCAATACTAGCAACTAAAAATTGAAATCTACTTATATCAAAACTTTTGGTAAGTAGATCAGCAACATTATTGTCAGTATGTATTTTAACCACTTGAATTAACTTTTTCTCATAACAATCTCTAATAAAATGATGTCTTATCTCTATGTGTTTTGTTTTAGAATAAAAAACAGGATTTTTGATAATACACATTGTGCTGTTGTTGTCAATATAAATTTTGGTGTTCATGAAATTGTACCCATAATCCAGCAGTTGATTCTGAATCCAGAGCACTTGTCCACAGCAGCTAGAAGCAGCAACATATTCTGCTTCAGTTGTTGAGTTAGCCACAACAGTCTGTTTCTTGCATTGCCATGAGATTAGCCTATGACCAAGGTACTGACAGCCTCTAGTGGTTGACTTTCTATCCAAAGTAGCTCCAGCATAGTCACTACCTGAGTATGCTATCAAGTCAAAGGGTGAATTATTAGGATACCAAAGGCCCAATTTAGGTTGACCCTTTAGATACCTAAAAATTCTTTTGACTACTTCCAAGTGTGAAACTTTTGGGGACACTTGAAATCTAGCACAAGCACACACAGAAAACATGATATCTGGCCTTGAAGCAGTCAGATACATCAATGAACCAATCATTGATCTATACAAATGTACATCAACCTCTTCCCCATCTTCATCCTTGATCAAAGGTTTGTTTTTATCCATTGGAGTCTTTGTTGCCTTCACATCCTTGAAACCAAATTTCTTTAACATATCAGCCACATACTTGTCTTGGCTAATAAAAATCCCATCTGATTTCTGCTTAACTTGAAGTCCCAAGAAGAAAGTGAGTTCACCCATAGAACTCATCTCAAACCTGTTGTGCATTAGCTTTTCAAATCCTTCACATAACACCTTATTTGTAGACCCAAAAATGATATCATCTACATAAACCTGAACAAGTAGGATATCCTTTTTGTCTTTCTTAATGAACAATGTTTTATCAATGGTTCCTCTGCAAAAACCATTATTCAACAAATATGTGGATAAGGTGTCATACCAAGCTCTAGGAGCTTGATGTAGTCCATACAATGCTTTCTTCACTTTGTAGACCCTATCAGGATACTTAGGATCTTCAAACCCAGGTGGTTGCATCACATATACCTCATCAGGAATCTTTCCATACAAGAAAGCACTTTTCACATCCATTTGATACACAGGAAAATTCTTGAATGAAGCATATAACAAAAATAGTCTAATAGCCTCAATTCTTGCAACTGGGGCAAATACCTCATCATAATCTATTCCTTCTTCCTGAGTGAATCCCTGAGCCACCAATCTAGCCTTGTTTCTAATAACAATACCTCTCTCATCTCTTTTGCATCTGAATACCCATTTAGTACCAATTGCTCTTTTTCCATTAGGCAAATCCACCAATGTCCAGACTTCTTGAAGCTTGAACTGCAGCAACTCCTCTTGCATAGCTTCAACCCAACTTTCATCTTTCATAGCCTTGTGAATAGTTTTGGGTTCTTCTTGAGATAGGAAACAGGTAAACATGCAATTTTGTAAATCCTTGTGGCTATTCCTCTTCTTAAGTGTTTGAGCAAACAATCCCTGATCAAGCAAATCACTCAGACCTTTTGATTTACTTCTGGTCTGCACAGCAGAGTGAACATCACCAATTATCTGCTCCTTTGGATGATTCCTGTGGATTCTGGTTGTTGGAGTGGGACTAACAGGTATATCAGTCTCCAAATTTGATAAATCAGCTTCAGCACCAAAAACATCAACAATTTCATCATCAGTATCCACATAAACTTCTTCTAATTCGGGCATCTCTTCAGAAGAATCATCATAAGAATCACCATCTTTATCAGCAGTAGAGTCCTTAGGCATAGCAGCAGAGTTACCAAACCGAACAGCAGAGTGTTTTGGCCTAACAGCAGAGTGTTTTGACCTATCAGCAGAGTGCTTTGGCCTGGCAACAGAGTTGAGAGAACTGCTGCTATGTTTATTTCCTTGTTGCCCATCAACATCTGACTCTTCATTCCTTTCCTTATCATCATTCTTGTCATCATGAGAAGGTTCATCATCACCTTCTACATTAACCTTTGGTACTTCCTTGTGAACAGCATCATCATCTGAACTCTTTCTTTCTTTATCTGTTGGAGAGAAGTCCAGATCAAACTTCCACTTTTCAATCAAAACAAACTCCTCTGCAGATCCATCCTTCTTTGCTTGTGTACCTGCATTAGGGTTAGTTTGTGAACCTGCAACATGTTAGTAGTACCTGCAATGACTGGTTGATAATTCATACTTTTGGTTAAAGAATCAATATCAAACATCCATTCAGGACCTTTTCCATCAACATTAGGTGTGGTTTCTCTAATTCTAACATGCAAATTTTCCACCACATGCCCAGTCCTTTGATTGAAAACTCTAAAAGCCTTACTTTCAGTGGAGTATCCAACAAAGTAACCTATGTCTGCTTTCTCACTAAACTTGCCTAAGTGGTCAATGGTGTTTAAGATAGTGACATGACACCCAAATGGTCTAAAGAAATCTATCAGTGGTTTCCTACCATGCAATAACTCATAAGGGGTCTTATTGTGAGGTTTAACTATCTTACTTCTATTTTGCACATAACAAGCAGTGTTGACTGCTTCAGCCCAAAAGATAGTGGGTAACATAGACTCTGACAACATAGTCCTAGCAGCCTCAATTAATGTTTTATTTCTCCTCTCAGCAACACCATTTTGCTGAGGAGTTCTAGCCACACTAAATTGTCTAGTTATCCCCTTTTCCTCACAGAACTGATTCAACACTTGATTCTTAAATTCAGTTCCATTGTCAATCTGATGATCTTAACCTTGTGATTAAATAGGTTTTCTATCCTTGTAATAAAAGCTTTAAGAATGCTAGGTGTCTCATCCTTAGTAGCTAAGAAGAATACCCAAGTAAATCTACTAAAATCATCAGTGACCACTAAGCCATACATCTTTTTATTCAAACTTTTTACATAAGTGGGTCCAAATAGGTCCATGTGTAACATAAACAAGGGTTCAGTAATAGAATTCACCAATTTGGACTTACAAGATGCTCTATGTTGCTTTCCCATTTGGAAAGCAACACATACTTCATGATCCTCAAACACCTTTGAAGGTAATCCTCTAACCAAGTTCCCTTTCACCAACTTGTTGATAGCCTTGTAGTTCAAATGTCCAAGCCTTCTGTGCCATAGTTTGGATTCATCAATAGTGGCTTTGGCAAACAGACAAGTTAAATCTCTTTTGGGAATAATATTCTTTATGTCCACACTGTATATGTTGTCATTTCTAGGGACTTTAAGAAGTACTAATTTATCATCAGGTATCTTATAGTCGGGAGATAAGACAAGACATTCAGTGTCTGTAAAAAGAACAAAGTTCTTTCTGTCACACATTTGTGAGACACTAAAAATATTGAACTTTAGTCCATTCACCAAATACACCTTTTCAAAATCCAATTTTCCAGTTCTGATGATGCCTTTACCAACAATTTTACCTCCTTTAGGATCATTCCCAAAGGCAACATATCCACCATCCAAAGCTTCAAAGTTTTCCAAATTGCTTTGGTCTCCAGTCATGTGTGAAGAGCATCCACTATCAAAAATACATTTGTCCTTTAGCTCCTTTTGTAGATTGCCCTGTACAAAAAGTAAGAGAATTAGTTTCTCTTTGGGACCCAAGCCATTACTGACTTGGATCTGCCTTGTGCATCAAAGTAGTCAAATTTCTTCAACTGCATTGGTGCACTGCTGTGTCTGAGAACATGATCTATAACTTTAACTTTTGGTTTCCAGACCCAGCAAGCTGAGGCCTTAACAGCATAAAAATGGTTGCCCACAACAGTATCAGTAACAACTTTAGGCAAAACAGCAGAGTCTGCCTTAACAACAGAGTTTGCCTTAACAGCAGAGTTAACTATGTCCTTCTTTATGGGCCCTTGTGGTGCAATAGGAGAGATAACTCTAGAAGTACCATCTCTCATCAAGACTTCCTTGGGAACCATGTTTCTTTTGGAATGTGGGTGAGTCTTTCTAGCAAAGTTTCTATGGTTCACCCTTGAGTACTGGTTCCAAACTGGTTTCTGATAGTAGTAGCACTCATCTTGCAGATGTTCAAAACTACCACAACCATAACATGCCTTTTTAAGTAATTGAAAATCAGTACCTAATCTTTGTGAAACTAGGTTGTTCCAATTTCTCTGGTTTCCTCTAGGCAAGTTATTGAGTTTCTTAGGATATACTCTAGGTGTGTTTTCATACTCAGCCATCTTCCTAGAGATACCTTTACCTAGCTTAGGCTTAACAAACTCAACCTTTTTAGCCTTAGGTGCTTTTGATTCAACAACAGCAGGAATTTCGTCCTTTTTTGTTTCTTAGGGGTTGAATCAGATTCTACACCTTCATCATCACTGTCAGACTCCCAATCTTCAATAAGGGGTGCATCAGACCACTTTTTCTCATTCTTAGATGACTCTACTTTAGTTTCACTAGTTTCACCTACAGGTTTGACCTCAGATGCAGGTATGAAAGACAATGTCCTAGTAGGAGGGGCATTAGCACTAAGTTTCTTAGGGTGAGCAACAACATTATATCCTAGACCACTTCCTGAGTCTGCAAAGTGTCTTCCTATTGGTTTACTGAGAATGTCAGTGGCAAATTGTTATCTTTCCACCCTAACAATATGTTTTTCAGTCTCACTTATAGCTGAATCTTTAGCCTTTTCAGCCTCTTCTACTTTCTCCATAAGAACCTTAATCTCACAATCTTTCTTAATAAGTTCATTTTCTAAAATAATGATCTTATCAAGATATTCAATTTCAGCCTTTTTATAGAATTCTAGCTTCTCTTCTAAATTCTTTAAACCATATTCATAACTAAGATTGTCTAACTTAAGTGTTTCATTCTCCATTTTAAGGTTTCCATTGCTAGACTTAAGTATTTCAATTGTATCAGAACATGATTTAAAAGAACAAGATGATTCATTGGATACCTCAGAGTCTGATCCAGAGGAGGAGTAGGCCATGAGAGCAAAGTGTAGTACTTGAGGTTCCTCTTCAGCTATCAATGCACAATTTGGACCATCTTCAGCATGATCACTCTAGTCATACTCTCCTAACCCATCACATGACACCATAGCAGTAGTAGGATTTGGCTCTTCATCAGTAGACTTCTTGACATTCTCATTGTTTCTTTTTGGTGCTCTGCACTCTCTTGCAAAGTGTCCCTTCTTTCTACAGTTAAAACATTCAGCCTTTGATTTGTCAAACCCCACATTCTTGTTCCTTCTGAACTTCATCTCTTTACCAGTTCTTTTAAGAAACCTTCTTGCCCTCATAGTAAGCATTGGAAACTGCCATTGCATATCAATCTCTTCAACATCATCAGGATCAAGTTCATCCAGATCTTGAGGCATAACTAAAGTACTTGTAGTAAGTTCAGCCAAATAAGCACAAATAGCAGCATCACTGATGGTGTTGGTGTTGGTAGAGTCAGCAGCAGAAACATGTGAACCAACAGCAGGAGCGAAAGTACCAGCAGCAGAGTGTTGTTCTTGATGACTACCAGAACTCTTGTTGCTTGAGGAAACAAAAGCAAGATTATTTGTGGTAGAAGATGAACTTGACAATCCCTTGACTTCAGATTCATAAACTTTCAAGTTGTTATACAGATCATCCAAAGTCATCTTCTCAAAATCTTCCTTGTGCCTCCAGATCACTGTGTGAGTGTTCCATTCAGAAGATAGACTTCTCAGAAATTTTAGATTGATATCTTCTTGAGATACCTCAATCTTCAAAAGAGCCATCTGACTAGTCAACTTATGAAGTCGATCATAAGTTCCCTCAATGTTCTCAGAACTCAAAGCAGTAAAAGTCTCAAACTGGTGCTTCAGTAGATTCTTTCTTGATTTCTTGGTAGCATCATTCCCACCAAATCGAAGTTCAATTGCTTCCCACAGCTCTTTAGCAGACTCAATATGATTAAAGCTTAGTTGATAATCATTAGGTATTCCCATCATGAGAATACTGTGAGCTTTAACCTCCAATCTTCTCTGTGCTTTCTCCTCACTTGTCTTGAGAGTCAAGACTGACCCAGTGGTAGTCTTTGCTGGTTGACTGTCGCCATTCTGAACAACTTCCCAGAGTGAGTAATCAACCATTCTCATGTATTGTTGAATTCTCATCTTCCAGATCTCGTACTCTCCAGTCTTGAGCATGGGAACTCTTGATGCAGTAACCATGTGTGTTGAATCGGAATCCATTGCTTACTTTGATGATTAGCAGATCTTGTATTCAGTAATTCTTCTTGGTACCAGCTTCTAGATCACAAGCTCTGATACCACTTGTTGATCCCAGTTGAGCTTCACGATCTTATTAATTACTTTAGATAAATCTAAAGCAATCGGTATAGAAACTGATCTTGAATTGTATATCAAATATTATGCGGAACTTAATATTTGATCTTAAGAAGAATTAAACACAAACGAATTCTGAAATAACACTTCAATATATTAATACGATTGCTCGATAGCAATAGGGTTACAAGAAACCTTGAAATGTAAACAATAATGATACGTATATCTAACCTAACCCTAGATCCTCCTTTTATAGCGTAAGGAGTTCTAGTCGGTTTACAAGACTTTCTATACAAGAAAAATATCTTACGTATCTTTTCTATACTTATCCTTAACATACTATACATATCTAATAAGCAGCAGAGTAACTAGTCTAGCAGCAGAGTCTTCGTGGGCTAGCAGCAGAGTTACACTTTGCTTATTCTTCCAAACCAGCAGAGTTACAAACAGCAGAGTCATTGTGCTAATCAGCAGAGTTATACTTAACTGATCAGCAGAGTTATACTTAGTGTATTTCTCGAATCAGCAGCATCTTTAGACCCAACAACAAGGAACAATAGAGTCTCGCCTGTCTCTAAGAGTAGATGCCAGAATAAAGTTGAAGAAGTAGAAGAACACCCTAGGAATTTATCGCTTTGTAATAAGAGACATATTTCATCTAAATGTAATGTCAAAAGTACTATTTCTAATGCATGTAATGACTCTGTTTGTTTAATGTGCAAGAAATGTTTATCTAATGATGTTTCTGATGATTATTTTTCTAAAAATATGAATGTTACGCATGAACATAAGAACGTTCCAAAAGGAACTAGTGCTCGATCTAGATATATAGGATGACTAATTGCACGATTTAGGTCAACCACTAGTAGTCAAATGCCTAGGAACTATCTTAAGTATTGTGTATGGAAACCAACGGGTAGAAAGTTCATACTCCAGAATGGCAAATTGACAGCTGTTCAAATTGAACCAGTAGAAACTTTCTATGAGTGTGATTCGGATGTTACCCCTAACCCCATGGAACCAAATGTTAAACGGTTTCCAAATACAAAATCTTTTGTTCTTCGCGGGTTATCGAAATATGTCTTTGGATCGTCGACTCGGGTTGCTCCAAGCACATGACCGGGAATCTAAAGCTGCTGATCAATTTCGTCTGGAAATTCATGGGAACTATACGCTTTGGAAATGTTCATGTAGCAGCTATTCTGGGTTATGGAGATCTTTAATTTGGGAATTATTTAATCACTCGAGTTTACTACGTCGAAGGATTGGGACATAACTTGTTTTCAGTTAGGCAGTTTTGTGATGCAGATTTAGAGGTTGCATTTAGGAGAAACATGTGCTTTGTTAGAAATTTGGTTGGCGATGATCTCTTAACTGGGAATTGCGACACCAATCTATATGCTATCGACATCAACCAAATGGCCTCTTCATCGCCAATTTGTCTTATGACAAGAGCATGCGAAACAAAGTCCTAGCTGTGGCATAGAAGATTATCCCATCTCAATTTTGACACCATTAACAAATTAGCCAAAGACAAGATTGTCAACGGACTTCCTATGTTCAAATACACCAAGGATCACCTATGTCCATCATACGAACAAGGAAAAAGCAAAAGGGCATCATATAAACCTAAAACCGTTCCCAGTTTGGAAGCAAAGTTACATATGTTGCACATGGACTTATGTGGCCCAATGAGAATTGAAAGCATAAATGGGAAGAAGTATATTCTTGTTATCGTCGATGACTATTCAAGATATACATGGGTAAAGTTTCTGAGATCAAAAGACGAAGCACCAGGCATCATCATCACCTTTCTGAAGCGTATTCAAATCCAACTTCAAGCTCCAGTAAGGATTGTAAGAACAGACAATGGCACATAATTCACAAATCAGGAGTTAAGAACTTATTTTGAAGATGCTGGAATCACACATCAGACATCTATTGGTAGAACTCCACAGCAGAATGGGGTAGTTGAAAGAAGAAATATAACTCTTGTGGAAGTTGCTCGCACAATGCTGATTTATTCTAGGGCACTGTTATTCTTATGGGCTGATGTCGTTGCCACTGCTTGTTTCACTCAGAACTGCTCCCTAATCCATCTAAGATTCAATAAAACACCATATGAACTAGTGAACAACAGAAAACCTGATATCTCTTACCTTCATGTGTTTGGCGCTTTGTGCTATCCAACGATCGACAGAGAAGATCTAGGGAAGCTAAAAGCTAAGGGTGATATTGGAATCTTCATTGGATACTTAGAAAACTCGAGGGCATTCAGGGTGCATAATAGAAGGACTAAAAGGATAATGGAGACGATGAATGTGAAGTTTGAAAAAAATTTACAAGTGGCAACTGAGAGACTCGCTCTAGAACCCGCGCTTAACCTGGTGGCTTCTAATCAAAACAGATTAGGACCCGCACCAAACCTACAAACTTCTGGACACATTAGTTCAGGACTCGTACCTCAAGGAGCTCAATCAACAAACACTGAAAAACCTTCAGAACAATAACTAGAAATTTTCTTCGAGTTTATGTTTGATGAATACTATGGTGGAACTTCGACAAATGCATCACAACAATATTCCGCTGCACCCGCTCAAAACTATCAACCACCACCACCAACACAAGATGCATCTACAAAAATCGAAGCTGACACACCAACTCCCTCAACCTCATCTACATCTACTCCAGAAACTCCAATTCTTGAAACTGTTCTACCAAGAGTTGATGAGCAGAACCAAAATACACCATTTCAAGAAGAACAAACACAAAACCAAAACGATGCTACGTTAGAAGAAGAAGTGTTCGAAAACCCGTTTGCAACGGACTCTGCTGAATCATCTTCAAGGTTACAAGAACCATCTAACACACATACGTTAAACCCAAGGTACCCTTCTACACTCCAATGGACAAAAGACCATCCAATAGAACAAGCTATTGGTGAACCTTCAAGGCCAGTTCAGACGAGAAGACAGCTCGCCACCGACCCCGATATGTGCATCTACATTTGCTCAGTAAGCCTAAAAGAACCAAAGAACATTAGGGAGGCGATGGCAGACAATGCAGGAAGAACTTCTTCAATACCAGTTACATGATAGTTGGGAATTAGTTCCAAGACCAATTGACAAACTTGTCATTGATCTCAAATGGTTATGAAAGAACAAAAAGGATGAAGAGATGACTGTCCTTCGCAACAAATCTCATCTCGTGGCTAAAGGATTCAGACAGGAAGAAGGGATAGATTTCGAAGAATCATTCGCGCCAGTAGCAAGACTTGAAGCAGTCCGGATTTTCTTGGCCTATGCTGCTCACAAAAACATCACTGTCTATCAGATGTACATCAAGACGACATTCTTGAATGGAACTCTGAAAGAAGAAGTGTATGTGAGTTAGCTAGAAGGATTCATTGACAAGGAACATCCAGACTATGTCTACAAGCTAAAGAAAGCCATTTATGGTTTAAAACAATCTCCAAGAGCGTGGTATGACGAACTATCATCTTTCTTGATCAAAAACAATTTCACCAAAGGAACTGTTGACTCTACCTTGTTTACAAGAAAATAAAAAGATGACATTTTGATTGTTCAGATTTACGTGGACAACATTATCTTTGGGTCTACTAATCCAAAACATTCAAAACATTTTGAAAATCTCATGAAAAGCAAATTTGAAATGTCCATGATGGGGGAACTTAAATTTTTTATTGGTTTACAAATTCATCAATCCCCTCGTGGTATTTTTATTAATAAAGCTAAATATACAATTGAGATTTTGAAAAAACATGGTATGGAAAATTGTGACTCTGTTGGTACACTAATGGTCACTTCACCAAAAATCGGTGCTTATTTATTTGGGAAACCCATCTATCAGAAGAAATATCGGTGCATGATTGGCTCTCTCATGTACCTTACTGCTAGTCGACTCGATATTCATTTTGTTGTCTGCTTATTAGCACGGTTTCAGGCAAGGCCTACCGAACTTCACCTCCAAGAGGTCAAACGGATCTTTCGGTACCTATGAAGAACCATTAACATGGGACTTTGGTACCCGAATGATTCCGAGTTTAATCTAATAGCATTTTCAGATGCCGACCATGCAGGTTGTCAAGTTACAGCAAAAAGTACATCAGGTGGAGCACAATTGTTGGGTGAAAAGCTAGTAGGCTGGTTATCAAGGAAACAAGATTGTACTGCATTATCAACCGCAAAAGCCGAGTATGTGTCTCTATCTGCGTGTTGTGCCCAATTTCTATGGATGAGGACACTAACTCACAGATTATGGCTTTACTTTCGACAGAATACCGTTGTATTGTGATTCGAAAAGTGCCATAGCCATCTCGTGCAATCCAGTTCAACACTCTTAGACCAAGCATATTAGAGTTCGCTATCACTTCATCAAAGAGCATGTAGAAGAGGGTACTGTTGAATTATTTTCGTGAAGATGGATTACCAACTCGCTGATCTATTTACTAAAGCCCTTCCAAAAGAAAGGTTTGACGATTTAGTTCGACGAATTGGCATGCGAAGCCTAACTCCTGAGGAGCTAGAACGTCTTCTCGAATCTTTTGAAAATATTTTCAAAATAGCTTCGCGGTAAATATTTTTAAAAAAAAATACAAAATTTGAAAAACCAACAAAAACAAAATACAAAAATATAAATTTCAAAAATACAAAAACAATATTAAAAAAAAAAAAAAAAAAAAAAAAAAAAAAAAAAAAAAAAAAAAAAACCAAAAATATTCTTCTCACGACATGTCTCTCGTATAATCGATATTCTGAACGTTTCTAGAAATGTCATTCAACAATGATACAGATATGTACAGACGCTTGAGCGAGAGTTCTCTACAATGTTTTCTAAAACATGTTGTTTCTCAAAATTTATTCACTATGGATTTCGTATACTTCAGTACGAAACCCGGGCTAAAATGATGACTTCTGATTATTTGAGATCAGGACTCGTAACTTCAAAGACGACATAAAGAATCCTTGAGCACATGATCAAGATTTTTCAAAATCTTTCAAATTATTCTGTGCTCAAGATAACTCCCTCCAAACCCTTAAAATTAATTTTAAACTTCATGTTTAAAAACATGCTTTATTTAAGGGGGAGTATAAAAATCAAAAACAAAAATATTCCAATTTCATGCAAAACCAAATCCGTCTTTCTCTCCAAAAAGCTTTTCTTTTAATCAGATGATGTCAAAAATATCACGATATGCTATTTTTGAGGGGGAGAAGACGTTATTAAAATGTGATCAGAAATGTTTAAAGATTGTAGTTGAATCTCAAAAGAGCTCGACTCAGATAGTACCAATGAATTGACGAAGCTTAAATGTCAGTAATCGAAAAGACTTGTCCTGGACGGGTAATAATTTCAAGATGGTTTATCCAGTGACGTAAGCGTGTCTCGCAAAGGACTTGTCTGAGTAGAGTGTACCATTTCGAGAAATTCTCTTTAAATATACCAGGACGGGTAATAATTTCAAGCTAGTCTAACTAGTGATGTAAACGTGTCTCGCAACGGTCATAGTCACTGAAAATCAATCAATTCAAAAAGTGCGAACTCCACCCGACATGTGCAAATTTATCTTAAAAATTATGAGCACATGTGAAGGGGGAGTATTTCTGAAAAATGCAAAACTCTCGAAGTGTTAACAAAAATGTGTTTTATAATCATAAACACTTTGAGAGATTTTCACAAAAGGTTTTATGGCATGTGATCAATAACTCTAGGATAATCATGGAGTAATATGGTGATTATGGTTAGGTTTATGTCCTATGATCCACCAGAGCCGGAGGGATCTACCCTAGGACAATGCCAATAGATTAGAATTAGAAGTCCTTAGGTATGATTGAAAAAAAAGGAGTAAATAAGAAAGGAGAAATAAGGGGTTGAAGAATTAAAAAAAAAGTTTATGAAAGGGTGAAAAGAAATAGCCCTCCATGAAAACTTAGGGCAGAAACCAGGTCAATACATTTGCTATCGGTTATCACAAAGATGATACCGGTATTGAAGACAAGACGTCATGGACCCAGTGACGTACTTCACAGCCCCTCCTAGCCACTCAGGTATCTCTTAAAAGATATTTGTTTCATTTCTCACAGAGAGCCTTGCATAATCTATCGGCCTCTCACTCCGAGATGTGTTGATATTGAAAAGGTGGCACTCTGCTCCATGCCTCCGACGACTAAAACCAAAATGCACATAATCGAGTTTAGAGCCATGAGATTCATTAAAAGATCTCTTAGGATACACTTCCAATATAATACACTTGTGTTCACTAAAAAGGACACAAGGTGTACAAGTGTCTTTATAAGATCTACGGATCTTGCCTTATCTATCATGATGGTTATTTGCTTCAAACGATGTACAATCGTGAAGTGATACTTTGGTAAGAAGTTCAAAGTATTATCAAGAAGTATAAGTATGTTGGAAGAGACAACACGGCAAACCTGTGAAGATGTTGATCAAAGGCAAGAAAGTTCAAACGACATTACTATGAAGATCACAAAGCATGAAGGAACAAAGAATCGAGACTATTCTACAACGACACACAAAGTTTAAGACAATGAAGACGAAAGACCTAAACACGTGGAGCATCTTTTGAATGACCACCCCTTAGGGGGAGATTGTTAGCATTAAAGAAAAGTGGCGGTCATTCTAGTCATAGGAACTTTGTAAACGTGTTATGGATAATACAGCAGAATAGTCAAAGGGCTCGTGGACTAAGCTAATAGGCTAGAAGTTATGTATAAGTTAGTCCAATCCTAAGTCCAAACGAAGCCCATAAGAAAGCCCATGAGGCGTCTTATCCCTTGTATAAAAGCCACCACACACCCCATTTGTGTGGTGTGCTTGAGTGTGTGGTGTGCTTGACTGTGTAGTGTGTATGTTTGTTAATAAAGATTTCTCTCTTCATCTCTCTACTCTCTCTCTCTATTATATACACGACATATACATACTCTCGTGCCATCCATAAATGCTTAATACGATTCCTATATAGTGTGATAGAGTTAGATCTAACGTCCTACAATTAGCTTATTTCGCTAGTACATGGCCTAATATGACTCAACTAACCATATTTTGAAAGTTGGTTAAGAAGATGACATGTCTTACACAATATCCTACCAAAGGTAAACACAATGTTTCAATCTTGTGTTTGAGATTTAGAGGTTATTGAGTTTAGATGGTGCATTTCATGATCTCTTGGACGACATCTTTGTTTGTTGAATTGTTACATGTTATTTTAACATGATTTGGTTTTATAGAGCCAAGAGATGCCTTAATGTGATACAATGTAGAATCTGCTACATCGAGAGTGTTTCAAGAATGCTCCTTTGTATATCTTGAGAAAAGAATCTAGTAAAGGTTACTTACCTCAATAGATCTTGTGAGTATTATATGATGTATGATTGAAATGAGACATATTGTATCTTTCAACAAATATGATTTTCTAAGAGGAAACTTATTACTCTTACGAATGCTTAGTAAAACAAGTATTTGAGTGTATGACCAATTTTTACTTGTTTATGCAATGAAACATGTTGTATTTGGTTATTATTCAAATCTAATATCTTATATTTGTTAACAAGACGCAATGTATTCTCTTGTAACATAACCATTCATGTTACAAAGAAAATGAGATGCATATGATATAAATTATCCTTTGTCAATCTTCTGATAAGAGAAATACATGTGATTTTCTTGAAGATTGATGACGTACATAATAGTTAATAACATATTATGTATGACACTTTTACTTGACATGTGCTTTTAAGCGTTGGGTCGTTCATGAGCAAAGTTTACATATGTTGTTTGTTTGATCGTGTTTGGTTTTTTGGAAATGACACATTTACTAATTGCATTGCAAAGTAAATTACTTGAATATTTCGGATGAAACATCCAAGTTGTCAATCCTACTTAGTTGTGTATTTTATGCATCTTTTAAACATATTAGTTTAATGTTTGGAACACAACTATTGGACAAAAAGACTCAATATGACATCTTCAACACAAGTGTGAGTTATGATCCGATGCATATTATTTTCGTCTTGAGAGGACGTCATTATTTTCATAACAACCGAGTGTGATTTGAGTATGTAGGTTCAAGATAATATATTTCGTTATATTTTGATGTTATCTTGAAGCTAGATAAATAATGACTCCAATTTTATGTCCACACTCGAAAACTTGTCAATTAGATTCGATGATCATATCAATCATAATTTGAATAATGAATTGATATCTACTCGAAATCTTTCTTGACCCTCACAATCACTCCTTTTAAAAAGAAAATATAAATTTAAGGTATGTGTTCCACTTATTCTAATACTAGTTGTATGCGTGAGGTTAATGGCATATTAACTTACTACTTCGAGATTTTCATTTATTTTTATGTACGAAAAACTATTTATTATTGAGTATAATATTCTTAGTTTTCGACATTCCATGAGTATAAAAATAATTATCTTAACCATTTTTATACAACATACGTAAAATACTAAATGTTTAAAACATTTTGTGTGTGTGTGTTAGATCAATGCAAGTTTAATACATTTTCTTTAATTAAATACTAATGTATTAATATGATCTTTTATCTTGTTTAGACAACCATGGTCAAGCAAGACAAAAGGATGTAATGTTTTAGAGATCATGTTACGGATTTAATGAAAGTATTAAATATTTTGAGATGATATATTTTTTACACTTAAACCTTTGGAAAAATAATTGTGTAAGACAATATCTTTCGACACACATGATCAACCAACTTAGTTTTCATTCCTAAGAAGGTTACTAAAGCATTTTAAAACTTTCAAGATGTCTAAAACACATATGCAAGAAAAGTGGTCTATGCCTATATGCAATGCAAAACCAAAAACGCAACTTAGTGCAAGAAGTATAGTCTAAGATTGACGCATAAACCGAAAAACTAATAATCAACACATAGCAACAAGGCATGTAAAATGCTTGTGATTATAGATATTATTAGCTCAACTAAAGATAACTAAAAGCACTCAAAAATATGAACTAACAATACTAGGACACAGAGAAAAACAAATAACCATTTATAATAACACACAAAATACTTATCGTCATTTTGTGTATTAAGTATAACAATGTATATCTAGCTTGACTTTATTTATTTTCTTTTAAATAAATTGGTTTCCTCCCAATTTCAAAGATTTTTACCAAGTCACTTTGAAAATCCATCAATGTTCAAAATTTGAAATGCCCTTTTTCATTTTTGCCAAAAATTTGCGCAAATGGCATAACTAAAAAGATCTTTCGTTACAAATCAAGGACTCTAATATATTTTCACTTAGAAAAAATGCATAAAGATAATTTTTAAATGAAAATAGACTCAATTACGTTTAAAACGATAGATGGCACGACTCCTATGGACTTATGGTTGATTTTATACGAATTTATGAAAATGACCTAATTCTGAAAACAGATAGACAGATGTATGGTAACTTTAAATACCCCACGGTACCATTAAATATAACGGTACCATCCTATATTTAGTGGTACCGTCCATTGTTGTTACAGTTCTATCTCAGACTGAATTTCTGTTTTGATGTAACGAAGAGATGTAAATCTTAGTAAACTAGATACCGAACATGTAGAATATGTTAAGTAACATTTCCATGTTTAGGACTAAGAAAAACATTTACAAACATATATTTACTATAAAAAAAAGAGTTGTCCCAAACGCTCGTTTCAAAACTACATCACTTTACGACTCGTTCAAAAGATATGACCGGACACTTATAAACCCTATTTTTTTATTTGTTTAAGAAAATATTCAAGCTAGTATGAGAAAGTATACTTAACAACAAAACTTGTAAGTATTAAGCAACTAAATACTATTCATATTTTATCCCTCTTCATGGGTAATTTTATACATGGATCGTACTCAATTTAGAAAACCATTTGTTTTAAAATTTTAAGCGACGTGGCTCTTATACCAATTGTGGAAAATGTAGAGGAGGGGGGGTGAATACGTTCCCATTTAAAAACTTGAATCTTTTGTATCGAATGACCAATCAAGTGTGACGTATTATGAGAAGTGTCAACAAAAAGTCTTGTGACAACTAGTGATAGTGGAATTCCATAAGTGAAACATATTACCATAACACAAACATTGACACAACATAAATACCACACAAT
Organism: Artemisia tridentata subsp. tridentata; assembly: GCA_021014915.2. NCBI lineage: Eukaryota > Viridiplantae > Streptophyta > Magnoliopsida > Asterales > Asteraceae > Artemisia > Artemisia tridentata. Next base: position 386,689,541 of record CP139507.1, on the reverse strand, counting down.
ATAAGCAATAAGCCACACAAACATAAAAGCAATGCAAATATAAAACGGTAAATGTAAAGATAAAAAGTAAAGAGATAAGTAAAGAAAGTGCAAACCGGACACGATGATTTATAGTGGTTCGGTCACGAAGCTCATGTTCGCCCTACTCCACTCCCCGAGTACCCAACTCGAGAGTTACTTCACTAATCAACACGCTCCCTTCTTGGGGGAGAAAGCCATACAACATCTCTTACAATATTTTCCGACACTAAGCTAGATGTCGAGTTCTTCTTCGGGTACAACCAAATCCGTTATATTTTATGGCCCAACATAACAAACCTTGTGTTTTGAGGCCTAAACACATAAACCGCGTCGCTTACATTATTTTCTGACATTAAGCTAAATGTCGAGTACTAATCTAGCTAGTACCAATCTCACTCACGATCTACCCGATCCTCACAAATCACACAAGCTACAAGATCCACATGATCTACACTCGATCTACCCAATCTACTCACGATCTACCCGATCAATACAATCTACACGATCTACCCGATCTTCACATGATCTACCCAACCTATACATGGTCTACATGATCAACTCAATCTACACGATCTTCATGATCAACCTAAGTAAGGTGACAAGAACTTGATGTATGATGACATACAAGAAGTGCGTAACAAGTGTTACGAGTGCACTAAACTATGACTACAACACTTTGTATCTTTGTGATACTATGTGTTCTTCTCTTGCACTAGTAGAAGAATGAAGGTTATTACTTGAATGGATGATTGGATCACTCTTAAAAAAAGATAAACTAACTACATGATCAAAGAAAGTAGATTGGAGTGGGTGGATAAAGAACAGAAAGTTCTGTGTGAAAAACATTGCCAAAATGTGTAAAATGGTCCACTATTTATAGAGGAAGAAAAAACTAGCCGTTACAGACCGACGGCACCGTTAAAGTTTGGACGACACCACTAAATTTAGTGGTGTCTTCGGTCCTTTAGTGGATCTGTGGGGGACAAAGACGCTCCTCCGCTTGTTTTTAGTGGGGAAGGTTTATTTGGGAATGTTTGGGGCTGTTTTGGGGGTGAAAATAGCTGTTGGGATTTGTTAATACAAATATCGTCCTAAAAACGTTATTTATATTTTACGATCTTTGCTATATTTTGTTAATGACAATTATAAAGTTTATCTTTAGCAAAGCTTAAATATAAGTTAAAGTCTTTTACATTTATAGTAATAAGCTTTTAAAACCCATCATATACATGCTACATGATCACTAGCATACATGTTACATACATATATACATTTACATGTTTTACATTTTAATTCCTAAAATGTAAATATATACATGACATCATGGCATACATCATTTAGATAACTTACTTGACTTAACATAATATTTTGGAAAGATCTTTAAGCAAAATATTAGATTGCGTAAGATCTTGGTAAGATCTTGTAAGAGCTAGCTGTCATGTCCCGGCGGACCCAAACAGCAGTATGGGCGGAACCAAATATTTGGGTCTGCCAAATCCGTCCTCTGCCTATACAGTTTTGGCTATAACATCACTTAACATACATTGCATATACATTCTTTCTTAGTTTACTAACTCATTCATTCATTCATTTCATTTGTAGAGATCTATCTTTTGTAGCAAAGACGATCAAGCATCAAGGTTCAACACAGTGTTGTAAACCTTTAGTATAGTTACTGTGTGATTAGTTAGTAGTTCACACATCATTTTTTATACCAAACATTCAGTAGTGATCGGTTAGTATTTTAGTCCTCGAAACACATAGAGTGTCGGAAGTGGTTGTACCCTTGTAAAGAACTCGGTATCTAGTTTAGTACCAGAAAAAGGTTAAGCAACGTTGGGAGTAGTTGTACCCTTGTAAAGAACTTGGTATCTAGCTTAGTACCAGAAAAAGAGTAAGCGACGTGTAAAGGTTTTCTCCGCCTAGAAAGGAGCTTGTTTCTTAGTGAAGAAAAACTCTCGAGTTTGAGGCTCGAGGAGTGGAGTAGGGCAAGGAAGAGAGTCCTTGTAGACCGAACCACTATAAACATCAGTGTTGTGGTTTGATTGTTCTTTCCTTACTTTCTTTACTTATATTGCTTGATTATTTGCATTAGTTTGAAATCACGTTAAGTACTCAAAGCGAAGAAAAGTTAAAAACAGTAAAAACTATTCAACCACCCTTCTAGTTTTCCACAATTGTTATCAGAACTACGTTACTCAAGATTTTCAAAATATATTGTATTCTAAAACTTGAAACGATCAATGGATTTTGAAAACTACAAAGAAGGGCAGTCTATGCAAAGACCACCACTATTTGAAGCAAATAGTTTTATTTATTGGAAAAATCGCTTTGAAACTTATGTGAAGTCAAATGATATAGATCTATGGTACATCATTGTAGAAGGTGACCATAAACCTATAATTATGGATATATCAGGTGGTCAGAATGAGGGTACTTCTCTTACTCGTCATAGTGATGAGCAAAAGAAGTTGATTGCCATAAAAAATGAAGCTAAAATGATGCTTTATAATGCTTTACCTAGGAAAGAATATGACAGAGTCTTTATGTGTAAAACCGCTAAAGACATTTGGCAATCATTAATTATCACTCATCAAGGGAAATCACAAGTAAAAGATAATAAAATTGATCTTCTTGTTCAACAATATGAATAATTTGTTATCTCTGAAGATGAGACCATTGATAGTGCTTTTGCTAGGTTTAATACTATTGTTACTTCTCTTAAAGCACTTGACGATTCTTTTTCTAGTAAGAACTTTGTCAGGAAATTTCTTAGAGCACTTCATCCGAAGTGGAGAGCGAAGGTGACGGCCATTGAAGAATCCAAGGATCTTTCAAGCATGCCACTTGACGAGCTTCTAGGAAATCTCAAAGTTCATGAGATGGTCATGGAAAAAGATTCTGAGATAGTCAAAGGCAAAAAGGAGAAGTTAAAGTCCATTACCTTAAAAGCTAGGGTAGAGTCAAGTGACGATGAAGAGTCTTGCTCAGATAGCGAAGACAAAGAGTATGCCATGGCCGTGAGAAATTTCAAGAAGTTCTTCAGAAGACGAGGAAAGTTTGTTAGACAACCTCGAGAAGAAAGGAAATCCCTCCGGAAAGACCGTGATGATAAGAAAGGAAAAATAGATAGGAAGTGTTTTAGGTGCGGGGATACTAGTCACCTAATTGGAGATTGTCCGAAGCCACCCAAGAACAAGTCTCAACGAGCCTTTGTTAGCGGTTCTTGGAGTGACAGTGAAGATGATGACGAAGAGCCAAATATTGATGAAGTTGCTCTTATGGCTAATGACTCTAACGAGGTGTACTTGAAAGTTGGGTTAGAACCGGACGAGTGGATCAAAGATAGTGGGTGTTCAAGACACATGACGGGAAACAATGGCCTTTTCTCAGCCTACCAAGTGTACGACGGAGGTAATGTTACTTTTGGTAGCAAGCTTAAAAGCAAAATCATCGAAAAAGGTACGATCTCTCATGAGTCTCTCACTATTGATGATGTTGCTCATGTAGATAACTTAGGTTTTAACTTGCTTAGTATTAGTCAATTATGCCATAAAAAGTATGTCGTCCTCTTCAGTAAAAACGGAAGTAAGATACTTAAAAATGGCATAACCGTAGGAAAATGTGTTTTGAAGAATAACGTTTATGTTATGAAATTAGACAAAACATCTAAAGACAAACTTTGTCTCACCTCCTTAGACGAAAACTCAACTATGTGGCATAGACATTTAGGTCATGCCAACATGAGACTCATCCAATCCTTATCATCTAAGGAACTCGTTAGGAACCTACCCAAGTTGAAATATGACCAACACTTTTGTGATGCTTGCAAAATTGGGAAACAAGTTCATAATAGCCATAAGGCTAAAAACATGGTGTCTACATCTAGGTGTCTAGAATTGTTGCATATGGATTTGTTTTGTCCATCCGCTATACAAAGTTATGGAGGAAACTTCTATACTTTGGTAATAGTCGATGATTACTCTAGGTATACTTGGACAAAGTTTTTGAAAACTAAAAATGAAGCATTTGATAAATTTGAAATTCTTAGTAAGAAAATTCAAAATCAAATAGGAAATAACATTGTGTCAATTAGAACCGACCACGGTCGTGAATTTGATAACGAAACCCAATTCGAAGCTTTTTGTGATGCTAATGGCATAACACATAATTTCTCGGCTCCTCGAACTCTTCAATCTAATGGTGTAGTAGAACGTAAGAATAGAACACTTTAAGAAATGAGTCGAACAATGTTAAATGAGCAAAATATAGCCCAAAAGTTTTGGTGTAACGCCGTTGACACATCCACATACATCCTAAATAGAGCCTTAATTAGACCATTCTTGAATAAAACACCATATGAGCTTTACAGAGGCAAAAAGCCTACACTAAGATATTTTAGAGTTTTTGGAAGCAAGTGCTTCATTTTAAAGACAAAGGATTACCTCACCAAGTTTGACTCAAAGTCTTATGAAGGTGTATTCCTAGGATATTCACAAAATAGTAAAGCCTACATAGTCTTAAACAAAGAAACCTCAAGAGTCGAGGAATCGTTGAACGTAACATTCGACGAAAGTCCACCTCCCTTTAAGACATCACCTTTGGTAGATGATGACTTAGTTGAAAGTCAAATGGTTGAAAATCAAGAAAATATAGAAAATGACAAAGAAGATAAACCCGTGGATAGGGAATTAGTCAACATCAAAGAATCCAAAAGTTATCCATTAGATAACGTCATAGGAGAAATTAACGAAAGAACCTTAAGATCAAGAGTTCAAAATCAAAGTAATTTCTTTTGTTTTATTTCAACAATTGAGCCCAAAAATATAAATGAGGCCATAAAAGACGAATCTTGGGTCGTAGCAATGCAATAAGAACTTAATCAATTTGTTAGAAATGACATTTGGTCATTAGTTCCTCAACCTAAGTGTCAAACCATAATAGGAACAAAATGGGTGTTTAGGAACAAAATGGATGAAAATGGAGTAGTGTCTAGAAACAAAGCTAGGCTAGTAGCTCAAGGCTACAATCAAAAAGAAGGTATGGATTACGACAAAATATTTGCACCCGTCGCTAGGCTTGAGTCAAGTAGAATACTACTTGCATATGCATGTGCACATGACTTCATACTTTTTCAAATGGATGTCAAAAGTGCATTCCTTAATGGTTTTATTAATGAGGAAGTGTACGTTGCACAATCTCCCGGCTTTGCCAATTTTGAAAAACCAAATCATGTCTATAAACTTAAAAAGGCTTTATACGGACTTAAGGAAGCACCAAAAGCTTGGTATGATCGACTTAAGACTTTCCTAGTTGACCATAAGTATACCATGGGCCTAGTAGACAACACTATTTTCACTAAGAAAAATGGATCACATATAATCATAGTTCAAATATATATGGATGACATCATATTCGGATCAACTTGTCAAGAGTTCTGCGATGATTTTTTGAAAATCATGCATGATGAGTTTGAAATGAGTATGATGGGAGAACTAAACTTTTTCTTAGGACTCCAAATCAAACAATTAGATGATGGGATATTCTTCAACCAATCTAAGTATATAAAGGATATGCTTAAAAAATTTGGTCTTGAAGATTCCAAACTTATGAAAACACCCATGTCCTCCGAAACCAAACTCACGAAGGATAAAGAAGGTGAATCCGTAGATAGCACTAAATATAGGGGAATGATCGGTAGTCTACTCTATCTAACGGCTAGTAGACCCAACATTATGTTTAGTGTTTATCTATGTGCACGCTTTCAAGAAGATCCCAAAACATCCCATCTTGAAGCCGACAAACGTATTTTTAGATATATCAAAGGCACTACACATTTAGGATTATGGTATCCCAAAGGAACGAGAATAGAAACCATAGTGTATGCCGACTCAGACCATGCCGGTGACTATGTTGATAGAAAAAGTACAAGTGGTATTTGTACTTTTGTTGGACATTGTCTTACCGTATGGTTCTTAAAGAAACAAACGGCACTAGCTATCTCAACAACCGAAGTCGAGTACGTGTCTGCAGGAAAGGCGTACCAACAAGCACTTTGGATGAAACGAGCTCTCGTCGACTATGGAATTGAACTCAACAATATTCCCATTCTTTGCGACAACAAAGGAGCTATCGACCTTAGCAAAAATCCAGTCCAACACGCTAGAACTAAACACATAGAAATACGTCACCACTTCCTACGTGACAATGTTCAAAAGGGAAACATCTTAATCGAGAAAGTATCCTCAGAGGACAACATTGCTGACATTCTCACTAAACCTCTTAAAAGAGCACCCTTTAACTTCCTTATACTTGGTTTAGGATTAATGGAATCAAATGTGTAGTTAGAACCTTAGCTTGAACCTTAGATTAAGCAAACACAACAATAACAAAAAATCAAGCCTGATCCCACGGAACCAAACGACAACAAGGACGGACCTTTTGTTTTGGTTCCGCCGGATCCGCGAGTTCCTGAGCCAGTTTTTTAGTATATTAAACAAACACCCTGTACTGTATATCACATTCCCCAAAAACATACCAACTACTGGAACTCGACTCAAAATCATCCAAACTCACAATTTAGGTCATCCCCTTCCACCAATTTGTGCTTTTAATATCTCTGTAAGTATCCTAATCATATCTACATTCCTGATCTGAGTCTAGGATTTCTATTTCATGCACAAAATCAAAACTTGGGGTTTTTGCATATTTCTTGTAAAATCATGAAGCATATTTACTAAATTGCATAACAAGTCATTTTTTCCTTAGTTAGGAATTGCATATCATAAGGCATTATCAAAATTCATCAAAAACCCCATGAGAAATTTTTATAAAAATCTTCTCACGACTAGGAAAAACTGTTTTTTGTACATTGTTCATACAAATACAAAACGTTATGTTTTAAACACCACTTGCATAATGTCTCTTGAATGCTAAAGGGAATACATAACTAATATGTATTTTCGGGTACATTCAATCGTAGATACATTGAAGTAGGAGCGTTTGGGTTATCTCTTATTTTATCATAAAACTTGCATAAACAAAATTTTCATGCATCAAAAGGAGTCGAGATAACCGCACCTCCACATTGTCCCCATATAGGCACACACTAGAAATCTATATACGTATTTTTGATAGTTTTAACTAAACTATGTAATTTTCGTGTCTAGGATAATCATGCCTCCCGCGATATACTATGATCACAAAGAAACCACCAAATACCTACCTCAACACCATAAAACCAAAGGACTCACTGAGGACCAAGTCAAAATCTTTAAAGCCGTAGAAAAACGCTATGTTCACGAGGGTAGGACCATAGACCCCTCATTCTTAGAAGGAACCATTCTGCGAGAACAACTAGCCGCCATTCAATTCGATTGTCTTCTAGATATCGATGAACCCATAATTCCTAGATCCATACTAGAATTCTATGATATTGTCGGTCTTAGCTCAAATGACTATGGTTACATGAATGTCCATTTCAAAGTCAACCAAACTCAATTAAACATCCCTTTGGACCAATTTGGGGAAGTCTTAGGAGTTCCAAGTCAAGGAACTTGCTTCTATTCGGACAAATGGTCATTGTCTATCCTAGATTCCAACCTTGATCGTATGCCACCATACGACACACCATTAACACCAAAAGAGAAAATTCGTGCTCATCTTTTTGTACCTAGGACCTCCCACACTAGGACAAGTCGGGGTAAAGAGGTTGATAGAGATCCGTTTGGCATGGAGCTAAACGAGCTTAGGCCCCAATCCAAGAAGCTAAAAGAAGTCTTTAGGGCCAACGTCAATAGCACCATAGGAAATAGGGATCATGTCAACGCAAGCCTTTGCTACATGCTTTATTATGTGTATACCCACCAACAATTCAATCTAGCCTATTATATCGCCAAAAGAATGGCCGATATTCTAGTTTTAGGTACCACCGCAATGCCTTATGGGATGCTTCTTACCCGTCTTTATAGAGCTTTTGCACCCATTGCTCCAAACGCTAGAGGTTTCCTACCCGACTACACCGAAATTGAACACACCTTTGTACATTTTAGTGATCATAGGGTAGCCGTAGCAAGAGGAAAATGAACTCATCCTCCAACCTCATCATCATCATCATCATCATCGGTTAGCGAGGATGATGGTTTGCCAAATTCTAGGATTCCTCCACCCGAGTACATGAGTCAAATTCCTCCCATCGACAACCAATCCGAGGAGTTTCGACAAACACGATGGATGATGAAGAATATTGGACGGTGGATCATGAAGCTTAACAAGAAGCTCAACAAGAAGTGAGGGTTAGGGAGTGTTTGGTATAAGACAATTTCAAACAATAATGTGATGAATTGTTGTGTTCTTAGAATATTATGTTGGTGTTATACTTTTATGTGAACTAACATAACTATGCAGGATGATAACACGTGATGTTATCGATTTTTCGTGCTTAAGCCATCGTTTGGCTTAACCTCATTTTATGGTAAGAACAATATCCTTGGTTTGATTTATATGCACACATGTGTTAGAACCTGTGTTTTTGTGTTTAATCAATCATAACTAAGTAGTTACATAGGATTTAGAAAAAAATTCGAGAATTGAACGGGTATCGAGCATTTTGACATGCTCTCTGTTAACAATTTCCATCTGGCGGAACCAAGTCATGGGTTCTGTCTGTTGAATATTTTGGCTCCGCCAAACTTAGCTCGGCGGATTCTGCGAAACCAAGTTTTGGGCTCTGTATTTTTTATCGATTGGATCCGCCATTACAACAGTAACTTTTTCAAATTTCCCGTCTAATCCCGCTCCTTAGATTATTGATTCTAGTTCTTAGAATTATTCTACTGATCATTAGGCACATTAGGATCACTTAGGAACACTTAGAACTATAAGAAATCCATTTCCCACCAAAATTTGAAAATTCAAATTTTCTTCCAAGTTACCTTTCTGTAACAAGCAAGGAACCCTCCATTTGGTTCCTTGAAATCCGTAGGACAATCAAATGATTGGATTTTCCACACACTCTTTGCATTTATTGCATATCTTCCCAAATTCACTCAATTCTATTTCTATGGATTGACTTTGGTGATTTGACAAGTTCATTGTCTTCCTCCAAATCATTAGGAACCAACATTCCTCAATGGCTCAACATCAAATCCAAACACAAAGTTCAATACACCTTACTGTCTATAAATTAGAAACCTTAGGATCATCACAATTCACACTTTCACCATCATCTCTAAGCATTACTCCTGTACTTTAGAGCAATCATTCTCATTTCAACAATGACCAAATCCAACAACTCATCAACCAACAGACCACCATGAATGACAGCTCGTATGAGTGTCAGACCGTGTTATTTTTTGAACTTAGCTACTTTATCAGAAGAGTTATCACCCCCTTAACATTTCATCACCTATTGCAAATGAGAACTTTCTCACACTCTCAACTCCAACACCACCTAATGTGATCATCAACACTCCACCACCAACAATCACTCCAGTGGCTACCACACCACCACCCGCTCCATCTCAACCACCTAGATCACCATCACCTCCACACTCACCAAAACTCCATCCAATGGAGCTATTTGTGACTCCTCCAATCTCACCACATCCATACCTAGAGACCCTTGAAGACCTCCCACCAAGGTCTCAAAATCCACCACCCTTGACTTTTGAAAGTCAAGAACCACTCCTTTTCCATCCCATTTATCGGGATATCCACGGTCCTCTCTACAGTGACCAAGAACCACCACAACCGCAACCTAAAACACTTTCACCAAGATCCACCCTCAATGCCATTGATGAGGAAATGTGGATTAACCAACCCCAAAGGCAAGGTGAAATCAATGAGGAGCTAGACCGCCTTTATGCCTTCTCCAATATGGTGGATTCCTACCTTCATGAGGCTATGGACTTGCAATCAACTTTGATGGCTTCCATCATGTCTCCAAACTACATTCCACCACCTCCACCATCAAACAACCAACCACCACCACCACCAACTCATGAACATACCCTTCCACCACCTAGACATGGTTGTATCATGTGCGAGAGGACCGCCCATTTGACTCAACGAACCAACATCTTGGTTCATGAGTTACAAAACGAAATGAGGTTCATTTTGAACCACATCCTAGAGCGCCTTAATGCTCTATCTCAACCTCCGCAATAGATCTTAAAAGTCTCTCCTTTATCTCCTTTTGTAGGATTTAATAGGACTTTTTAGGATTTTTAATTTCTAGGATTTTTTTTTCTTTGTACTTTGTAACTCCTTGTTTTGTGATTTTAATCACAAACAATTTTAAATGGAAGAATGTTATGTTTATGCTTGTGTGTGATCAATATTTGTGCATTATCTTGGTTGGATTGCATTACTAACACTTGCATTATTAGATGGTTGATTTAAACTATTAGCTTGGTTTGCCCAATTTATACATAGTTGACTTTTTAAGTCAAACAGGTTGAACTACAATGTTTGGTTGAACTCATATTCCTTGGTTGGATTATTTACAACTAACATTTGATGTTTAGCACTTTTCATCCTCGAATAAAATACGTTGGTACCCTAGCAACGGGGAGTATAGATCGAGGGGAGTATATCATGAACTAACCTTTATTTTTGTAGCATTTTTCATCCTTGAATCATATACGTTGGTACCCTAGCAACGGGGAGTATTGATCAAGGGGGAGCATATTTGTTGGGCTATAAAGTTAAAGTACTGCTGGAATATCAAAGTACTGCTGGAAGTCAAAGTACTACTAAATAAGTCAAAGTACTGCTGCTCATTGAAGGACTGTTATGCAAATACGTTTAAGGACTAATGTGTAATTCTAGAATGTTCGTATTAGATTAGAATTAGAATTAGAATTACTCGTCGTTCAAGTATTGTAAACCGACTAGGGTTTTCCTTGTGCCTATAAAAGGATCCCTAGGTTGGCATTAGAGATACGATTTTAGAGAGACAAGTTCATACGATTAGAGATACGAATATTAGAAGCTTATTAGAGTATTAGTGATTAGAGTTTGTTAGTGAATCTGTAAAGAGCAGGTTCAAGGTTTTAATAATATTCGAAGTTGTTTATTAATTCTTCTTAGCTTTGTTGAAGTAGATTCCGCATACTCAATAAAGTATATCAGTGTTTCACTATTAACAGCTTTGGATTTATCCAAGGTTGTTAAACCGAAGACAAGCTACAAGTTAGTTTGGTCAAAGTATATCGATCCAACAAGTGGTATCAGAGCTTGTGTGGAGACTCTGATTAAGAAGAAACCCTTAAAACCGACTTATCAACAAACCCTAAACGATGTCGACTGAAGCTGCACCAATCCCATCCATCACTGTTAGGAATATAAATATTCAGATGAAGGCTCGGTCACCCCGAGCATCTATTTAGCATTTATGTAGCTCGTAGGCTTATTATTATTATTAGTATTATTAGTATTATTAGTTTTATTAGTTTAGTCGTATCTATATTTGTGGAGTGGGTCGGGGCTTTCCCCACTGTCAGCTCACTCCACAGCCCACTAGGGGCACAAATATTAGTAAGTATATAAACCCCTTTCCACACATGGGAAGGGTGGAACTCTTGTAACATTTTCACACACAAGCTAATCTATTACAAGTTTCTCCCAACTCTCTCTCTCTAGTTCATCTCTCTAACAATGGATCTAATCTTCCATAACCCAAGACCACCCGAATCATCCACACAATCAAGATGGTTATATCCTACAATTGGTATCAAGAGCCATGGTTAGGTCCGGTTTGATTGTGTGTCGGTCTTATTTTTTTTGAGTGGTTCGAACCAATTTTTCTCAAACTGTTTGCTCATTCTTTTTGTTGTTCGAATCATGTCACTGGTCTATGTTTCATGTTACTTAATGTTGGGCTTTACTGATTGTGGGCTTTTGTTGTTCACTGTGCGTACTTAATGTTTTAACAAAGACTTTTGTTGAAGTTTATCAAAGATTTGTCTTTTGTTCACTAAGTTTAACAATGACTTCTTCATTGTTTCAACATAAGTATTCGGTTGAAGTGATTAAAGTATGGTCCTGACATGCGTTGGTTATATTGCATGTTTACGAGTTGTTGTTTTGTTCCTGGCTCACACTCATGGGTTTGTGTTGTCCAACTTGGTTTATACTTTGTTACTGTGGTATAGATCGGGATTGTCATGTTGGGTAGTGATGATTCGTGGTTCATGATATGTTCATCGTGGCATTTTCTGGGTTTGTGGCTTGATGTTCTTGGATGCTGTTTGTGTCCAAAGGTATTGTTCATTGATGCGGTTTGTGGTTAAGGTGACTTGTGTTTTGGAGTGTAACCAAAAGGGGGTAAAAGACAAAAGTGTGAGAGTGACAGCTTTGACTGGTCAAACTTGCGGTTTGTCTAAGACGCGGTTTGTCTCTATGTTCATGGACGCGGTTTGTCTGTATAGTCATGAATGCGGTTTGTCTATATACTCACTAATGCGGTTTGTCTAAATTCTCACGAATGCGGTTTGTCTGAATGATCATGAATGCGGCTTGTCTACTCAAGACCAACCACTGACTCGTTGACCTCAGTTCCATAACCATCATCAGTCTTAAACCAAATTAAGAACAACAGTCAACACAACAACAACAGTCAACAATTCACAACTGCCTCATCAACGACTGCTTACAACAATTACAATCAACTTCAAATCTAATCTAAACCTAAACCTCATATTCACACTTCAATCACAAACAAAGACACGGATTGTAAAATCACACAATTAAAAGATCTCATCCATCCCTGTTCATGTGGAACTATTTTTCATAAGACCTTTAAAGATCAACACACGAAAGAAATAAAAGATTCATCATCGATCTATTGTTTGAAGCAAAGCTTCAATTAAATATCCGAATTAATCTATGAAAGAACCAAAAAAAAACAAGTGTGTTATACTTCTTTCATTTTGTTCGGGTATAACGAATCACAACAAACTAAAAACAAAAACAAAACTATTCGAAACTGCTTCAAGAAGAGAACAAGAACAATAGTGTCCATACTCTTTCTTAGTTTCGATTTTCAATCAAGATAACATATTCACCTACCCGAGACCCACGGAGTGATCTTGAATCCTCTCAATTTATTTCTTGATTCGGATTAAGCTGCAAGTGAATAACAAGGTAAAGGTAGGGTAGATATTGTATTTGTGAGAATCGATATGAAGGATTTGTTGTTTGATTGTTGTGATGAGATGGTCATTCGGATTAATTTTGTGATGATGAAAGAGATGAGATGATGAGTTAGGTGAGAGGGGACTGTGATGGTAGGCGATGTAATGAAGAATGTGTTTTAGGTTAAGACAAATTGAAATGAAGATTAGGGTTGGATTAAGTTAAGTGGCTTATAAATACTCGGATTATTAGGGTAAATATGGATTGGATTGGGCTTTCTAACGAAATGGGTCGGGTTTGTCTAATGGATTTACTAGGCCTACACGATTTGTTGGGCTGCATTATCGAAACCGTATAATAATACGTGAGCTGAATATCAAATTATATCAAGATTGTGGCTTGGAATGTTTTATTGCATCCTTAAATTATATCAAATTTTGAGTTGAATATTTTGGAGGTACAAACTTCACGAGGATACACACATCACGGCTAGTCTTTGGGTATGTGAATGTCTACGTGATTACAGAGTTGCGGATTTACCAGCGTAGTCCAATTAGAGCCTACCACTTGAGCAAGCCTTCAATTTGATCTTTGCGATTTAAGTTATAATTGACAAAGTGCGATTTGATTAATTGCAAATTGACAAGCTACTATTTGATTTATTGCGATTTGACTGACTGCAATTTGACCAGTTGGAATTTGTCGTTGCGAGTTGACACTTGCGATTTGACTTATTGCGACTTGGTTAATTGCGACTAGACTTGTTGTAATTTAACAAACTGTGGCCTGACTTGCTGCGTTTTGATCAAGTTGAGATTTGACTTATTTGACTTGAATTTCGAAGATCAGTATTGCACTTCACTCTTGGTTGTTCTTGTTGATTTCACGGTTTCTCTTGTAGATTTTAGAAAATCCCGCAAAAGATTCGATTTCTCAGTTTGAATCTCAAGAGCTGTAAAATCCCGTGAAATTAATTTTGGACAAGTAGGCAGGACTTGGATTTAGACTTAATAAAACTTATGGGGTGTGACTAATTTTTCGGTATAAGCTTGTGCTTCAAGATCGGCAGGAATTGGGAAATTATGGTAACTTGATTGGTTTGTTAATTCACGGGTTGGTGTACTTAGTGTCACAAACATCTCGGGGTGGATGGATGCACGATGTTTGATGACCCTTGCTCAAGCGTATTTAAGGTGATTAGACCTGGATGTTCAAGAAGTGGATATATACAATAAAGGATGGAAGGTTGGGTATATATCACTACCTATATTTAAAGGAGTTACATTGTTGTGCTCAATATAGGTTCTAAATCACAATTTGCAACTTAAGGTGATTAAGGTGATTAGACTTGGATGTTCACGAAGTGGATATATACAATAAAGGATGGAAGCATGGGTATATATCACTACCTATATTTAAAGGAGTTACGTTATTGTGCTCAATATAGGTTCTAAATCATAATTTAGTGCAAGTTTAAGTCGCGAACTTGTTCTTTATCAAGCTTCATCAAGTGACTGTTGTTTCTCAAGCTTCTAATGGGATTGTTGTTCAAGATCTTCTCAAGAGGTAGTCAGGCTTAAAGACAAGAGGTGATTTGTTTGGAGACATGTTTTAACCTTTTACTCACTTTAAAGTCATATGCATTTCATCAAGCGGCTTTGTCATATTATGAGCTTCAATGAATTGTTAATCTACTAAACCATTGATGAGGAGGAAAGCAAGGGGTTACTACAAGAGAGTCTTAATCACCATCTTCGTTGCAGTAGTTTCATTTGTCTCTTTCCATGTTTTGTGCCCGTCAAATTCACGATCATCACAGACTTTTAACTTTGGCAAAAAGGTCATTTCATGCCCTTTTTGAGGGGGAGAATTAGGCGTGTTTCCTAGAAGTTCCGTCTCCAGTGATGTGAATCTTAGCGGCTTCGGTTACAGCGGGTTAGATCGTATCGGTTCAGTCTCCAGCGGTTTGAATCTTAGAAGTTCCGATTTCAGCGGGTCAGATCATAGCGATTCAGGATTCAGTGGTTCAGTCTACAGCAGTTTGATACTTACTGATGTACAGTTTGGTCTTGAATTTATTTCTCAGATAAATCTCAAGAACTGTAAGATTCTGTACACAGTACGACAACTATTCCATGCACTGCACCTGATAACATCCAAGTAGCTGGGTCAGACAGCTTTGTTTAATAGGACTGACTATGAGTCAGGGGCACTACTAAGAATTAGCGCATGTTTCTTCTCTTCTTGGCTAGTCAACAGCACAAGATGATCACGAAGTTAATCTGGTATTCTTTATTTGTGATTGAAGTTGAATTTCACGAAGGCGTCTACTTAGTTTATCTTGAAGTCGGGGTTGGTTGGATGCATGACCTTCAATGATAACTTGCTCGTGCTTAAAATTTTAAGTTGAAGACTTGGGTTATCTAGTTACCAGCAGTCAGGGTAACTATCACTTAAGAGTCATGGGAGTACTCAGTGTCACACGTTAATGACGTTGTCGATAATCGCAAGAGGTGTTAATGTCTCATACTTTGGTTGGGTATTGAGTACTTAGAGATTTGCTTGGAGCATCAATTCTCTACACCGTTCTTCCAACATTAGTGCAAGCTTAAGTAACAAATTTGGGGACTTCTACTTCAGCTTTCAGGTTTGGTATATCAGGTTTCCTTCATCAAGTGGTCACTAATCTGTGTACAAGGTTGGTTAGTTGGCCAAAGGTCTTAAAAGTTGTGATGTGATCTGTAATTCTCTCGAGATATTCTTAACCCAAACTGATGCTCTCCAAAATCCAATCAGTCATGCCACTTTCAATCTGTTACTATCTCACGGTTTCTTCTTGGTTTTGTAAAATCCCGCGAAAGAACTTATTTCTCGGTTTAAATCATAGATTTGTAAAATCCCGTGATGATGGGCTATGCCCTCTTGACCATGATCGGGTTAAAACCATCATCAAAGTTCAGCTAT
>CP139507.1:386636888-386673319 GCA_021014915.2 Artemisia tridentata subsp. tridentata | reverse complement strand
TCTGAGTAGAGTGTACCGTTTCGAGAAACTTTCTATGGACTTGACCAGGACGGGTAATAATTTCAAGCTGGTCTAACCAGTGATGTAAGCGTGTCTCGAATCGGTCATGTTCACTGAAAGTTGATCAATTGAAAAAAAAAAAAAAAAAAAAAAAAAAAGGGTGCGACCTCTACCTAACATGTGAAAATTTATAAAACAATCAGCCGAGCACATGTTGAGGGGGAGCATTTGAAAAATATAAAACTCTCAAGTGTTTGCAAAAATGTGTTTCAGAATCATGAACACTTTGAGAGATTTTTCAAGGATTTGGTTTTATGGCAATCGTGGAAGAATACCAAAGACCGACCATTTTAATTAATGCATGGAGTTATAAGGATGGTTAGGTTAGGCTCAAGTTCCCACGATCCCGCCAGAGCCGGAGGGATCTACCCAGGAACAATCCACTAGTTAGTGTAGAAGTCCTTAGGTATGATTAAAAAGGAGAAAAGTGAGAATAAGGGAAGAGTGTCGACTGAGATGGAGCTAGTACTGGAACAAACCCAACAAGGTTCTAGTAATGAAGTCTCGGTAAGCACTGAAGGGGTTGAAGAATGAAAAAGAATTGTAAAGATAAAGGGTGAAAAGAAAGAAGCCCTCCTTACAAACTTAGGCAGAAACCGGGTTAATTCATATGCTGTCAGAATCACTTAGTTGATTGCTGACATTGAAGACAAAGTATCATGGACCCAGTGATATGTTGCACAACCCTCCCTAGCCACTCAAGGTCCCTCAAAGGATTCTTGTTTCAATTGTCATGGAGTTCAATACATTTATATCGTCTCTCTCACTCCGAGTTAGATGATATTGAAAAGGTGGCAGTCCTCTCCAGCCTCCGATCACCAAATCAAAATGCACAATAGAGTCTAGAGCTACGAGATTCATAATAAGATCTCATAAGAACACGGATTATTTCTACACTGGTTGTTCATCATTAAGGACACCAGTTGTAAACTTATGAGTCCTACGCAGATCTTAGTAATCTGCCAGAACATTCATGAGAGACTTTACAAATGTAATTCTCAATGATTGAATGGAAATTCCTGCCAGGGTCAACATCAAGCAGCCCTGAAAGCAGGTCACTTAGGTAATTCCTTATGGATTGCGCTTAGTGGTCACGACAGTATCAGACGGTCTACAGTCGTGGAGTGACCTCCAGCGACTCACCTAATCGTTGATTTACTACGGTAAAATCTCAAAAAGCCCTCTGTGGGTTTTCGATTAGGAACGGTCTTGGTAAGGATTAGAGAGGGTTTTCACACTATGCTGTTAACAATCTCAAAGTCCGAAATTGTAAGTACCGGTTGATTTGTTGCTAACTGTCGTATGCAGGAACTTCTGGCGATTGTAGCTGAGGAATGCTGTAGCTGGTTGCTGTTGTAGCTGGTTGTAGAAAAGATGCCAATCCATTACCACATGTTCACACTACATCATCACTATAATTCAACAAAGTCATGATCAACCAAAAGACCTTCAACATAGCTTCTGCCAACTCTGATGCTGAAGATCATGACCCTGATTAGTGTGAGCATGTCGGCTCTAAGTATATTACATCACATGGAAACATACTGCAGAAAGATGACTTAGAGACATAGGTTGGATGATAATTTCGTACAATCCTCAAAATCATCCAAGACAAAGAACGGTCATCAAAAGATTGTTGCTCAATGCACAAAGATACAAGACTTTGAAGAATCAAAGACTACGAGCTATAAAGACAAGTTCAGAAGAAAGAATGCTAGAATTCAAATTATTATTTCCGGGGTGACCTCCCTTAGGGGGAGATTGTTAGGAATATAAATATTCAGATGAAGGTTCGGTCACCCCGAGCATCTATTTAGCATTTATGTAGCTCGTAGGCTTATTATTATTATTAGTATTATTAGTATTATTAGTTTTATTAGATTTGTCGTATCTATATTTGTGGAGTGGGTCGGGGCTTTCCCCACTGTCAGCTCACTCCACAGCCCACTAGGGGCACAAATATTAGTAAGTATATAAACCCCTTCCCACACATGGGAAGGGTGGAACTCTTGTAACATTTTCACACACAAGCTAATTGTTACAAGTTTCTCCCAACTCTCTCTCTCTCTAGTTCATCTCTCTAACAATGGATCTAATCTTCCATAACCCAAGACCACCCGAATCATCCACACAATCAAGATGGTTATATCCTACAATCACCTCACTCAGAATTCCTATCATCAAGAAGGGAGAATATGATCTCTGGAGCATGAAGATGAGGCAGTACCTTGCTATTACAGACCATGCTCTATGGGATGTGATTGTCAATGGTAATGTTGTTCTTGACGAACCTGTACATGTTGAAGGACAACCCAAACCACCTCAACCAACCTTGCCAGCAGCTACAAAGAGAAATCAAGATAAGGCTCTCAACATACTGTTGTCTGCTATTCCTGATGGTCACCTACTAAAGTTCCATGATGCTAAGGATGCAAAGCAATTGTGGGCTGCGATCAAGACAAGATTTGGAGGTAATGATGCTTCTAAGAAGATGCATAGAAACTTATTGAAGCAGCAGTTTGAAACTTTCACTGTTGGTGAAAGAGAAGGTCTTGATGCTGCCTATCACAGATTCCAAAATTTACTTAGTATGCTAGAGTTGTATGGAGCAGAGGTAACCGTTGAAGATGCAAATTTGAATTCTTAAGGAGTTTGCCATCTGTCTGGCATGTGGTTGCTACCATGATTAGAGGTCAACCTAGATTGGAATCTATGGACTTTGATGATCTCTACAACAATTTGAAAGTGTACGAGCAAGAGATGAATGGTCATAGTTCTCAGAAAACTCACAACATAGCTTTTGTGTCTTCTGAAAACAGAAGCAGTACTTCCACTAAAAGTATTGCTTATCCTTCTCAAAGTACTGTTGGTGATACACAACATGTTTGCACAACCACTACTATTCCCAACCCATCACCAACAAACAACACCAACTCTGATGATGTTGTATGTTCCTTCTTTACTCAACAAGCCACTCTACCTGTTACCTATCAAGAAGACTTGTTGCAAATTGAAGAAGATGCTTTAGAGGAGATTGACATTAGATGGCAAGTAGCCATGATCACTGCAAGGATCAAGAAGTTCATGAACAAGACAGGAAGGGGAATTGATTTCAAAGCCAAACAGGGTATAACTTTTGACAAATCCAAGATTGAATGTTTCAATTGTCAAAAGCTTGGACACTTTGCAAGGGAATGCAAGTTTGCAAAATATCAAGCAAACAGGATGCTTGAACAACCCAAGGTTGAAAGAAAGGAGGTTCCTATTACTGAATCACAACCAAAAGCTTTGGTGGCTCAAGAAAATCTAGCAGAGATTGAATGGAGTGCTGAATTTGATGATGAACCTGTAACCTATTCTATGGTTGCAATGGAAGAGTTTGATTGGAGCACAGCTTTTGATGAGGAACCAGGATATGCTGCTTTGGAATCAAGAGATGGTCTTGGAAGCTTTGACTGGAGCATGGAGGATGAAGATGAACCTGTTCAGATTGCTATGGTAGCTACTTCACCAAGTTCATCCAATGTCTCTGAGGGATGCTCTAAGTGTAATGATGTGTATCAAAAGTTGCTTAAAGAATATGTGACTGAAAGAGATAATTATAGAACAGCTAGGTCTGAGGTAGCTGGTTATCAATTAACTTTAGAGTCAATGGAAGCCAAAATATTAACACATCAAAATAATGAAATGGCTTGGGCAGAAAAATATGAGCAACAAGATTACCAATTAAAATTAAGTGAATGGAAGTTAGGATTTAAGGTGTCTGAATTAGAAAAGATTACTAAGGAAAGAGATGCTTTGTTAGAAAAACTTGGTAGTATTAAACAGGCTGGTCTATCACATGTTCAATTTGTTGAAAAACAAAGAAGAATAAACAGTAGAACTGGACTAGGTTATGGTGAGGATAGTAGTTCAGATAAGACTCCACCTAGTGATAAGGAAGAGACTCCACCTAGTGATAAGGAAGAGATCTAACCTAGTGATGATGAACTTACTAACTCGGAAGAAAACATATCTAGGAATGAGGAACCAATTAGTGAAACACCTCCTGAGTTTAAGAAAGATAAGGGGTACCACTCAGTTCCTCCACCCACTGGTAAGTTTCAACCACTTAGGACAGATGTTTCTCGTTATGGTGTAGACAACCTAGAGTTTAGGAAGAAGCTTACTAGTCAATCTAGTTCTGAGAAACCCAAAGATGATTTTCAAAGGGGTAATGATCAAAAGTTTCCTACAGCCTTTCAAAAACAAGCAGTACCTCCAAAAACTTTTTAAAGTACTGCTAGACATTCAGCAGTACCTCCAAGAGAAACCTTTCAAAATACTGCTCACTATAGGAAACCTTTTAATCATAGAAGAGGATTTGGGAATATGGAGAGAAAATTATGTTATGTATGCTATAGTCCTGATCATTTGATTAAGCACTGTGACTTACACTCAGAATATTTAAGTCAGTTCCCAAAGAATAGACCTGCCACCCATAAGCCAAGGGAGACTAGACCAGTTTGGAATCACTCAAATAGGGTTAACCATAGTAATTTCTCTAAAGACTATAGGTACCCTCACCAGAAAAGAATGTTTTCCAAACCACCAGTACCTTCACACACTGATAAGTTTTCACCCAATCATGGTACTGCTAACACTTTTTCACATAAAAGACCTAAGAGATTCACTTCATATAGATCTAAAAGGTCTTACACCTCAAGCAAAGTACCTAGATCAGAGAAACCTAAAGTCAAACGAAATTGGGTTAAGAAAGAAAGTACTGATAGGGAACAAGCAGTACTTTCATCAGATAAGGGTGAAACAGGAAGTGTTGTTGATAATACAACACAGGACATGGGACCAACGCAAATAATCATTGACCATGCCTTTAAAACCAGTGGAGATTACATACTGAAGGAATTCAAGTATGTCACTCCACAAGGGGAACACAAGTCAGTAATGGCTTGGGTTCCTAAAAGAAACTAACCCTTTTCTTTTACTGTGCAGGGCAACCCAGAGGAGGAGCTTAAAGATCATATTATTGTTGATAGTGGTTGCTCTGGCAGCATGACAGGGGACAAGGAGATCCTGTCAGATTTTAAAGCATATTATGGAGGAAGAGTTGCATTTGGTAATGATCCTGATGGAGGGAGAATCACTGGCAAAGGAACCATCAAGGCTGGATGTATTGATTTTGAGAATGTTAGATATGTGAAGGAGCTCAAGTTCAATCTTTTGTCAGTATCTCAGATTTGTGACAAGAAGTACCCCATTCTGTTTACTGATACAGAATGTCTCATTCTCTCTCCTTAGTTCAAGTTTGTTGATGATCACTTGGTAACATTGAAAGTACCAAGAACCAATGATGTGTACAGTTTAGACTTAAAGAGTCTCAATTCTGCTGGAAGAGCAACATGTTTAGTAGCCAAGGCATCATTGGAAGAAGCACATCTGTGGCATCGAAGACTAGGTCATGTAAATTTTAAGAACATCAACAAGCTGGTCAAAGGAAATTTAGTTAGAGGTTTACCTTCCAAAACATTCAAGACTGATCATTCATGTTTGGCTTGCAAGAAGGGTAAACAACATAAAGCTTCATGTAAGAAGCTTGGGGAAAGAGATATTAGAGAACCTTTGGAGTTGCTACACATGGATCTGGTTGGACCAGTTTCAGTAGAAAGTTTAAATAAGAAGAAGTACTGCTTGGTTGTGACAGATGATTGTAGCAGATTTAGTTGGGTCTTTTTCTTGGGATTCAAAGATGAAACCTTTGATGCTATCCATGACCTGATAGTAGCCCTTGAAAATCAATTAAGACTCAAAGTAATAGGTATTAGATGTGATAATGGAACACAATTCAAGAACAAGCATATGGATGAATTTTGTGCCAAGAAAGGGATCAAGAGAGAGTTTAGCATTGCTAGAACACCACAGCAGAATGGTGTTGCAGAAAGAAAGAGCAGGACTTTGATAGAAGCAGCTAGAACAATGCTTGCAGATTCCCAATTACCTATTCTCTTTTGGGCTGAAGCCATAAGTACTGCTTGCTATGTATTAAATAGAGTTTCAGTAACTAAACCTCAGATGAAGACACCTTATGAGTTACTAATGGGAAAGAAACCAAACATTCGTTTTCTAAAACCTTTTGGCTGTTCTTTGACTATTCTAAATACCATTGATTATCTGGGAAAATTTGATGGTAAGTCAGATGAAGGATATCTATTGGGTTATTGTACAAATAGCAAAGGTTTTAGAGTCTATAACAGGAGTACCAAAAAGGTTCAAGATTGTCTTCATGTTGAATTTTTGGAAGATAAAGAAACTCAGAAAGGTAAAGGTCCTGATTGGATGTTTGATCTTGATCTCAAGTTCACTCCATCTATGAATTATGTTCCTGTTAGAGAAGAAAATCAAGCTAATCACAAAGAAGATGATTCACAGTACATTGTTCATGGAGTCAATGTTAGACCAGAAGATGTTCCTGACAAAGAACCTGAAGTTACTGATAAGGAACAAAGTACTGCTCAACCAACCATCACAGTATCTGATGAAGATCAAGCCATACAAGATGAACTTAATAGGATGCTTTTTCAAGAAACTATAGCAAAATCCTATGAAGATGAACAAAGGAGGGCTTATGAAGCTGCAAAGAAAAAGGGTAAATTTCAAGATACTGCCCACAGCACTTTTGATCAAAGTACTGATGACCCGTTTGACAGTATTTCTGGTATGTTAGAACCATCAAATTGGTACAATGCTGATGATTCCAATGTTGATGATGATGATTTGGATAATGCTAACATTCCTGGATTAGAAGAAATTGATGATGAGCTTAATCAAGAAGGTATTTTCTCAACTACCAATGAAGGGATTGATTTTACTAATTTGGAATCTGATGTTCCAGTTCCACCAACTCCTAAATTGAGAGTTCATAGAGCTCATCCTCAAAGCAACATTATTGGATCACCCTCTTCAGGAGTGGTTACAAGAAACAAAGTTAAAGGTCTTTCTAAGCAACATACTGCTTTACTTAGCTTTGTTTACAAACAAAACAGGATGAATCACAAGGATCAACAAACATGCCTGTTTGCTTGTTTTCTATCTCAAGATGAACCCAAGAAGGTAGCTCAAGCTTTAGCTGATGAAAGTTGGGTTGAAGCCATGCAAGAGGAGCTTCTACAATTCAAGCTTCAAGAAGTCTGGGTATTATGTGATCTACCAGATGGCAAAAGAGTCATTGGTACAAGATGGGTTTTCAGAATCAAAAGAGATGAAAGAGGGAATGTTATAAAAAATAAAGCTAGATTGGTTGCACAAGGATATCGCCAAGAAGAAGGAGTGGATTATGATGAAGTGTTTGCTCCTGTTGCAAGGATAGAAGCAATAAGGTTATTTCTTGCCTTTGCATCATACATGGGATTTCCTGTCTACCAAATGGATGTGAAAAGTGCCTTCCTTTATGGCACAATTTCTGAGGAAGTTTATGTTAAACAACCTCCTGGTTTTGAAGATCCTGCACATCCAAACAAAGTCTACAAGGTGATCAAGGCACTGTATGGCCTTCATCAAGCTCCCAGAGCTTGGTATGAGAGACTCTCAAATTTTCTATTACAACATGGTTACAGGAGAGGAGCAATTGATAAGACTTTGTTTATCAAAAGGGATAAGAAAGACATTATGTTAGTCCAAGTCTATGTGGATGATATTATCTTTGGAGCCACAAAGAAGTCTATGGTGAAAGAATTTGAAGAACTTATGCAGCGGGAGTTTCAAATGAGTTCTATGGGAGAATTAACTTTCTTTTTGGGGCTTCAAGTTAGACAAACAAGAGATGGAATCTTCATTAATCAAGAAAAGTATGTTGCAGACATACTTAAAAGATTTGACCTTCCATCATGTTTGTTGTATGCTTGTGTGCAAGATATCAGGTTACACCCAAGGTTTCACATATGTATGCAGTCAAGAGGATTTTTCGATATCTCAAGCATCAACCAAAGTTAGGATTATGGTATCCTAAGGAGTCACCTTTTCACTTGGAAGCTTTTTCAGATAGTGATTATGCAGGAGATAACTATGATAGAAGATCAACCACTGGAGGATGTCAATATCTTGGAAGAAGATTAGTCTCATGGCAATGTAAGAAGCAAACAATTGCAGCAACCTCCTCTACTGAAGCAGAATATGTTGCTGCTGCAAGCTGTTGTGGACAAGTTTTGTGGATGCAAAATCAACTCTTGGATTATGGATTCAACTTCAAAAACACTCCTATCAACATTGATAATGAGAGTACCATCTGTATTGTGAAGAATCCAGTTTATCATTCCAAGACCAAGCATATTCAGATTAGGCATCACTTCATTCGGGATTGTTATGAACACAGGCTTATAAATGTGGTCAAGGTTCACACAGATGATAATGTAGCTGATCTACTCACAAAGGGATTTGATGTTTCAAGATCCAACCACTTAGTTGTGAGCATTGGGATGATTGACTACTAGGCTACATTTGAGGGGAGGCTTTAGTATTAGTTAGTATACTTTCTTTCAGTTCTTAATGAAAGTATTGCTTTTTAGTAGTTTAGTTTAGAACCTATGTTGTATTTGAGGGGAGGCAACATAGTTATTAGTTAGAACTTATGCATGCGTCATTTACAAGTTCTTGGTTTAGTTTGAAGTGTTGGTTGTGGATAAGAAGATGGAACGTACTGCTTTGTTACTTAAAGTACTGGCTCAGCAACGTACTGCTTCAATGTACTGCTTACGTGGACGTACTGTTCCAACGGTCAAAAAATGTGGGGCTACGGTTAATTAATTCATTACGGCGGAGATAATAAGTCCATCAAAACGGTAACTTTATTATTTTGAGTTTGATTTGTTTCAATCCTCTTTAAAGAAACTCTCACCTATTCACCGCCTTTTAACTTAATCCGAGATTCCTCATTCACCCTTCCACCACAATCTTTTTAACGAAACACACATTCAAAACGTATCCTTCTCTACGATTCATCATGGCAAATCAAATCACAATTAGCAAACATAACATGATCGCTAATTTAGACAAAACAGGGGACAACATTGACTTTCATACGATCATCGATTTCTTGACTGAGTCTTCAATCAACTATTCCATTTTAGTTGATCCTGACGTTATTGGTCCATGGATACAAGAATTTTGGGCTACTGCAACGGATGAGGATGATTCTTTAATTAGGGCTGCAGTTGCTGGAAGAACAATTCGGATTTCTGAAGCCACAATTAGGGATGCTTTGATGTTTAATGATGAAGGAGGATCTGTTCGTTTTGACAAACAAGTACTTTGGGACACTTTAAGGGATATAGGCTATGAGGGAGATCTTACGAAACTTACTTTTCAGAAGCCTTTGTTTTGTTCTCATTGGAAGTACCTAATTCATGTCTTACTCCACTGCTTAAGTCCCAAGAGTACTTCTTTTGATCAATTTGGTCAAAATATTGCATCTGCTTTAGTGGGTTTGGCTACCGATCAACGATTCAACTTTTCAAGACTTATTCTTGATGGTATGCTTTCATCACATTACTAATGGTAAACCATTCTTGATGTATCCTAGGTTTGTTCAATTATTCTTGAACCAACAGCTTGAGGATGTCCCTAAACCTCAAAGTTTTTTACCCACTGTCAGACTTCCACCAAAGGTGTTTAATTTTCTATCTAAAAAGAGTATCAAGTTTTCTGGAACAAACACACCTTTGACTGCTCATATGTTGGAAGTTGCACAAGTAGTTAGAGATGCAGAGCAAGAGCAAGAGCAAGAAGAAAACTCTGAATCAGCAAGTCATGAGTCTCCAGTTTCAAGAGAAGATAGTATTCCTCAACCTACTGCTTCTCAACATATGCTTTCAACTACTGCTTCTAGGGAAGATGCTGCTCCTATGTCAATTCCTATCCATGAGGAGTCAGACCAAGGTACGAATCAACCACCATCACCTAATGATTATACTTCCACAAATGTGTCTCAGCAATCTGGAGAAGATGAGGAAGAGATGGATAATTATGCCTTGACTAGGGAGTTAAGGATGCTGAAGAAGGAGAGTGAGGCTCAAGCTGCTCAGATAGTCAAATTAAAGACTAAGTATCAAAGATTGAAGAAGTTTGTTTGGCCACTAGTTCAACACCACCGGTTATGGGTAAAGTCTCAGAAGAGGAGTGGTCAGAAACCTAAGAAGGCTTCTCAGTCAAAGAAGAAAAAGTCAAAGAAGCAGTCTTCATTCCAATTGGGGAGGAATTTAGAGAATTTGAATGAGATGCTGGATTTAATATTGATGCTGGATTTATTGATGATACTCAGATAACACCACCTGAAAATATTCCTCAAGAAACTGCTGAGAGGAAGAGTGATGAAACAGAGCAAATCAATATTGAAGAAGCTGCTGTTGAAGTAAGAAGTGGTGATACTGAAGAAATAAATTTGGAAGGAGCTGATGCTGAAAGTACTGCTCTTCAAAGTACTATGAGGCAATTTATTATTACACCAAGGACTTTGGATTTTGAGGAAGATGTTGGTCCTTCGAATCAAGTTCAAGAGGAAGTTGGCCCTTCCAAACCAGCTCAGGAAGAAGATGTTATAGCTCATACTAACAGTGATGATGAAACGATTGCTGACATTATGATTAATATGTCAAGTCAAAGAGGCATCAGTATTCATGAGGTTGAACAACAACCTCATACTTCTTCTCAACCTACTCAGGAGTTAGATCCAAAAGACAAAGGTAAAGGGGTCATGGTAGAAAAGAAGAAGAAGAAGCTGACATTGGCACAGTTAAGAGAAATTTAGATTGTCAAAGGTGAGGAAGCAGCTAGACTATTGCAAGCTAAGTTAGATGCTGAAGAATCTAGGAAGCTTATTGTTCAATCACAAAGGCCAATTAGTAAAGCTAGAGAAAGGAATGATATGATGGCTTATCTGAAAGGTCAAGGATATACAGGTTTGGTGAAATTGACACATACAGAGATGAAGGATCTGTATGATGCTGTTAGGGAAGCTATAGAAAAGGATCTTGCAAGCATTATTTCATTTGAAGATAACAAGCTTGAAGATAGAAGAAAGGAAAAAGCTGTTACAAGGAGCTCAAAGAGGAAAAGAACAACAACTGATGAACAGCCATCAAAGAAGCTCAAGGATACATTTGAATTAAGAACAGACACAGTTGATGAGCTAAGGAATTACCTCAGAGTTGTTGACTTTGAACATCCAAAATTAAAAGAAGATGTTGATAAGAAGTCCAAGATATCTACTTTTCCAGTTGTAGAATCACAAGAAGGAGATTATCTGATCTTTCATAGAAAAGATGGAAGTTTTAGAGTATTCAATTCGTTATGGGATATACTACATCTGATTGACAGAGATGATATGCTTCAGTTATATCTACAAGTGCAAACTTACTTTGAGCATATTCCACCACAAGGAGTAGGTTTGATATTGCTAGGAGATCTCACAACCATCTGGGAAACAGAGGAAACAAAGGATAGTACTTTGTGGGAAAATCAAGAAAACTGGGAGATTAACAGATGGAGATTCTTTGAATCAGTTGGAATACACGTTTTGGAGTTAGAGGATGGCACTATGATTCATATGCTAGCAGAACAGAGATATCCACTCACAAGAGATCTGATGATCAGGATGCTAGAGCATGGTATGGAAGTGGAACAAGAGAATGAAGTAGCATTGATGGTCATAAAATTGTTCATCAAGTGGACAACTGAAGTTGAAGATTAATGCATAACTACTGGTATGATTTAATTATTATATAAATCTTTTGAAAAATAAGTACTTTCTTCAAAGTACTGCTAGTCAAACAGTACTTTCTCAAAGTACTGCTTGCAGCATGAAACCAGTAAAGTCTTTTGATAAAATCAGTAATTTTTTATAAGTGCAAAAACATTTTGAAGCACAAAGATTAAACAGTAACAAATGGTTTTGAAAGCAACAACATGGTGTTAGTACTTGTACTACACAACAAATGGTAATCAACTCACCATGTTTAATAAACAAGAAAGAGTTTGACTCATCATGAGGGTACGGCTCTGATGTGATTATCAAATCCGTTTTTAGTTGACAATTTACTAAAAATTGTATGGTTTTCAACTCACCATATCTATGTTAGTGAAGAGTTGGCTAGCCCACAAGATAATGGCTTTGTGGTAAAGGCTGTGGAAAACCATTATGTGGTAATTAGTTCACCATGGTAGTGATTGTACTAAAAGAACTAGCTAGTCCAAAAGCAAATGGCTATTTGGTAAAGACTAATCAAATCCGTTGATAGCTGATGATTTGTTAAAAATCATATGGTTATCAATGTACCATGGTTTCTTAAACCTAAACATTGGCTACTCCAGAGTTAATGGCTTTGGTAAAGAGACATCAAAATCCATTAAGTTTTCAATGATTCACCTCTCACAGGTGTTAACACACCTGGAAGTGATGAGAATAGTATGAAACTTTTAAGATCTGATGTACCTATTGCCAATATGATGCTGAGTTGCTGAAAAGATAAGTTGCAGAAAAGAATTGTTGCTGATAAAGATTGCAGATACTGATTGCATTGATGATAACAAAACAACGAGACAGACTTCAAAGATACAACCTTTTCTTGAAGATAAAGTGTTGAAGTTAAAGAAATACAAAGGAACTTGAAATCAAGCAAGTAGAATTCAAGTTAGGGGAGGATTGTTGGGCTATAAAGTTAAAGTACTGCTGGAATATCAAAGTACTGCTGGAAGTCAAAGTACTGCTAAATAAATCAAAGTACTGCTGCTCGTTGAAGGACTATTATGCAAATACGTTTAAGGACTAATGTGTAATTCTAGAATGTTCGTATTAGATTAGAATTAGAATTAGAATTACTTGTCGTTCAAGTATTGTAAACCGACTAGGGTTTTCCTTGTGCCTATAAAAGGATCCCTAGGTTGGCATTAGAGATACGATTTTAGAGAGACAAGTTCATACGATTAGAGATACGAATATTAGAAGCTTATTAGAGTATTAGTGATTAGAGTTTGTTAGTGAATCTGTAAAGAGCAGGTTCAAGGTTTTAATAATATTCGAAGTTGTTTATTAATTCTTCTTAGCTTTGTTGAAGTAGATTCCGCATACTCAATAAAGTATATCAGTGTTTCACTATTAACAGCTTTGGATTTATCCAAGGTTGTTAAACCGAAGACAAGCTACAAGTTAGTTTGGTCAGAGTATATCGATCCAACAATATCATGTACTAATCCTTGTTTTGTAGCATTCATAATCCTTGAATCACATACGTTGGTACCCTAGCAACGGGGAGTATTGATCAAGGGAGAGCATTTCATACACTAACTTTTGTTTTATAGGATCATTAATCATAACCTTGGCACTCCAATTAGGGGGAGTATTATCCAAGGGGGAGCTTTTAAGTTCTCAAAATCTATGCATTCTAATTGGTACTCCAAATTAGGGGGAGTTATCACCAAGGGCCATTTACACATTCCGCTATGCATTGCTTCTTTTTGTTTCGATAAAAAGGGGGAGATAAGTTAGATTAAACTCATACACTGCATACATGTTTTATGAAAAAACTGATTTCAAAAGATTTCAAAAATTGCATAAAACTAGTTTAATCTATATTTTTAAAAGACTTATACTTTACTTATTCATTTGCTTAAAAATAAAATTTATGTTTTGTCATCAACAAAAAGGGGGAGATTGTTAATACAAATATCGTACAAAAATGTTATTTATATTTTACGATCTTTGCTATATTTTGTTAATGACAATTATAAAGTTAACCTTTAGCAAATCTTAAATATAAGTGAAAGTCTTTTACATTTATAGTAATAAGCTTTTAAAACCCATCATATACATGCTACATGATCACTAGGATACATGTTACATACATATATACATTTATATGTTTTACATTTTAATTCCTAAAATGTAAATATATACATGACATCATGGCATACATCATTTAGATAACTTAGTTGACTTAACATAATATTTTGGAAAGATCTTCAAGCAAAATATTAGATTGTGTAAGATCTTGTAAGAGCTAGCTTTTATGTCCCGGCGGACCCAAACAGCAGTATGGGCGGAACCAAATATTTGGGTCCGCCAAATCCGTCCTCTGTTTGCTCAGTTTTGCCTATAAATAGAAAGATGATCATTCAAGGACAATCATCACTTACATAGCATACATTGCATATACATTCTTTCTTAGTTTACTAACCCATTCATTCATTCATTTCATTTGTAGAGATCTATCTTTTGTAGCAAAGACGATCAAGCATCAAGGTTCAACACAGTGTTGTAAACCTTTAGTATAGTTACTGTGTGATTAGTTAGTAGTTCACACATCATTGTTTATACCAAACATTCAGTAGTGATCGGTTAGTGTTTTAGCCCTCAAAACACATATAGTGTCGGGAGTGGTTGTACCCTTGTAAAGAACTCGGTATCTAGCTAAGTACCGAAAAAAGAGTAAGCGACGTGTAAAGGTTTTCTCCGCCTAGAAGGGAGCTTGTTTCTTAGTGAAGAAAAACTCTCGAGTTAAAGGCTCGAGGAGTGGAGTAGGGCAAGGAAGAGAGTCCTTGTAGACCGAACCACTATAAACATCCGTGTTGTGGTTTGATTGTTCTTTCCTTACTTTCTTTACTTATATTGCTTGATTATTTGCATTAGTTTGAAATCACGTTAAGTACTCAAAGCGAAGAAAAGTTAAAAACAGTAAAAACTATTCAACCCCCCTTCTAGTTTTCCACAGGATTTTTAAACTTAGTTTTTCAATCAAAACATTTCTTTTTAATTCAAAAAATAATTTGTAAAATGTATTTTTGAAAAATGTTTTATCAAATTCATAAAAATGTGAAGTTTTGAACAAAAAATTTATTTCTTTGATCATCTGTCAAGTTTAAATTTGTTTGTTCATACCTTGAGTGATTTACGTCGAGATGGAAATCTACGAGTCTGTTGAAGCATACTTGAGACGTCGAGAGATGTTGATATAAATATGCATTGATGATTAGTGTTTACAAGTAACCTGCGCATTTTACGCTATGCATTACAAGTTACATGTTTGTCATTATTAAAACCGAAGAAACCGTTTAGTTTAAGTATCGTAATATTTGCACTAACTGATGTTTTTGATCGCCAATTCGGTAAAAGCTCTTCTTCAACATCTGAACCAACACATTGCTCAAACTGCAAGGTTAAATATCTTACGATTAACATGATGGAAACAAAAAACAAGATGTCGGAGACAAAAATAAAGATGCTAGAGGCATCACTGGAATTGGAAAGCAATCCCGATGATCACGCATGGAAGTCGGGTGCAATACTCCATGAGCTTTTATATGACATGAATAATATTCGTATGGAGTAGGTGTTGTTGTTGTTTAATGTGTTATTGTTGTTGTAATAGTAGTAGTAGTTGTTGTTTTTGTAGTTGTTTAATGTGTTAATTTTATTGTGTTATTGTTGTTTAAAGTGTTATTGTTGTTCAAAAAAATAGAAACACAAATGACGATACGATACGAAAACACATATCATCCAACGGATTAAATTCATTCCATATTTTTCAAACAAACTAAATTCATTTCATATAAATAAAAATACAATACGAAACTAAAATACAATACAAAAAAACCCGTAACAAATTACGATACGATACGAAAACACAAATGACGATACGAAACGAAAACACAAATCATCCAACGTATTTTGAGCTTTTAGATTGCTCGGTTGTGACAACCCGTAATTTTTCAGTCTTATTTCTATACGAGATTATCCCTGTTTTTCATTTACGATCATTTCCGAGCTCATTTGACCAGAAAACGTGAAATTTATCTCGCGAAACGTGAAATTCATACACAATGCGTACTGGCACAACCGACGAATTGTTTCGATTATTTTATTATTCGTAAGAAACGAGGCGTATGAATAACCGTTTTTGTTAGAAAAATTATTCTGAGCGCAGTGGTGTTATTCCCGTGTCTTGAATTGATCGTTTGTTATCTTAAACGAGCCCCGAGCCTCATTTCATGAAAGTTAGCAAAAACTACAACTATGGTCCCTGCAGTAAATTTTATCCTTCTTTCCTTAAATTTTGAATGTGACAAATTTAGTCCCTAGGGTGTTTCTAAACTAACCCTAACCCTAACCCTACTATACCCACTACACTATATAAACAACCTTAATAAATTTTTAGGGTTTTAAAACCCACTCTCCACTTCACAGCCGCACCATCTCCCTCACCTCTCTCCTCTCATTTTCCGGCAACCAAATCCGGCCACCGGCGCTCCACCGCCACCCACCATATCTCACCGCCACCACCATTTTAATCCTCTCACCATCCTCATCATTTCCATGTACTTCACGCGCCTTAAACCCACGCCCACCTATTTTCTTCCTCTCGTTAACTTATAGTTTTTCTGGCAAGGTACTTCCGGCGACACCTTTATGAAATCATACGAGTTTAGATCGATTTTTTTGAGCAGTTTTGGGTCTCGTTCGGTTTGTTGCTGTCGCCATCGTGGTGTAGCTGTTACCACAGCCAACCTCGTCGTCACCACCATTTTTTTTTACGCCTCTCATTTTCTCTCTAGTTCGTCCAGTGCCATGGTAAAAACCACATCTCATTTTACTTACCTATTTACCGAGCGTATATATATTTTGATGTCGTATGTTTTCCGTGGATTGAGTGGATTTAAAACATTGGATATAACTCATTGTTATAAATTTTGTGGATTATAAACTGGATAAAAATATTTTAAATAACCCTTTAATCTGTTTCTTGTGATTAAAAAAGGAGATTTAACAAGTTATTGTTAGGGTTTCATGTGGTAAGAATTGATTTGAGTGGTGTTTGTTTGACACAGTTTGTGTACGGGTCGGGTCGACCCAAATATGTTTATGGCTTTGATATTAAGTCCTCGTTAATCCTGTTGTTGTCACCGATGTTGCATTTGGACTTTCGTCATATTGCTTCTGTCGAACGCATCTTCTCCGGCTTATTTTTGTAACTTATGAGATTAAGTGGCGTATTGTTTTGTTTATGAGTCTCGGCATGGTAAACTAATTTTAGTTATTGTCTCTTTTGAGTCTCATTTTTGGACTCGGATCAGATTTGCGAATGATTAATTGCGTTTGGTGTCAAAAGTATTGACAAGGGTGAGTTGATGTTATTTTGGGCCAAAGCCCAAAACTGATTTTGTTTGGTTTTAACAAGTTCACTAAATTGATAAGGTTTGAATTGTATCATTAGTTTGTTTTACTAGGGGTGCATTTGATTGTTATCTGGGCCGAAGCCCAAGGGCTGTGTTGGACTAAAATTTTTAAAGGAGTAGATTAAAAATATTGTGGTTTCGGAAACTTGTTGTCAGACCTACGTTTTAACTCTTGTAGGCCTTGGTACGTTTCGGATTGTACTTGGAATCGTGATTTGAATTTGAATACGGATGTTTATTATTATACTTGGACGTTTGGACAAATGTGGATTGTTATCGGACTTACAATATTAGATATCGGATTCATTGAACATTTTGAGACTTGAGACGGTATAATATATTAAACTCGAATAGAATTTAATATATTAGACTCGGACCAAACACAAAATCTTCAATAAAACCAAAACTAATATTTATGAGAATAATAACGAGACATAAACTTGTTAAATATTGTAATTTCAGTTTTGGTTAACCCAAGTCTCGACGACTTGAGAAAAACTAATTTTATTAGTTAAACTCATTTTTATTATAAAACGATTTTTTTATATACAAATCATTTGGGGATAACAGGGTAAATGTCGAAACGTACAAAATGATTTATTTATTTGATGTGTTTAATTGTCGTTAACTCCTAGAGTTGTCTTCCTTGGTTTGAGTTCTCGTCATATTCTCTCGGCTATGTCGTTATCTATTTCTCTTTGGCGTGAGTTGTATGTCGATTCTATGTCTTCTTACCACACCACACGAAACGTTGATACTAAGCTTTTGATAAGTTTTGAAAACTGAGTAATCCACGAAAACTGCGACACGTTGTCTTTTATAGACTTTATTATTGTGCGAGCCGTATTTTGAGATAATTGTATACGTATTAGGTTGTGCCGATCCTAGACCGTTGTGTACCGCCGTGCTTGTACCTCTGTGTACCGTTGTGCCTATATATCTTGGAACCGTCGTGCCGTATGTTTTGAGACCGTTGTGATATGCTCTAGATGCCAGTCGTGTCAGTTGTGATCTTGCATTTCTGTGGCTAAGGTGAGTTCATGGCCCCTACTTTTACCGGTTTTTTAACTATTTTGGAGGAGAATACATGCTCATTTTTAA
This sequence comes from Artemisia tridentata subsp. tridentata, assembly GCA_021014915.2. Lineage (NCBI taxonomy): Eukaryota > Viridiplantae > Streptophyta > Magnoliopsida > Asterales > Asteraceae > Artemisia > Artemisia tridentata. The sequence goes on along the minus strand of CP139507.1, from coordinate 386,654,944 downwards.
CTAAACTCATGACTGTTTATTTGGAAAACGTGAACTGGTTGCTCTATTTTGACTATTTGGCTGATATATTTGATCTGGTTATTTGATGGCATTACGTGATTTATCTGGTATTCATGAGTGAAATCATTTAAACTATTTTATGGACCAACACTATTTTTTTTGCAACTATTGCGTAGTTAGCCTAAGCTCCACTATATTTTCACATGCTTTCTAGCATGCCGTAACGTGCTTTCTAGCACGCATTTAACATGCTTTCTAGCATGCCGTAACGTGCTTTCTAGCACGCATTTAACATGCTTTCCAGCATGCCTTACATGCTTTCTAGCATGCCTGTACGTGCTTTCTAGCACGCATTTAACTTAGAGCTAGCGCAATAAACTATTTTATTATGGGTTGCATATCCCTTATCTTGGTCCACCTACTACTTTGTTTACCTAAACCAAATCTTATTTGGCAGTGGGTTGTAAACACACAGGTTGCAAGTCTTGTATGGGCGGGACTTGGGACTGAGTGGATTTACAATGCCTTTGCTAGGAAATCGTTATCTGAATGCTTTACATTTTAAACTAAAACCTATGAACTCACCAGCGTAAGCTGACCCTTTTAGCATGTATTTTCAGGTTTAAGGTTATAGCTTATCTCTGGAGGCGCTTGGCAAACGGCATGGTCATAGGCGACTTTGATATTTATATTTGGGACCGCTTTAATCGTTTTTGGGCCTTACTTCCGCACTATTTTTCAGATGATGTAAACTCAATGTTTTGATAATGAATTTTATTCTAAACGGTTAAGGTAAAACCGTTCTTTGTACCTTGTGTTGTGATACCAATTGAGTAGCGCCCCAGTGATATGTATGCTTCCGCTAGACCCGATTTTTGGGGGTGTTACAGATTGGTATCAGAGCCTAGGTTATAGAGGACTGGGTTTTTTTTCTAAAACCTGGACTATAACCACTTTTACGAAAACTTAACCCTATGTCCGACACGTGCCTGCCTGCTAAGCCGATGCCTCGCGTATGACCTTGTTTGACGAGTTATTTGATGAGATGCTTGATTATATATTTGTTGAGATGCGTGCTTGACTCCTGGATATTTTATATCCACTCGTTTTAGCTGTTCACTATAAGCATTTCCATATGCTTATGCACGCACTACACCTATCACCAGTGTTGCAAAAATCGGTCATATCGGCCGATTAATCGGCGATTAATCGCTTATCGGCCATGGACCTTGGAGAGATTTACAAGGTAATCGGCCGATTAATCGGCCGAGTCAAGAAAATCGGCCGATTAATCGGTTAAAAATCGCTAATCGGCCCTCGACCGCCGCAGTACCGATTCACGATTTTTGCAACATTGCCTATCACTGAGTTACGTTATTTCCTTGCGTAATCTCACTATTGAACGTCGTGTTTGTATACTTGTCGTGATTTTTGGGAATGATTCTGGATATAAAGGACATACTACTAGTATAACTAGGCTTAGTATTCCAAAAATTCGTTGAACCTCGGGTGAATATAGACTGATCACCTATATTCAACCAGGGACAGTGGGACATAACCTGATCACCTATGTCCGACTCAGAGGTGAATTTTGCAATACTCAGAGTAGTTATAATGGAATTATGTCCGGGTTGGTCATTGATTTTTGGGATGGTACCGTTTCGCGTGGGTACACAGACATTGGAATTTTACTTCCACACACACTACACACTGGCATCACAACACTGCGTGAACCGTAATGCCCTTGGCAACGCTATACGTCTCCATTATATGGAAATCCTGTTTGTCGCCGTCTGACCGTAATTTGCATCGGGTCGAGTTAGATCCGATTGGCACCGTTTGAATCCGAGTTACTTATTTGTAACCCCTTAAGAGCGTTATAAGCCGTCCGAGCTTACTGGAACGTCTAGATTCGATTTCGACCATGTTTGGTTTTGAATTTCAGCTACGTTTAGAATTGATTTTTGGCCACGTTTGGAATTGATTTTGGCCATGTTTGGATTTGATTTTATCTACGCTTATGTTTGATTTTGGCTACGTCTGGATTAAATTTTTGCCTCTTTTGGATTCCATTTTTGACTACGTTTGGATTCGATATCGACTATGTTTGGATTGGTTTTGATTCTGATTTAGTTCGAGTTGTTTGATTTTATGATTTAGGACGTCATCCTGGATTTGGATTTGTTATCCGACCTCGTTTTGTTGTGACCTTGTTACAGTCGCCTCTACTCTAAGCCTTGTGCTCAATCGATGATGTTCATCTTTCTGATCGGGATTGCTTTATCGAAGCTGTTCAATCAATGTTGTACCTTCCGTTTTGAGTACCTTGTACATTACTGATTCAATCAACTGATTGCTTGTGGCAATCAACACCTTCCCTCAAAATTATACTCTGAACTCGCTAAACTCTCTATTTGGTAGAGATTCCACACCCAATAGAAATCTCGAGATTCTAAGGAGTAACTGAAACTGCGATTCCTTGGGACAACCATCTGACTTTTCACTCGTCCCTCGGAAGTACCAGTGATCCTAGCTGCTTTCTTATCGGTTGATAAATTATATCATAAACGAAACCTCGGAAGTAAATCTCGCGCCACTACCAGAGTTATTGTTGATAATCCTACCTAATCTACTCACCTTCTCTAATCAATGAAACTACAGTATGGGCAAACTTGCTCGTCCATACTCATATGAAATCATTACCCGGTATTGATGCGTGGTTTTGCGACCTTACAACAGGTTTTACCTCTCAAGGGATCTTGAGAAGTTTGCAATCCCCACCAGGCAGTGTACCTGACCGATGTAGTATAGTGAAGTGGCAAGTACCGGAGGATTGATCGTTCAACTCAAAGAATAGTGTTCGTTAGGATTGAAATTTATCTACTAGGTCTAGAGGTGAGGGATGATTCTTTTTGTATTTTTATATTTTATGAAAAGCAAGTAAAATCTCTGGTTTGAAGGAGTGGGCGGAATTAGTTGCTAATCAACTAACCCAAAAGCTACTAATTAAACTAATGTGCAGGAAAGTAAACTAGGGTTCTACAAGGGAAGTGAAGCATGTCTACCTATGATATGTTACTCCTTGCTAGCTATCCAATTCTACCTATTGAATTGTCACACCTTGTTTTAATTGACGGGTTGTTTTCCTTAATACCAATCGTGGGGGTATGTACGATCTTCCCCAACTCTATAAGCTCCTACTTCACTCCTATGTCGAGCCGGCTAAGAAGCTCCTAACATGGGATCACTAGAATTCGCTTATGCATTAAATACAACCAATTAACCTTAGTACACCTTGGTTCATGCTTCTTAAGACGTTCAAGCACGTTACCATATAGGAGGTTGGCCAGTTTTCTTAAGCCTAACATCGATATCACCCAATCAAAACAAGAAACAATAGGAAGCAAGAATTATAAACTAAACCAACTAGATCTATTGAAGTTGTCACGCCCTAATTGATGGAGATGGACACACACATCAACAATAAATCAATAAGATCTAATTAGTTATACACAAGTTTCACACAATCATAGGTAAACACTAGGTGATTTAGTAAAACATAATCAATGAAGAACAAGCAACAATAATAATGGAAGACATAATTAAGATAGAATCAACACACCATTACAAGATATTTATGGAGTGATTAAGACCTTCTAAGTTGCTGGAAAAACACCTACCTAAACCCTAGAATCGGACTTAGGGTTTAGGGCTTACAAAAAGTGAAGTTATGATGTTGTATTTATAGGCAATATTTCTGTCGGCAAGGCTTGACGGCGTCAGCTCGTACAAGTGACGGCGTCAACTTCCCATTTTCACCAAATTGTAGATCTTTTCGTCCTCTTCGCGTGGCCTTTTGAATCACCCAAATCCGAGTTCGTATGAAGATTTTATGGCCAAAACAGTAACAGCTACTCCGCGCGTAAGTTGTGATTGTCTTGATCAGCATGTGACGGTTTTACTAGGGTTTCTTCTTGTGCAAGTTGTCATTCTGACGTCGTCACTCAATGGCTTCTGACGTCGTCAGGTTGAGTCCTGACGCCGTCACTTCGCCGCGGTTAGGGTTTCTTGATGGCCTTCTTGACGCCGTCCCCCTTTAATCTTCCAAAATCCTCTCTGGCGCGTCAAGGGTTGACGGCGTCACAATGGTGCTTGACACCGTCACAGGTACTATTCCAGCAAATTTAGAGACTTTGTCGTTTTCTTCACTTTTATGCTCCAAAAACGTCCAAAATGCTTTATTTTCCAAATTTCTTCTCCAAAGTACCTAAAATGACAAAAGGAACGATTTAGGGCAATATTTGATCAAATAAATACGATTTAGGGCTTAAATGACCCCCTAAAAGCGGTACACTTTTCGCTTCATCAGGTATAGAGTGTCGACTCTTACCATTCTCTGATCGGGATAGTTGTTTCACATCAAATTCCCGGAAATCACTCCAAAGAGCCATGAGAACAGATTTGAGATGAATACTGTGTATCATCTCCAGACTGATGGCCGAAGTGGAAAAATCATTCGAGTGTTAAAGGACATATTGTGTTCCTGCGTAATTTGGTAATAGTTGGTATCGACACCTCCAGTTGCCCGAATTCTCTTATGACGATACCTACGACTCCAGTATTTCACGGCACCGTACTAGACACCATATGGTTGCAAGTGCCGATCGCTGACTTGATGCGTAGAAGTTGGGGATACCCAACTTACTGACCCCGAACTTGTTCACGAGACAACTGAGAAGATCGTTCAGATCGAAACCGAGTTGCAAACTACTCACGAATCGTCCGAACAGTTATGCTGACAAATGACGTAAACCTCTTGAATTCCTAGTAATATCCGAGATGATGCTTAAAGATTCACCATGAGAAGGTGTGATACGTTTAGTGAACGTGAAAAGCTTAATTCTCAATGTATTGATCCTTTTGAAATCCTTGATAGAGTTAGACCGGTAGCGCACAGGCTCAAGCTACCGTCAGGACTCAGCAGTGTTCGTAACGTATTTATGTACATTGTAAAGAAATGACTTGCCGATGAGGCAACCGCTATTCCTCCGGGAGCGACCCAGATTGATAAATGTTTAAACCTTGTTGAGAAACCTATCGAAATCATGAACCGTGAAATCGAACGACTTTAGTAAAGTCACATCCCTGTCGACAAAGCTCGTCGAAGCTCGTGAAAAAGTCCTGAATTCACGTGAGAACGTGAAGATGAATCCTCGTGTGTATATACTTATCCCTTTTCAACCGTAACGAGTAACTTAAATTGAATCGCGAGGTCGCGATTCCGTTAAGGAGGTGAGGCTGTAACAACCCGTAATTTTTCAGTCTTATTTCTATACGAGATTATCCCTGTTTTTCATTTACGATCATTTCTGAGCTCATTTGACCAGAAAACGTGAAATTTATCTCGCGGAACATGAAATTCGTACACAACGCGTACTGGCACAACCGACGAATTGTTTCTATTATTTTATTATTCATGAGAAACGAGGCGTATGAATAACCGTTTTTATTGGAAAAATTATTCTGAGCGCAGTGGTGATATTCCCGTGTCTTGAATTGATCGTTTGCTATCTTAAACGAGCCCCGAGCCTCATTTCATGAAAGTTAGCAAAAACTACAACTATGGTCCCTGCAGTAAATTTTATCCTTCTTTCCTTAAATTTTGAATGTGAAAGATTTAGTCCCTAGGGTGTTTCTAAACTAACCATAACCCTAACCCTACTATACCCACTACATTATATAAACAACCTTAATAAATTTTTAGGGTTTTAAAACCCACTCTCCACTTCACAGCCGCACCATCTCCCTCACCTCTCATTTTCCGGCAACCAAATCCGGCCACCGGCGCTCCACCGCTAACCACCATCTCTCACCGCCACCACCATTTTAATCCTCTCACCATCCGCATCATTTCCATATACTTCACGCGCCTCAAACCCACGCCTACCTATTTTCTTCCTCTCGTTAACTTATAGTTTTTCCGGCAAGGTATTTCCGGCGACACCTTTATGAAATCATACGAGTTTAGATCGAGTGTTTGGAGCAGTTTTGGGTCTCGTTTGGTTTGTTGCTGTCGCCATCGTGGTGTAGCTGTTACCACAGCCAACCTCGTCGTCACCACTATTTTTTTTACGCCTCTCATTTTCTCTCTAGTTCGTCCAGTGGCATGGTAAAAACCACATCTCATTTTACTTACCTATTTACCGAGCGTATATATATTTTGATGTCGTATGTTTTCCGTGGATTGAGTGGATTTAAAACATTGGATATAACTCATTGTTATAAATTTTATGGATTATAAACTGAATAAAAATATTCTAAATAACCCTTTAATCTGTTTCTTGTGATTAAAAAAGGAGATTTAACAAGTTATTGTTAAGGTTTCATGTGGTAAGAATTGATTTGAGTGGTGTTTGTTTGACACAGTTTGTGTACGGGTCGGGTCGACCCAAATATGTTTATGGCTTTGATATTAAGTCCTCGTTAATCCTGTTGTTGTCACCGATGTTGCATTTGGACTTTCGTTATATTGCTTCTGTCGAACGCATCTTCTCCGGCTTATTTTTGTAACTTATGAGATTAAGTGGCGTATTGTTTTGTTTATGAGTCTCGGCATGGTAAACTAATTTTAGTTATTGTCTCTTTTGAGTCTCATTTTTGGACTCGGATCAGATTTGCGAATGATTAATTGCGTTTGGTGTCAAAAGTATTGACAAGGGTGAGTTGATGTTATTTTGGGCCAAGCCCAAAACTGATTTTGTTTGGTTTTAACAAGTTCACTAAATTGATAAGGTTTGAATTGTATCATTAGTTTGTTTTACTAGGGGTGTGTTTGATTGTTATCTGAGCCGAAGCCCAAGGGCTGTGTTGGACTAAAATTTTAAAGGAGTAGATTAAAAATATTGTGGGTTCGGAAACTTGTTGTCAGACCTACGTTTTAACTCTTGTAGGCCTTGGTACGTTTCGGATTGATTTGAATTTGAATATGGATGTTGATTATTATACTTGGACGTTTGGACAAATGTGGATCGTTATCAGACTTACAATATTAGATATCGGATTCATTGAACATTTTGAGACTTGAGACGGTATAATATATTAAACTCGAATAGAATTTAATATATTAGACTCGGACCAAACACAAAATCTTCAATAAAACCAAAACTAATATTTATGAGAAGAATAACGAGACATAAACTTGTTAAATATTGTAATTTCAGTTTTGGTTAACCCAAGTCTCGACGACTTGAGAAAAACTAATTTTATTAGTTAAACTCATTTTTATTATAAAACGATTTTGTTTTATACAAATTATTTGGGGATAACAGGGTAAATATCGAAACGTACAAAATGATTTATTTATTTGAGGTGTTTAATTGTCGTTAACTCCTAGAGTTGCCTTCCTTGGTTTGAGTTCTCGTCATATTCTCTCGACTATGTCGTTGTCTATTTCTCTTTGGCGTGAGTTGTATGTCGAGTCTATGTCTTCTTACCACACCACACGAAACGTTGATACTAAGCTTTTGATAAGTTTTGAAAACTGAGTAATCCACGAAAACTGCGACACGTTGTCTTTTATAGACTTTATTATTGTGCGAGCCGTATTTTGAGATAATTGTATACGTATTAGGTTGTGCCGATCCTAGACCGTTGTGTACCGCCGTGCTTGTACCTCTGTGTACCGTTGTGCCTATATATCTTGGAACCGTCGTGCCGTATGTTTTGAGACCGTTGTGATATGCTCTAGATGCCAGTCGTGTCAGTTGTAATCTTGCATTTTTGTGGCTAAGGTGAGTTCATGGCCCCTACTTTTACCGGTTTTCTAACTATTTTGGGGGAGAAAATATGCTCGTTTTTAACTAAACTAATGACTGTTTATTTGGAATACGTGAACTGGTTGCTCTATTTTGAATATTTGGCCTGGTTATTTGATGGTATTACGTGATTTATCTGGTATTCATGAGTGAAATCATTTAAACTATTTTATGGACCAACACTATTTTTTTTGCAACTATTGCGTAGTTAGCCTAAGCTCCACTATATTTTCACATGCTTTCTAGCATGCCGTAACGTGCTTTCTAGCACGCATTTAACATGCTTTCTAGCATGCCGTAATGTGCACGCATTTAACATGCTTTCTAGCATGCCGTAACGTGCTTTCTAGCACGCATTTAACATGCTTTCTAGCATGCCGTAACGTGCTTTCTAGCATGCATTTAACATGCTTTCCAGCATGCCTTACATGCTTTCTAGCATGCCTGTACGTGCTTTCTAGCACGCATTTAACTTAGAGCTAGCACAATAAACTATTTTATTATGGGTTGCATATCCCTTATCTTGGTCCAACTACTACTTTGTTTACCTAAATCAAATCTTATTTGGCAGTGGGTTGTAAACACACAGGTTGCAAGTCTTGTATGGGCGGGACTTGGGACTGAGTGGATTTACAATGCCTTTGCTAGGAAATCGTTATCTGAATGCTTTACATTTTAAACTAAAACCTATGAGCTCACCAGCGTAAGCTGACCCTTTTAGCATGTATTTTCAGGTTTAAGGTTATAGCTTATCTCTGGAGGCGCTTGGCAAACGGCATGGTCATTGGCGACTCTGATATTTATATTTGGGACCGCTTTAATCGTTTTTGGGCCTTACTTCCGCACTATTTTTCAGATGATGTAAACTCAATGTTTTGATAATGAATTTTATTCTAAACGGTTAAGGTAAAACCGTTCTTTGTACCTTGTGTTGTTATACCAATTGAGTAGCGCCCCAGTGACATGTATGCTTCCGCTGGACCCGATTTTTGAGGGTGTTACATCGGTAATTGTTGATGAGTTCTTACTTTTCATTTATGGTTCTCATCACTTCTTCCCTAATGGCATTCAAGGCATTTGAGATACGCATATCTGATTCCGAGGTCATTTGTAGAGTATGTAGACCGTAGCTGTTAAGTGGTTGGTCAAGAGGTAGCGGCAACATCCTCGTTTCCTCTTCACTACGGCTACGCATCTGTAGCATATAACGTGTCATCTCAGCTAACAAATTGTTAACCAACTGGAATTCCGCTTCTTGTTCGGTCCGTAATCGCCTAAAGATAGCATTTCACACCTCGTTTGGTTCGTTAGCCATAGTGTTTGTGTGGAAACGAATGATAGTTGAGATAGTTTACTAAGAAGTTATGTGAGAATAAAAATAAGGTGTTATATTTATAGAGGGGTTTAATTTTATTTAAAAAAATAATTAAAAAAGTAAAAATAAACACTAGCCGTTTAGCGGGAGGGATACATATATATTTTTTTTAACTAGCCGTTAAGGGGGTTTTTGAAAATTTTCCAGCGTCATCACCCAAGTTGCTGTGGCAACTTAGGACGAAACGGCGTTGCCATTTTGGTCAGGCCGGTATCATAACGCGCCTCAACGCGAAGCCAGGCAGGCATGACGAGGAGGCATGCGTTGACACCGTAGCCTCTAAGAGTTAAAACCAATATCTCATCAAATTTTTTGATTCTCTTATACAAATATATACTTTCACCCCTGAACTCTTACACTTTATACCTTTAACTAATTTGTATCATATTCATTGTTTAAAAAGATTTGAATGACCCTCTTTTTTCCTTTCTTTCGTCATTAAATTGTAAATTAGTTTATCCAAGTTATAAAATTATGAGCAATTCCTTTAATCAAAAAGCCTAAAAATCTAATGATATATAAAATTCAAAGAACATACACCAAGAATACCAAAAAAAAAAAAAAAAAAAAAAAAAAAAAAAAAAAAAAAAAAAAGAAATCAAGTCGAACAAAAATATAAACAAAAAACAGGTAAAATGCCCAAATATTATTAGATTTAAGATCATTTGAGGACAAAACTTTGTTCACATACCAAGGGATCAATCCTCACCATTCATCTAGTTTGATTTAATGGGGATTAACCTAAGATTTAATAAGGAACCTAAGTCCATGTCTTTTTTCCTTTTACTTTGTCTTTTTGTCTTTCTTATTTATTTATTTATTTTTTGTCTTTTTTTTAATTAACATTTAAAAAAAAGAAAATTTTGTCTTTTTTTAATTCACGTTTTTTTAAATCATTTTTATTTTTATTTTATTGGTCTTTTTTAATTCACGTTTTTTTTTTTTTTTTTTTTTTTTCGTACGTTTTCATAAATATTCGTCCGTTTTCATACATATTCGTCCATTTTCTTTTTCGTCAGTTTTTATACGTTTTCGTCCGTTTTTATACGTTTTCATACGTTTTCATCTGTTTTCATCCGTTTTCAGACGTTTTCGTCCGTTTTTATACGTTTTTGTCCGTTTTTATACGTTTCCGTCCGTTTTTATACGTTTTCGTCCGTTTTCATACGTTTTCATCTGCTTTTGTCCGTTTTCATACATTTTCGTCCGTTTTCTTACGTTTTCGTCCGTTTTTATACATCTTTGTCCATTTTCAGACGTTGTCGTCCGTTTTCCTATATATTCATCCATTTTCATACGTTTTAGTCCGTTTTCGTCAGTTTTTATACGTTTTCGTCCGTTTTTATACGTTTTCATCTATTTTCGTCCGTTTTCATATGTTTTCGTCTGTTTTCTTACGTTTTCGTCCGTTTTCTACGTTTTCGTCCGATATTATACGTTTTTTCTGTTTTTATACGTTTTCGTCCGTTCTCATACATTTTTGTCCGTTTTCATATGTTTTCGTCCGTTTTCTTACGTTTTTGTCCGTTTTCATACGTTTTCGTTCGTTTTTATACATTTTTGTTCGTTTTCAGACGTTTTCGTCCATTTTCCTACATATTCGTCCATTTTCTTACGTTTTCGTCCATTTTCATATGTTTTCGTCCGTTTTTAAATGTTTTCAGCCATTTTCAGACATTTTCATACGTTTCTGAATATCACAAGTGGTATTCTGTGATACTCAGGATATCACAAGTGATGATACTCAGGATATCACAATTGATGATACTCAGGATATCACAAGTGATATTCTGAATATCACAAGTGATTTTCACCTTTTTTTAATTCACGTTTCTGAAATATTCGTCCATTTTCTTACGTTTTCGTCTGTTTTCCTACATATTCGTCCATTTTCTTACGTTTTTTAATTCACGTTTTCGTCCGTTTTCCTACATATTCGTCCGTTTTCTTACGTTTTCGTCCATTTTCATTTATTTTCGTCCGTTTTAAAATGTTTTCAGCCATTTTCAGACGTTTTCATACGTTCCTGAATATCACAAGTGATATTCTGTGATACTCAGAATATCACAAGTGATGATACTCAGAATATCACAATTGATGATACTCTGAATATCACAAGTGATATTCTGTGATACTCAGAATATCACAAGTGATGATACTCAGAATATCACAATGGATGATACTCAGACGTTTTCATACGTTCCTGAATATCACAAGTGATGATACTCGGTAAATATCACAATTGATGATACTCAGAATATCACAAGTGATACTCAGAATATCACAAGTGATTTTCACCTTTTTTTAATTCGCGTTTCTGAATATCACAAGTGATATTCTGTGATACTCAGAATATCACAAGTGATGATACTCTGAATATCACAAGTGATATCCTAAATATCACAAGTGATTTTCAACTAGTGTTTTGTAACATGAAAATCACTTGTGATATTCAGAATATTACAAGTGATATTCTGAATATCACAAGTGATTTTCACGTTTTTTTAATTCACGTTTTCTTTATCACTTTCTTACATTTTCGTCCGTATTTATACGTTTTCGTCCGTTTTCGTTCGTTTTCATACGTTTTCGTCCGTTTTCATACGTTTCTTAATATCACAATTGATATTCTTAATATCACAATTGATATTTTGAATATCACATAAATCACTTGTGATATTCTGAGTATCACAGAATATCACTTGTGATATTCAGAATATCACTTGTGATATTCTGAGTATCATCAATTGTGATATTCCGAGTATCATCACTTGTGATATTCTGAGTATCACAGAATATCACTTGTGATATTCAGGAACGTATGAAAACGTCTGAAAATGGATGAAAACATTTAAAAATGGATGAAAACGTAAGAAAACGGACGAATATGTAGGAAAATGGACGAAAAAGAGAATTAAAAAACGTAAGAAAATGGACGAATATGTAGGAAAACATACGAAAACCTAAGAAAACGGACAAGTATTCAGAAACGTGAATTAAAAAAAACGTGAAAATCACTTGTGATATTCAGAATATCACTTGTGATATTCAGAATATCACAAGTGATATTCTGAGTAACATCAATTTTGATATTCTGAGTATCATCACTTGTGATATTCTGAGTATCATCATTTGTGATATCCTGAGTATCATAGAATATCGCTTGTGATATTCAGAAACGTATGAAAACGTCTGAAAATGGCTGGAAACTTTTAAAAACGGACGAAAACATATGAAAATGGACGAAAACGTAAGAAAACGGACGAATATGTAGGAAAACGGATGAAAACATCTGAAAACGGACAAAAATGTATAAAAACGGGCAAAAACGTATGGAAACGGACAAAAACGTAAGAAAATGGACGAAAACATATGAAAACGGACAAAAACAGATGAAAACGTATGAAAACGGACGAAAACGTATAAAAACAGACAAAAACGTATAAAATCAGACGAAAACGTATGAAATCGGACGAAAACGGACGAAAACGTATGAAAACGGACGAAAACAGATGAAAACATATAAAAACGGACGAAAACGTATAAAAACTGACGAAAACGTATGAAAATGGACGAATATGTAGGAAAACGGACGACAACATCTGAAAACGGACAAAGATGTATAAAAATGGACGAAAACGTAAGAAAACGACGAAGACGTATGAAAACGGACAAAAGCAGATGAAAACGTATGAAAACGGACGAAAACGTATAAAAACGGACGGAAACGTATAAAAACGGACGAAAACGTCTGAAAACAGATGAAAACGTATAAAAACGAACGAAAACGTATAAAAACTGACGAAAAAGAAAATGGACGAATATGTATGAAAACGCACGAAAAAGAAAAATAAAACGTAAAAAAAAAAAAAAAATAGATTTAAAAAAAAAACTTGAATTAAAAAGAAAAAAGAAAAAATAAAAACTTGATTTAAAAAAAAAAAAAAAAAAAAAAAAAAAAAAAAAAAAAGAAGCAAAACTTGATTTAAAAAAACGTTAATTAAAAAAAAAGAAATAAAAAAGATGAATAAATAAAAAAGACAAAAAGACAAAGAAAAAAGAAAAAAAAAAAAAGACATGGACTTAGGTTTCCTTATTAAATTTTAGGTTAATCCCCACCATTAGTTCAAATTAGATGAATGGTGGAGATTTGTCCCTCAGTATGCAACAAAAGTTTAGTCCTTAAATGAACTTTTCTCTTATTATTATTGTTAAACTTTAGTACCTTCAAAGCTTCAAGTAATATGTAACCAGAGGACAAACTGTACATTATATATATAAGTTAGAAGTTTTATACTAATCATAATTAACCATCAAACTAATTTATAAGTCGCTTGATGATAGCTTCTGAATTTATTAGTGTTAATACACACATCACAATGAGTACTTAAAAATGGCTAGTCATACACCATATACATCTTACATCTTGCATCATACATCCATGCAAAGTTTATTGAAATGTGGCATCGATCAGCATAAGTAAGATAGATGATATTTGTGTCTAGCACATCATAACTTCATAAGTATATACGTATAATTAATTCAAGTACAACATATGGTGATGACGTATAGTCTACACCCGGGTCACGGACCCGATTAGTAAACAATACTAAATACTTAAGCCCACCACGTATGGGCCGCATGGCGATAACTGGACTACCAGTTATGCGGCTGGACCTACAAGGCCCAAGCCCAAAGTTATTTTTGGAATGGATATGGAGTATCTCCTAAATAAAGGGGATATATACCAAATATCCGATGTCGGCGAATGCGCCGAGGAGTAGGGAACACGAAACCTACTAGGGTTTCATGTGTATATAAGGGGCACCTAGGCCCTCGGTAAAGGTACGATCTTCGCAAAACCCTAACTCTTCACTAAACCCTAAACTTCGATTACTTACTCTCACGCCGGAGGATAATCGGGGGAGACAATCCCTCGATAAGCCTAACGGTGTTTGCTCTTTTTCTTAGTGCGCAGGTTCCATCAAGCATTAAGATCTAATTGGTACGAGAAAAGGAGTCTTAACAAGGAACGCTCAACTTTTGTATCAACAAGTGGCGCCATCCGTGGGACCCTACACTAAGAATTTTACCAAGAACTAGAATGACGAAACACGGAAAGTCACAAGAGTCCGCATGGGAAGAAAGCGCACGATGACCCACTAGGGAAGAAGCATCAAACTGATGCGGCTTCTAAGCAGGCCTCTGGGACAACCAGCACGCCTGGAAGCTTAGGAGCGTACTCAGATCTGGCCTTTCCTACAGTGGAATCACTTACCAGGACTACCCCCGCTATTACAACAAGTACTAGCGCGATAGAACTGGAGCGCACTCCTCTTGCCATGCCAGATGTGAACTTCACTGAACCTCCCAATGCGCCTATCCGAAACAAGGATCCTGCCTTGGAAACAGACTCCATCGCGCTAGAAGGAGTCACTTCCGAATTAGCGCCAAGCGACTTTGTATCTAAAAACTAAGAAGCCTTGGCTGCGCTCATGCGAGAGGAGGCAAAGAAGAGGTCAAGCCAAAGTCTGCACGCCAGACTCAACTTTGACCCTGAGCATGAGGCGTCCCCACCGCGCTACCGAAAGGAAAGGCGCGAGAAGGATAGCCGCAAACAACCAGTGTTTACCAGGATTGGAAGGAGGGTTATAGATGATGAAGCAGTCGATCTTCAACATCTGGAGGAGCCTGAAGAGGGGGAACGGCGCGCCAATGTCCACGCTAGGCTTGGCAGTCGCAGGACTCAGGATAGGCTTGGGCGACGGTGTTCCCCAAGTGAAAGCCCTTCAAGCTCTGATTCTGATGATAGTCGGCGCAAGCGCCGCAGAGGAACAAGCTCAGATTCTGATAATAGTCGGCGCAAGCATCGCAAAAGGGTGCGCTCATCCTCAAGTGATTCCTCGGACAACGAGGACAAAGAAACTGGACACTGGAAATCAAGAGGGAAATATCGCGACCAGGAAGACGAAGACATGTCTCTTCCCTGGCGTAACCAAAAGGTTGATGCGTTCACTAGACGCATCAGCGATTTTTCGAGAAATAAGAAAATGCGCATGCCTGCTAACGTCAAAACATATGATGGGATAGGTGATCCTGATGATCACCTAAAAATTTTTGAATCAGCAGCCACTATCGAAAATTGGCCACAACCTGTGTGGTGCCATATGTTCAACTCTACATTAGTAGGGAATGCGCGCAACTGGTTTAGCAAGCTTCCACGTAGAAGCATTGGTGGGTTTGAAGAGTTGCGCAAGGCGTTTCGCTTAAACTTTACCCAAAGGAAGAAGTGCGCCAAAAACCCTGTCGAACTCGCTAGGGTTAAAACAGCGACAAGGGGAATCCACAAGCGCTTTCATGGAACGCTTTAAGGACGAATGCATGCAAGTCAAGGCGTGTCCAGAGATACTAAAAATATCGGGTTTTATGAATGCAATCAATAACCCAGATTTGATAAAAAAGTTAAACGATAAGGTTCCCCTAACTTTTGATGAACTCATGAAGCGCACGAGGTCTTTCGTCCAAGGAGAAGCAGCCGCTGCGGATAGCAAGAAGGGCTACTCGAACCATAGGCCACAAGAAGAGTCAAGGAGACAATCCAATGACAGAGTGGCAATCGTAATAAGAGTTATCGTACTCAAGGCGGTGGAAGGGGAAACGACAAGTACACCCCATTAACAAAAACTCCAAAGGAGATATTCGCGACTGAAGGGGCGAACTTCCCGAAACCACCACCAATGCGCACCCCAGAGGATCGGCGCACAGGGAATGGTTATTGCGAATACCATGGACAGAAAGGCCACACAACCAACGAGTGCGTCCAACTGCGCCAATTGATTGACAAATTGGTAAAGGAAGGAAAGATGGACCACCTCGCAAAAAACATCAGAGAAGGGAAAGACAAACCAAAACCAGGGGCCAAGAAAGAGACATCAAAAGAAAAGGTAGATATCATCTACATGATACAGCCATGGCAGCGCGCGACAAGACAGAAAGTCAGTCAACGGTTTTCTAAGGGAAATGAAATTTCTTTCCCCTCCCTGACTGCGAACAACGCAATAGTGGATCCACTTACCATTGAAATACATGCGGGGGGTCACGACATCCGTCGCATGTATATAGATGGGGGTGCATCCGCTGATATTATATATGAACACTGTTTCAAGAAGCTGCGACCTGAGATACAGAGTCAGTTGATCCCAGCCACAACGCCGCTCACTGGCTTCACAGGGGAGAAGATATGGCCCATGGGGCAATTACGTCTACTTGTAGAAGTTGGTGACAAACCACACTCTACGGTCACCTGGATGAACTTCATGGTAATCAGATCCCCCTCTCCATACAACGGCATCATCGGGAGACCTGGAATATCATCCATCCGCGCCGTGCCATCCACAGCGCACGGGATGCTCAAGTTCCCAGTGGAAGGAGGTATCGTCACTCTTTACAATACCACCATACCACCCAAAGAATGCAACGCAGTGACAAATGACGTAGGCGATGTTCCAGAACACCGCGCAATCAAAGTCCCAAACCTAAAGGTCGCCATTCACCCTGACTACTCGGATCAACAGGTATCTATTGGCGGGTCTCTGTCTGACAAAGGCAAATCAGCTATATGCGCACTCCTGCAAAATAACTTAGATATTTTTGCATGGGAACCAAAGCATATGACAGGAGTGCCACGCTCCATCACGGAACACAAGCTGCAAATCCGACAAGGATATCCTCCAATACGACAGAAAAAGCGCGGACAAGCCCCAGACCGCGCAAAAGCCATCCTGGAAGAAGTACATAAACTAGTAGACGCAGGCATCATGCGGGAAGTCTACTACCATGACTGGCTCTCCAACCCAGTAATGGTAAAGAAAAGCGATGGCAGTTGGAGAATGTGCGTAGACTTCACAGACCTCAACAAAGCATGTCCACAGGACTGCTACCCGCTACCGGAGATAGACTGGAAGATCGAATCTCTGTGTGGATATCCCTTCAAATGCTTCCTGGACGCATATAAGGGGTACCACCAAATTCAAATGGCGGAGGAAGACGAAGAAAAAACGGCCTTCCACACAAGTCAAGGGGTCTACTGCTATACAAAGATGCCCTTTGGCCTAAAGAACGCAGGAGCAACATACCAACGATTGGTAGACACTGCGTTCGAGAAGCAAGTAGGCCGCAACTTGGAAGTATACGTCGATGATCTCGTCATCAAAAGCCATACTGAGGAAGAACTAGTGCGCGACATGGAGGAAACGTTCAAAACACTGAGGAGAATCAACATGAAATTGAACCCCAAGAAGTGTACATTTGGCGCTACAGAAGGCATGTTTCTCGGGTATCTGATAGAACCCGATGGGATCAAGCCTTGCCCAGAAAAGACCCAAGCAGTCATCGACCTTCCCTCACCGCGCACACTGAAGGAAGTTCAGTCACTAAACGGCAAGCTAGCCGGACTGAACCGATTCTTATCCAAATCAGCAGACAAGTCACTTCCCCTATTCAAAACACTCAAGAAGTGCACAAAAAAAGGAGACTTCAGGTGGACCGCGGAAGCAGAAGAGGCCTTCTAACAGCTCAAACAACACATAGCAGCGCTCCCAAAGCTCGTCGCGCCCCGACCAGGGGAAGAGCTGATCATGTACCTATCTGCGACTCAGGGAGCAGTCAGCGCAGTGCTACTGACAGACAGGAACTCCGTCCAAACACCCATCTATTTTGTTAGTAAGGCGCTCAAGAAGACAGAGGTTAACTACACAGCAATGGAAAAGTTGGTCCTAGCCTTAGTGTTTGCAGCGAAAAGACCGCACAGGTATTTCCAGGCGCACCCAATAGCTGTTATCACAGACCAACCCATCAAACAGGTTATC
>CP139507.1:386611754-386636788 GCA_021014915.2 Artemisia tridentata subsp. tridentata | reverse complement strand
TCCTGCTGCAAAGGAGGAGCCACCTCCTGCAACGGCTCAGCTACCACCACATCAGGGGAGCCCTCAGACTCTGGAATAACCAAGTCCACGACGCGCCCGGCCGTAGCCTCCAGAATGGTCTTCTCACCCTCCCTCAGAGGACGCACCCCCACTGCCACGGAACGCGGTGTCTCCAAGTTAACAACCGCAAAAAGATCCATCTCTGCATATAAAGTAGACAAAGAGAAGCAAGTTACATAAAGTATGGAAAACGAAGAAACGCTTACATTAATAACGACAATAAGGAGCACCCACCCGTGCCATCCGCATCCAAGAATGTGGGAACCTCTGTCTCAAACTCGAAGTAGTTGCAACTGATGCCCATATGCACCAGGAACGCTTCCGGATATGGCTTGATGGGAAGGCGGTTCTCATCAATGATCGCCGCATGATCCGCGTTATACCACGTCTCGGGGGGGGGGCGCTCATCCTTGGGCAGAGTGGCACGGGTGTAAAATTGAAAATTGGAAGGAAAAACGGCGGCGTCAACCCAAAAGAATTTCTCCCTCCAGTCCTTGAGTTTATCTACCTTCTACACATAGCATTGTAACTTGCCTACGCGCTTAGAGAAGGTAACCCAACCATTTGACCACGTTGCGTGATAGAACGCGCGAAATAATTGGAGGGTCGGATGAATCGCTAACAAGCGACAGTTCACCTCAAAATTGGCAATCTTCCCAGCACCAATACAATGCAACTGTGAGATGTGGAGCTCGTAATAATTAAGTATATCACTCAGCAGCACGGAAATGGGTACGCGCTGATTCGCCCACTCGAAAAAGCGCGTATATAGCCCCACTTTCCCTACGGGGAAATTCGCGATGGTGGCATTGGGACCTGGTACCTCTGGGTGCAGACCCAAAGGGATAAAGTAATCCGAGGTGAACTGATTCAGTTCACCTTCGGTTATATTAGAAGTGAAATCCTGAAGTTGCAACACCATTTTGTGTTTCAGAATGTGCGCACACGCTATTACCTTCGAATTATCGGTTTCTTGATAGCAGATTCGAAGTTGTAAAAATGGTGGAAATGTGATTTTTTAACTGTGGATATCACAGTGAATGGAGGCGGTAGTTTATATACTTTTCCCATCCACCACAGATGACTGACACGTGTATCCCACTAACTCAAATCATGTGGCTGGGAGAAGTAACGGTACAGGACAAGTGGATAACCTCTCCACTTCCCGAGGTACCCGAATTGCACTTTTTTGGACTAGATACATCATACGTGCGTTTTTGGCGGTATATTTTTGAAATCTTCCCGCGTACGCGTGAGGAATAATTTCGACACGACTTTAGTCTAGCATCCGCAGGTTTTACCCTGCGCACACTAGACTGGGGGGACATGATGACGTATAGTCTACACCCGGGTCACGGACCCGATTAGTAAACAATACTAAATACTTAAGCCCACCACGTATGGGCCGCATGGCGATAACTGGACTACCAGTTATGCGGCTTGGACCTACAAGGCCCAAGCCCAAAGTTATTTTTGGAATGGATATGGAGTATCTCCTAAATAAAGGGGATATATACCAAATATCCGATGTCGGCGAATGCGCCGAGGAGTAGGGAACACGAACCCTACTAGGGTTTCATGTGTATATAAGGGGCACCTAGGCCCTCGGTAAAGGTACGATCTTCGCAAAACCCTAACTCTTCACTAAACCCTAAACTTCGATTACTTACTCTCACGCCGGAGGATAATCGGGGGAGACAATCCCTCGATAAGCCTAACGGTGTTTGCTCTTTTTCTTAGTGCGCAGGTTCCATCAAGCATTAAGATCTAATTGGTACGAGAAAAGGAGTCTTAACAAGGAACGCCCAACTTTTGTATCAACATATGGCCTACCCTTCTTACTTTTTTATATATCTTCATCTTCACAAATATACACACGAAGGACAACTACATGTCTACATATATATGTAAACAAGCCAATGTGGCCACTTGTAATTACATTGGTACATGCTGTAATTACATTGGTACATGTTGGTTTCCTTCAGAAGCTGTAATGAAGGATTGACAGAAGACTCCAACACTTCTCGACATGGGCATACCATTTCCTTCAGTCAGTTTCATTCTCGACATTTTCAATTGATGGGCTATCTTCAGAATCAACCTTTACATTAAAGAAACTAATCATTGAGCAAATGAACATTCGATCCTTTGTTTTTGTTTTCATAAAAAACTGCAAGAATCACATTTTTACATGTGCATATATATGATTCTCGCATTTAAGCGTGCCTGCAGCTTCCCTATTATCAAAACCTCTTTATATTTTCAAAATATGGTACACTATACCTTAAGAAAGTTTATAAATGGGTATCGGGCGCATAAGGTGTCAAGAAACGGAGATATTTGCTTGCACTGAAGATCAGATGTTGTTTTGAAAAGAACAAAAGAGGCTCCTGCATATAAAACATAAATATATATTTTAAAAAAAAAAAAAAAAAAAAAAAAAAAAAAAAGTTAAAAAGTTTAGCTAGAAACAGATTGTATTATGTGAAGAATATAGAGACAAACCAGTCGAAGAAACTGCAACTTTAAACTGCTCAAGATTCGTAATAGTTTCAACGCTACCACCAAATTTCATATTATACACTTCTTCCTCAAGCAATTTTTTCAATAATGCCACTTGGGCATGGAATAAAGATTCAGCTATATCATTATTATCTGGAAGCTCTCGTCTCAAAGCTTCATAATCCTTCACTGATTCAACCCACCTTTCGAGCTGAAATGCAAAAAATTCCATTTGCATTAGAAGATCCCAATGCAATAAAGAATTGATTTTTCTAATATAAAGAGTGAAACACAGTGTTGCTTAATACCTTACTATATGTTGCAGCTCTTCGAATAAGTGCTTTTGTATAATTTGGATAGAAAAGAAGTGCGTGATTACAATCATTGAGAGATCTTTCATACTGCTTGAGCTTGAACCAACAAGCTGCCCGATTGTAGTGAATAATTGGATTTAAGGGATCAAATCTGAGTGCTTCACCATAAGTCCAATAAGCTTCGGTATACCTTTCTGATTTAAACAAATAATTGCCACGAGTGTGGGCTCTAGACAACGACCTTATATTTTGAAGCAAAACAGAAACCTCGACGTTTCTTGGATCAATCTCTCCTGATTTCTCAATAGAAGAAATTGCGCGCTCAAACCTTAAAAAGAAATAAAAATCTCATTTTTTTTTTTAATCTTTTCCCACACGTGGAAACGTTAACATCAGAATCTTTAACATAACGAGGCACAAACTCACCTTCCCAGTGACATGTCAATCTGAGCATGAACAAATAATAGGTATGCCTCGGAAAGCATCCCGAAAAACTTCACTTGGGAGCAGGACCGGCTACTTAATGCCTCAAATTTAGGTACATTCAAAAGGATGAAATCGGCATCATCTAATTTATGCAGCTTTAACAGTGCTTCAGCTTTGCAGGCAAATAGCTAAAAGTTGATATCAACACATTCAGTTTGAACACAAAAATGATAATGATCAAATACTTTATTGCAGTAAAAAGATATTTAGTTGTACCTGTGGACAAGCATCTGCTCCAGATGTGATAGCAGCATTACTTTCCTTTAAAACGCTACTCCAGTCGCGGACCATCCTAAAATAGCTACACTTACTTAAGTGTCTCTCAACTAGTTGCAAATTTTGGACCTCTTTCGAGTCTGGTTGGTACCCTGGAAAATAAAGGTGTTCCCTTGCAATTTCAACTTGTCCTAAACTGTCATTGCTTGCATTAGTTAGATCGATCAACATCATAACAAAACCCACAAGTTAAATATAATTAATATCAACGATAGAAATAATTACCAAACATGATTTACTATTAACCATGTTTTAATATTATAACGGGTTGTTCAGTCTTTTATAATTGGGTTAATTACTTCGAAATGTATTATACTTGTCACTTTTGTTTCCGAGGGTCTCTACTAATTCGGTACACATAATAACAAAAAGTGACTAGTATGAAACATTTATAATCAGAAACTTACTCACCGAATTAGTAGAGACCCTAAATGATGATGAGCTCTCATGCAACCAGGATCTAGTCTAATTGCTTGTTCATATTCTTTAACTGCTTCACTCAACTTTTTCATACAAATAAACTCAGCTGCACGGTGACAATGGTGGGTTGCATTCAGAGGTGATAATGCAATAGCTTTATCATAATAACTTCCACGCATTATACTCCCATGACCATAGTTACCAGTACCGAAACTTAAGACATTTGGTTTAGTACTACGTTTCACCATAATGCCAGCTTTTATCATCCCGGAAGGACTAATGTTGCCGGCGGGGAGTACATTCTTCGGTGAGGACATGGTGGATACTTCAACGCGGGTCCCACCAGCTGAAAATTTCGGTGAACAGGAATGAATGTTTTGAACCCGACCCGAACCTGAACCCGACCCATATGAGTTTGACTTCTTACTTGACCCGAGACCCGCTTGGATCTCATTCCTGTTTCGACCCAAAACCGACCCGTCCGAAATGAGGGAACCCGAACCTTGACACGTGAAGCGAACCGGATTAAAATCTAAATTTGGACGTCGAACCAACATGAACTCTTGATAATCCGGTTCATTGGTGTTATTGTCATTGTCCATAAGTGAATTTCGGTTACAATCGGAAAATGAGGTTTTATCAAACCCTAGCTCCCGATTTCGGTGTACTAGTGGTCGACATTTAAAAGAAAGAAAATAAACAAGTAAACAGACGGAGATCTTGTTCACACTACTAGTGAAAAATCAGATTTTTCTCTAATGTACGTGACCTAACCGGTATTTAGGCGGTCATTTACGGATCTCCCTAATCACCCCAAGATGTTTATCAAGCGAGGTTCAAACCTGGCTCTCATAACTTTCTAATACTCTTATACCCTTTTACCGCTATGCCACCCAGATCGGTTTTACAATAAGAAGATAAAAGATTGAAAAAGGAAGATGTATTATATTATACTAGCAGGGTACCCGCGCAATGCGGCGGCGGGTACCCTATAACTAAATTTTGTGGCGAACAAATGTTTTTCATTTATATGTTTTTTCTAAACATAACAGTACGTATTTTAATTTCCGGAAAGCTATGTATTTGAAATTATTACATTTTTTTTACAATAAATGTACGGAAATTCATGTCTGAACAACTTTAACTCTTTAACCAAAAACAATGTTTTTCATTCTACAATGTATGATAATTTATTTTGAGGTTATCAATGGTTTTTTCCTTGTTCACTCACAACAACTTACAAAATTCGGTCCATCAAGAAATTGAATACAAAATTAGGCCCATATTTCTAACTCTAATAAAAAGGTTATATAATACCATCTTCGAAAAAACACCAAATCACAATCACAATAAGACCCTTTAATAGTTTTCTTTCTGCTATAAATCAAACACCAAATC
This sequence comes from Artemisia tridentata subsp. tridentata, assembly GCA_021014915.2. Lineage (NCBI taxonomy): Eukaryota > Viridiplantae > Streptophyta > Magnoliopsida > Asterales > Asteraceae > Artemisia > Artemisia tridentata. The sequence continues at coordinate 386,631,332 of CP139507.1, read as the reverse complement.
ACAACAACATTCGAAAAAACAAATAAACCACACTTGTTTCTTACTTTTCTTATCTAAACCGAACCATTAACACAACTCAGAACCTTTTGTTGGTTTCTTTTACAGAAGATAAGGTCTCGGCTAAGATCTTTGCAATAGATCTATCATTGTGGCGGTGGAGAAGGCGACGGGAAGGCAAATCACAAAAAGCCCGTGATGGTTGCGGCGGTAAGTGGTGGCAGCAACAATCGACAAAGATTTTGGCGGTGGAGAAGGTGGCGGGTGAGGCGGTTGTGGCAGTTGAGGTGATGGTGCGTGTTCTTTTGCAGATAATGAAAGAGAGAGGGGATGATTTTCGGTAGTGTGTGTTTTCAAAGCAAGAAAGAAAATGAGATTTCTTTGTGTATTTGTGGGTAGTTATATCCTGTAGGTAGGTTAGAGTATAAATTAAAAGCAGAATTAAAAAAGTATTTATGATGACGTTTTGAAATTGGCTGTTACATCTTAAATGGGCAGAATGAATATTGGAGCTGTTACAAAGATGTAATAACTTTTATTTATGTGTGCAAGGTTTTGAATTTTTAGCAAAAGTCAAATATATTTCCATAAAAAAGAAAGTCAGCTTGTCTGAATTTTTAAGCCTTCTATTAATAGCATGTCCCAAATACTTTATATAAACATATTTATTATCAAATTTAATGGAAAAACGTATCTAAAGTGATTGGTGGCGATTAAAAATTCTATCGGCGACATTTAGTATTTTTCGTGAATAAAAGTAAGTAGTCTCGGGAGAGTTTATTAAAAATTGCCCCGCGAATCCTTGCACCAACCCTCCTTTTTGAAAATATATAAAACATAGGGACTATTTTGCAATTTTCGGGTTATATACCCAAACCCTAAACCTCCCACTTCACATATTTCATCTTCATCTCTCCCGCCTCTCCTCTCCTTGCCGCCGACACCTGCAACCCGCCACCACCATCACACCGCCGCACCAAGAGCTACACCGCCACCACCAATACGACCCTAGCACTCTTCTCTTTCATTTGCTCCACCACATGCGCCGCCGAAACAAACCCCACCTATTTTCTTGTGTTCACCGCCACGTATACACCTCCACACCACCATTTTGCGACGTTTTGATCGAAGAAACGGTAAGAAACGCGTTTTGACGCGTGGGTTGACTCACCTCCGAGTCAACTCGGCTTATTTTGATTTTTCGGGCTTAAACACGAAAGGGGAATAATGTTTTGATGATAAAATTTAATGGGTATCCGTGGTCTTGTTTTGGTTCGCGTGTCGACGTCGAGCCGTGAGCTCGATGCTCACGGTTTGAGCATATTTTTGGTCTTGTTGGTTATGTTCGACATTTATATGAATATAAGAGGGTTGTTACAATTTTATAAAATTGAAGACATTTAATTTTTAAAGCTGTTACAAGTTTATAGAATTGAAAATATTTAATTTCCTACGTTGTTACAAGTTTACATAATTCCTGATTGTTAGCATTTTAATTTCTTAGTAATATGGCATTGGCTGTTACATTTTAGCTTTGTGTATGTATTAAATGGGCTGTTTACAAGGTAGTAGAGATTAGTCAGCATGCTTATTGATGTTGTACATTATGCTTAAAGTATTGTAAGTCTGAAAATTCAGACCATAAATAGGAGAGAGATACATCCCTCTATTATAAGTAGTATAGATAATAACATAAGTTTTCTATGATTATATTATCATGGTTTCTTAATCTAAACTGCTCTATTTATAATGTGGTACTACTAGTATAGTCTAATGTGTTTAAAGCTTTTTAATAAATGTTGCTTAATATGTGATCAATCTTGGTTCTTACGTAGTTTGGACAAATACAAAAGAGGAAAACCTTGTGAAAATTATGAAGATGGTAAATGAAAAGTAGGAAAATGAACAATATATATTATTTGTTTTGATTCGATGGCGAAAATTTCACCTATCGTCTCTCAAATTTAAAAGTTGCATGTATCGTCCCTATCGCTGCCAAAGAATAACATGAATGGTCCCTTTGAGGGACGATAGGTGAAATTTTCGACAAACTAAAGAATAACATGAATGGTCCCTCAAATGGACCATTCATGTTATTCTTTGGCATCGATAGGAACGATAAATGCAACTTTTTAAGTTTGAGAGACGATAGGTGAAATTTTCAACAAACCACAGGGGAAATTTTCAACAAACCACAGGGACCATCCGTGTAATTTACTCTAATAAATTTGTGGATTAAACCGGAAAACGAAATAAGGCGACAAGAAAACACGTAAAAAGTCTTGCCTCATAAATATGAGATTGGATTCCAGGAATCATGAGTGAATAATGAAATACATTGAGATTTTATGTATTTGATTCGAAATTTAATAGGTTTAAGTGACATACATTAACTGTATGAGACGTTATGATCAGTGGTGGTAGTGATGTTATATATTAGCTTCTTGTTTAAGTTTTAGTTTTGTTTGTCCCTAAACAAATCTGTGACCTTGTAATACACATGTTCGAGATGTACTCTAATAAATCATATGTGTATAGTATATAAACAGCTAGAATGGATAAATTATGTAATGACCGTAATCTAGATTATTCAAGTATGAATTTACATATTTTGGGTCTTTCGACCGTGTACTAAATCATATGTTTATAGCATACAGTGACTTCCGTACGGCCACTGATGCACCGAAACTCCATTTTGGCTGGCGTTGCCGTTTGGGAACGTGTTGGGAGCGGATACGCGTTCAAAACGCCTGCGAAACGTTTCCATGGAGTTTCCTGGGTTTGCGAAACGTTTCTTATGAAGGATCCTGACCGTATCTGGATTTCAACGAAGTATCCAAGCCGTATCTTGGGTTTCTTGGGTTTTATGTGAGTAACTCTGACGAAAACGAGAGTTGTCATGCTGTAGGTAGTTTTTGTTTTTTTTTAAACTGTGAGTGTGAAGGCAACTACTCCCTCCGTCTCAATTTATTTGTCCATATTTCCTTTTATGGATGTCTCAATTTATTTGTCCACTTTTCTTATTTAGTAAAAACTAGAAAATCTAGTGGAGGAATATTCCATTTTAGTGGTTGAAAATTAAAGTGGTCCCACTTTTATTAAACTTAGTGTTTTCTCTCTCTTGACAAATAAATTGAGACGGAGGGAGTAATAATATAGTGGTGTGTCGATAAGATCGTGTACAGTTGCCCCTCGATAGAAATGAAACTTAAAGAGGAAGCTATATTGACTAACTTTTCTAGTATTTCATTTACTTATTCATTTTATAAATCAAACTAGATAACTCCCTATACTTATGTTTCATATGTTATTTCTAATTTGTATTAACATGTAGCAAATGAATATAATTTGTATTAACATGTAGAAAATGATTTGATTATTGATAATTAATTACCTTTGGAACATGTAGTACTTTTGGAGTTTACAATTTACATCAACATATATCTATTTTGAATTTTCTTTAATATATTTTTAATTTTTTTTTTATATTTTTTATTGCCGTATCTATGCCGTTCTCGTATTTTGAATTTTTGATTTTTGCCGTTTCTCGTTCCCGTATCCCTTTGCCGTTCCCGTTTCGGTGCTACACTGCGTACGGCAGGATTTGGGCATCGTTGTTGTTGTTGTTGTATAGCATACAGTGACTTATTGGAGAAACATATAAACAGGCCCTAAATGTCTATTTGTCTGCTTAAGAATCTGGCTCGAAGAGGTATTTTTATTCATCATAATTGCTGCCCAGTTTGTGAGACGAAGATTGAAGATTTATCCCACCTGTTTTACCTATGTGAAGTTGCCCGGGATGTTAGTCATCTTATTTGTCGGTGGTGGAATATTTCTTGGATGCAAGTTGGTTCTTATGCGGAATGGCTAGCTTGGTTTAATTCGATTCGATTGGAGTCCAAACTTAAAAGTCTTCTTGAAGGTATTTTCTTGGTCGCCTGGTGGAGTATATGGAATTTTCGTAATCAATTTATTTTTACGGCTCAGAAGCCTCGAAGGAATGCCCTTTCCGATGACATAGTTACTCGTTCAATTATTTGGATTCAAGCTAGATGTAAAAGTAATTTTAGTTGGGATAGTTGGCTTCAACACCCTTACTCGCTTTCTTTGTAACTTTTCTAGCTCCTTGCTAGTTTTCATTTATAAAAGTTGCCGTTCAAAAAAAAAAAGTTGATAGATAAATTCATGGGACATGCTACAATGCTTACACTACTTCTTAATTCTAATATTCGCTGAAGCTCACCAGCAAAGGCAGCGAAGCAGCTAGTAAGTAAGTGTATTGGGCCTAATGGGCTATTGGAAGATCCATCGGAACTGAAAAAAATAAGCCGTCTAATTATAGTATTCAAAATATAATTTTAGTACCATGAGTAGTTAAATACTTAAATACACTCTACACGCTAGTCATTTTAGAATGAGTTTAGCTTAAAATAAAAATTTATGAGTAAACGAGACAGCATGGCCCGTGCGATGCACGGGCTTCGATTACCATGAAGTAGCATTAGTCTGGCAACGGTTAATTAGGTGTGTTAACATTAGTCGTGAAACTTAAAGTGTTAAACTAAAAAATTCGGTTTATTAAGCTTTTACAAATAGAAATGTTTTATATGAAAGATACTCAAAGATGTGTTTGACCATTAGTACACGTGGTTGTAAGTAGTAAATGCACGTTTGATTTGCTTACTTAGCGGTTCTCAGATTTGAGGTTCCTCGATTTGATCATCCTTCCATGCTGATACTCTACTAAAGGATTCTAAAGGTTACCACTTTACCATGATAGTTTCTTTTGTACTAAAGGATTTCGAATTGCAAGGTTCAAGTTTTTAGTACTGCTCGAAAGACTTAGTACTGCTATCATTATTAACAGTTAGTACTGCTTGCTCGAAGTCATTTGAAAGTGCACGATTGGAGTTTGTACTGCTGGTTACTTCTTAGTACTGCTCGTCCACATATGTTCATTTGTTAGTACTGTTCATAACATGTTTGTACTGCTGTGATTCGACTTTGTACTGCTCGTTATTTTCAGTTAGTACTGCTTTCATAAGGTTAGTACTGCCATTTGATTCGAGGCTGCATGGTTATCTTGGTCGCACGTTCATGCGGCTACTCACTATCCGTACTACTTATGAAGGCTTTGTAAGTGATCGAATTTTCAAGTTTTATTAAAATAAATATCAAATCATGAGGATAACTTTCATAACGCATTATATTCATTATTATTTTATGTCTTAAGAAAATATAAAGTCTTGTCTCATCTAATTGCATTTGTTTGCTTTTAACGTAGATAGACCCAATACTCGCAACTAAGTTATAAGTAACAACTCGACAATTATCATGTGTTTTATTTCTTGTGGTCTTTTATTTAAGTTAACCTTGTTTTGTAATAACCATAACTAAATCTTAGGCAATCCATTATTATCTATAATTTTACCTATGCTAAACCCGTTCTTTTATGGTCCAACGTCATTGCCAACTGCGAAATAATTACTCTATCTGGTATTTAGTTTTAAAATGAGGAATTTTAATATCTGATTTTAGCTATTTGATTGTGACAAAGGCCACACAAAGCATGTAAACCACTTTGTAACTTATCATTCAACAAATAATATATAAGTTTATGCCTTTTTACCATACTTTGCCCTTCAAATTCACTCGGAACAACTCTCAAATCAAAATGCGTCTCGCCGTCACTCCCCGTCACTCCCGCATGCTGATACTATCTTTTACTTCCAAAATAATTGTCTTAAGCTCCCGTTTACCTCCACCATCCTCTGCCCTCTACTTCCCATAATACAACAACAGTGTGTGTCAAAAACAAATGACACATACTTGCTTTCTAGACCTTTATTATTCATTTATTTAGGACAGATGTTACATATTGATGTCTCTTGGCTTTTCCCAATTTTTAATTACTTTTGGTTGTACATACGGGCTTTGTTCACCGTAAAGAATAATTGGTTTTGCAAGGGTTATGCGTATTTAGTTATTATGCTTAGTTTCGATCGGGGCCTCAGGGGTACTCGACTGAATAAACGAAGTTTGTTTAACTAAGTTTTTGTAAATAGAATTGTTTCAAGACAAAGGTATCAAATACATGAGTGACTTTCTTCATCGTAATGCAAAACATGTTATTTCAAATACATAATTTATACTACATATCTGAATAACGTATGGAAAGAGCAAAACCTCCTTTAAATGCACCCAACTCCACGTCCCATTAATTGAGCTTCAGTCCCTTACATAACTTGGGGGAAGAAATAATAATGGCTTAATAAATTCTATATACTTAATGAACTCATTAACTGTTTATAAAAGATAGTAAATGTCAACATTTCATGAAACTTTAAAAGCTCTTAAATGCTTTAAAATGAGGCTTAGAGGTTTGACATATTTGAGTTTGTTGGGATGAAGTGAGCTTATGCCATTAATGCTCACAATTATGCATGGAACTCAATTGGCCCGTGCGATGCACGGGCTTTGTTCTCCCGAAAGCACGGGTACTTTGTTTTTGATAATATCGCATATCATATTTATATTACATATTGTTTCAAGGCCTGAGTGATTCACAATTTTTGTTTTTTGAGTGAAATTATTCTAAGCTAAAACGTCGTATTTTTATATAAGCTATTTAATATCAAGTATGGCCTAGGCTGGGTTATTGACCGGTTAAAATGACTTGTACTCAGAATGTGTAATATATTTATCCATGATAGTAACAGCATAAAAAAATTACATGTGCATGTCATAAGATGAGTTATATCTCACTGAATCAAAAAAAATTGTTCGTGTTTATAGAAATCAATATGAACTACTTTTTAATTAGTAGCATCGAACTATCATATATAGCTTTACTTCAAGTGCTAATCTTTAGATTTGGCGTAGAAGAGCTTGATGAGTGCTTATTCGGTGGTGCATCCTAGCGTCAATATGTGGGTACTATATGAGGTTGATTTCAAACAATGGGTTCATATATAACATATTAAGATATTGAATTGATATCTATATAGTCAAGTTACCAAACATATACGATCATCTAAAATGAAAGACAAACACATGATTCGTTGCCATTTAATCAAACACTTATTACACATACGATGCTATGTATTTGAATTAATTTTTCTCATACATTTTTATACTTAAAAATCCTTAAGACAAATATTATGATTTTTATTACATATTTCACAATTAAAGACCGGGAAAAAAAATCCGTGGAAGCCATTTAGTAAGCATGAAACTGAAATTTTAAAAATATCATTAAAAGGGCTCTTCACACTAAGGCAGGTTTATAAGCGCAAAATAAAAAGGCTCTTCAACTCATCCTAATAACTAATTCTTTTAAAGAAGAAAAACAAAAATGTCATATCCTATGCGGTGGACAATGCAAGGATTTTAAATATGAATTTTAAGTTTTGGTAACGGATGTTTACTTCTCATTTACTTCAAGTGCTAAGCTTTAGATTTTACGTAGAAGAGTTTGCTGAGTGCTAACTTCATTTTATATTTTAGTAACAATCTTTTTTATTTACAAACAAATATTTTAATTATTTAATCTTTTAGTAAGCATGAATAAGTGCATCAAAAGACACCACAAACAATTTAAACACAATAAATGCGATAAATATTGCAAAACCTAAGGTATTAAAAGTAGGAGTGTGACGTTTGATTTAGCACACATTTTAAGTGTTGCGTCATTTGAAGGCAAAGGTTTTGCAGGAAAAAGAAACACATACAAATGGTTCATGCATATTAAGAAACCATCTATAATAACATATCACTGTTTATTTCGAATTATAGGTATTAAAAGTAGAAGTGTGAGAGAAATACTAAACGTGTTGACTTTAATATTATTTAGACCACCAAATTAACAATAGTGCCCACAACCTACGACCTGTATAAAATTGAGTCATAAAATACATTAAATTGGTGCAAGAACAGATCCTTTATCTTTATTACAAAAGAAACATGTAAACAAAATATTAATTTACGTCCATGAGAAATATTAACACTATAACTAATTTATCCATTACATAATATATTAAATGAAGATGGTGTACACAATAAGAGAAATACTAAACGTGACATTTATGTAACACATGTCAATATTCAAATTTGCAGAGCATACATTGTTGTTTTTTAGCAAGCAGGAGTGCATGACTTCATTATGGCAGTTTGTACTGCTACCTATGAACTTAGTACTACTATTTGTGTCTCCAATTATGAAATGGGATGCCAAAAGCAAGAGTTGGTCAACTACTCGAACACGGAGCCATTTGAGCAACCATATGGACTGTCCAAACATTGATCTACCAAGCATCTCTTGTGGCAATACTTGCAACTAAAAAGTTGATAGGCCAAACTTATTGGTAATTACTTCCACTATCAAAAAGGTTATCAAAGTCAATTGAAATAAGCATGCAATCAAAGTCCAAAAAGAAAATTGAAAGAAAAACTGAACACATATGTATAGTTAGGGTCGTCAAATAGAGAATCAAAAATTTGTTGGTCTGATGTTGTTGGATGGACACTTATTTATACTTGAATGTGCTTATGTAACTTATGAATATGAAAAGACTAACTAAAGTCACTCATTCTAATTACATGACCTTTCGTTTGTAAAAGCTATTAAAAACTTTTAAATGGAGCTCTTGATGAACGATAAAAGCTTCAAAATAAGCTGCGCATGTACTAAATTCATTAGCTTAAACTACATATTTGAGTTTCTTAGCTTGTGACGTTAATGCTCACATTCAATAGGGGAACAAATTGCAACTCATTCTTTAAGAGTTTTGCTCTTCAAATGGTGTTATTTATAGTATCCAATTATGGTAGTTGAAGGGTTTGTGTATTTATTTGGAGGCAAATGAAAGGAGCAAAAGATTAAATGAAGGAGACTTGAAAAGAATTTGATAACTTATTAGTGCAATTAATATTTGGCTCATTAAATTTGACATAATATGAAAGGCATCAACAATACATACGGTTGCAATTCTTGTAAAAGCTCTTTGATATGAATGAGTATAGCTTATGACATAAATGCTCTCATTAAAGCATGATCAGATAATCACTCCCTATTTTTAATCACAAAATATCATACCTATTCTCTAAATTAATTTTAAACATTATCCCTATTTATCATTAGTTATGTTTACTTGTAGTTTTTTTTTGAACGAAATGTTTACTTGTAGTTGGTGTTGATGTTTTCATTGGATTCTACAACATTATCTCCTCGTAATCGAAAATTGATGGATTTAAAGCTTTGAAATTATGGGTTTAACTGTCACCATTTACTTTTGATTTGTATATACATAATATATAGATGTATCCATTTGAATCGGTTGACAATAACTATCTTGGCATCTTCTGTTTGATTTACTTCTTGTGATCACTTTTATCAGATAATCACTCCCTATTTTTAATCACAAAAAAACAATGTAAGTAAATAGTGGATGATCTAATGTTTTTTTAAAAGGTAAGGTAACCATGTTTTATATAACCATTTTATGTGATTTTGGTTGTAGTGATTGATCATTTTAATGTTACCTAATTATGTTTTATACCAAGTTAAGATAAAAGATAACTCAAATCTACCCATTAGTAAGCATTTACTTATAGCCTTGACTCTGTTATTTGTGACAATAATAAACTACCACTTCTCATGATAATAAATAACCAAAGTTATAAATCCCTCATAATACCAGTTCCACCATTAGATGGAATGCTCATCAGAGTTATCATAAATCATATGCTTAGTCATGAAGTAAAAAATAAAGTTTCTGATTATAGGAATCAATAGTCACTCTTTATATGCTTACATTCAATTCGCCCATTTTGAGTGTTACACATCTTACATTCAATTCGGCCAGCATTAACCATGACCACTTCACAATAAATAAAATGCGCGTTGTCGTAATCATAACTCTCTTGTTCATCTGGTTCTAATTCATAGCTAATTTCGTCCCCGGACCCTTCATCATAATCCTCGAACACATTTTGAGGAGGAGACTGAATAGTTTCTTCTCCATGATATTTAGCAATTTCACTCAATCCTTGTTGTCTTTTGTCCTCCTCAATATCTGCTTCCCAAAGCTTCTAAAATTCGCATTCATCTTGGTAGTAATCTTCATCAGGAGCCCATACATGATCTTTCTTAACTGGAAGTGCTTCACTTTTGGTGGCCTCGTTTGTGCCTAAAGATTGTGTTTCCAAGCATGGTTTCCTATGATGATTCATAAAACTGTTAACATTACACTTAGTAGCACCAAAATCGAAAACACTAACTATGAAACTACACTCACGTTCATTGCAATATCAACTTTCTAGTTTACAAAATAAAGCATATGTACAGAAATTAACAAACTCCTATGGAAAATCAAGGAAAAAAAAACAATCATTACACAAAATGTGTTCGAACAGAAACTTACTTGGAGGTATTGCTGTTGCCGCAGATCAAATCATCCTCGGACCTTGATCTTTTGAGGGTTGCCGACATTGTCCAAGAGTCAGAAATAATCAAATTAGTTCTGGAAAACCTAAAATTCGTGTGTTGTATAATAGATAAAGGGGAACATTGGTAATGGATTGTATATAAACAAATGGAAAAACTGAAGAGATATGATCTGAGATGCTTTCAGATATGTTGTGTATGCCTCACTAGAATTGCAACATATTCATAGATGAAAAAATTGTTTCTCTCGAGGTTTGTACTGCCCATGTTCGCTTCGTACTGCTCGCGACCACAACTTTGTACTGCTACCAAGAAATACGTTTGTACTGCTAGTCGACCTTCAAAGTTACTTTGTACTGCTGCCTATATCAACTTAGTACTGCCAAAGAAACACGGTCTGTAGATCAAGTGAGTCCACTTCATATCATTCCATTTAACAAAACAAACAACTCCGCTCAAACAGAATGTATCATTCTAATCCTTCTTAAGCAGATTTCACCTACTGTACATCCTACCTAAGAATAAACAACTTTTTTTTTTTAAGATTATACCAACTACACAATTGACAGATATAGCTACACTATTATGTAAACTATGATAATGATACGCATATATGAAACAGAAATGATATTAAAGGCTATATTAACTTATTGTATTTCGTATAGTAATGGTTATACAAAGATTCTAGAATGGATATATTAAAACAAATCAAGTATTTTTGAAGTAAATTATTGATAACTTATGTAAAAAGGGTTTTTGTAATCTAGTATTTTGTATCTTCTATTCAAAGTGGTAAAATGGCTTTAATTTGCACGTTAATTCTTCTCTATAACAGAAAAACATCATTAATATCCAAAGATCATGTTGAAAATAAAACAATGTAAGTAAAAAACATGCCTTGTTGCTTGTTGTAGCTGGTGGCTCGTGATTGGAGCAATTCTTTGGCAGCGCATCACCACAAAGACCTTCATTATAGCAGCATATATTGATGGAGTGTAGGACTGTAATTGAGGTCTTATAAAAAGAATCTTTACATACATAATTATTGATTATCTGCAAGTTAAACATAGCATCCATTGCATGGTAGCAAATTAAACATAGCCATCATCAAGTTTATAACAAAACAAACCTGCTCACCGATCATTGTTGAATTTGGAGAACCATTGTTAACTTGAAATCATTCGAACCATTGTTAACCTGAAATCATTGTTAACAAAATGTTGTTGGATGGACACTTATTTATACTTGAATGTGCTTATGTAACTTATGAATATGAAAAGACTAACTAAAGTCACTCATTTTAATTACATGACCTTTCATTCGTAAAAGCTATTAAAAGCTTTTAAATGGAGCTCTTGATTAACAATGCATGCACTAAATTCATTAGCTTAAACTACATATTTGAGTTTCATATTTGAGTTTCTTGGCTTATGACATTAATGCTCACACTCAATTAATGCTCAACTTGCAGCCTAAATTTTAAGTATAGTTAGATACTCAAATGTCACTGATTCAAAAAGGTTTGAGCATCGGGTCAAAACCTATCAAAGCCAAGCCGACCCGACCCCAAACTGTATGTGGAAGGACATGAATCAAGAACTGAATCGAAGTAACTCGGTCGGTTTAGGATTTGTGTCGGTCGGTGCGGGTCGGTTCGGCTTTGACGGTTATGTGTGTTTTTTTCGGTTTTGGCCCAAATCGAACCGAAACTGAAAACCATAAATATATAAAACCAAAAACCGAACCGGCTAAGGGTTTGGTCAGTTCATTTTTCAGCTTAATTTGGTTTTTAGTCGATTTTACTCAATTATATTTCAACGTATTAAATCTAGTGACATGACGCTGATGAACTAGCTTATCAGCACTTATCTTATCTATATTAACATACAAAAATAACTAAGGTTTTACTCCCTCCGTCCCAAACTATTTTTCAAAATTTTATTTTGAGTTGTGTCAAATAAATTATACCCTACTAAAAATAGGTATGGATATTTGATCGATACTACCATATTACCCACCCTTAGATTGTATGTCGTGATTTAGCTAAGTCTGTAAACAATCTAGTATGACTAAATCACTAGTACGCACTCACTTACATTCATTAACAGGAAGACAATAATTGTTTTGGAAGTGAGGCTCAAGGGTCCTGCGGTAGGATCAGTAAAAAAAGTTAAAGTGGTGATTTCTCTCGAAACTTTTTTATATGAGCTTAATCAATCGCCAAAGATCAAACGTAATGTCGTAGACTCGTGAAAATCGGATGAGACATTACTATGAGATTCTATTTAGCGTATTTTAAATACGTGAATGAAAGACATTTCATTCTAAAAGGGTCAATATCTGCTTATCATGGAGGGATACTGAGATAAGTATATTAGCTATTGTGAAAGTTGTGGTGGTGCATTGGAGCGTATTAAGTTTCACATGCATTGGGCGGTTGCAAATGTTGGACGTGACCAAGATTGAGAAGCGGTCACATGGATTAATCAGTTAATCACATTCTCGGATCATGGCGTTATATCCCAATGACCTGAGGTGTTAGGTCATTTAGCTTTGTCTTTCACTCGGTTTTGGCTTAGTTTCAAGTTACTGCGTAAAAGAGTAACGTTGTGTGCTAATGTTGGATTCAGTGGGAGGTAAGGAAAATGATTTAATGATCGAGATGTCAGTTTGTAACTCAAAGTTGAAAGACTATAGAAGGATATTTTTTCGGGCCCCTTGTGGTGAGATGATTTGTGAGAAGCACGACCGTGCGACAAATGTCTGTGAACACTATGGGAGAGCAAATCATTCGCGGTAACAAGAAAAGGAAGAAAGTATTTCGAGATTAACATATCCATGTCTGGCACTTTCTAAAATATTGCAAAGTGCAAAGAGATATAGTCATATACCTAAACTCAGTTGAGCATTGTTGGAGTTTTTCTAAATCACTACATAGGTATTGAATCGGTTTATGTGAACTAAGTACTTCAATGTTTTGCTAGTAACCTCTTGGTAGTGTGATAGTGGTTCTCATGTAGATTGCTTTGAACAAGTGAGAGTCTGAAAGGATTCATGTGCAAAGAACAATATCTCTCACAACGCATCTTCACGAAAATGCCGAAGGGTTACACTGGTGCTCACTAAAAGGGACACGTGAGCGGAAATGAGAAGAGAGTGACGAAATGAAAAGGAAGTAGTGATGAGATGAAAATACGGTAATATTTTCATTGAGGGGTAAAATGGTAATTATCCAGCGAGTATATATTTATCAGAGATAAATATATAGTGAATAAAAGACAAAATACAATCCCAAAAGGAGTTAGTGTTCGGCTGAACCCTGTTGGGAATTATTTGAAGAACAGACTTAAGTCTGCTGAAGAACTAGTTAAGTCTGTTAGTGTTAGTCAAGTCATAGTTAAGTCTGCCAGTACAATGTTAAGTCTGGTAGACATAGTTACATAGTTAAGTCTGTTTAGCCGTATTTAGTTAAGTCTGTTTATGTTTTATAGTAGAGTTAGTTAGCTATATGTTAGGAAAGGATACAGATGAATTAGATATCTTATTAGAAGATATGTTTATCCTTTCACACGTTTTGTATCTAGGGTATAAAAGGAACCCTACGGCATTGTGTTATAGACGACATTGTGATTAAAAGATTAATAGAATTACAAAGTTAGTTAATTGTGTTCTTCATTGTTATTGTTAAGATTCCGCATTAACAATCAACAACCAGTTTAGAGTTTCTCATATAGATTGATTTGGATTTATCCAAGTTGTCTATTGTCTTATCAAGGCTACTTAGATCCATAATTCGTGTGGACCAACAAGTGGTATTAGAGCCTATAGAGGGACTCTGAGTACGAAGAAACACAAAAACCACAAACACTCATTCATTAAACAATCCTGCACAATGTCTCAAAAGGGTGGTGATGAATACTCAAACCATATCAGTGATGATGAAGTTTCAAATCATGAAGATTCTGCATCAGAAACCAATACAACTAAACAACAACAACAAAGCATCCCCGCAACAACCACTATCTCTAACATCAAACTCCCAATTCTGAAGAAGGAGGAGTATGATATCTGGGCAATGGAGATGGAGCATTACCTAGAGTATATTGATAATGATGTCTGGAAAGTAATTCAGAATGGCAATTCAAAGAAGAGGATCTCAGTTGGAAAAGATGGTGTTGTTAGGGTTCTTTCACCAGTATCTGCTGCAGGGATACATGCTGTGGAGAAGGAGAGGAAGGCAAAAACCCTCTTGCTGATGGCTCTTCCCAAGGAGCATTTGAGAAGATTTCATGGAATGGATGATGCCAAGGAAATTTGGGAAGCTATCAGAACCAGATTTGGAGGGAATGCAAACTCAAAGAAGATGCAGAAGGCTGTCCTCAAGCAAGAATTTGAAGCATTCACTGTAACAAGTTCTGAAGGGTTGGAAAAAGGATAAGATAGATTCCAACATCTCCTCTCACAGTTGGAAGCTGGTGCTATCAACTGCGGTGAACACACAGGGGAAGAAGAAGAACCAAATCATGTATTCATGGCTATTGGCTCTAGTTCTGAGGTATCATTGTGTTCAAAAACTTGCATTAAATCATATAATAGTCTTAAATCATTGTGTGATGAACAAATGAAAAAGATAGGTGACCAGGAAGCTACCATACTTGCTTATACTAATGCTGTTAAAACTTTAGATGCACAAATAGTCACTTATCAAAAACCGCAATCTGACCTAAATGAAAAGCTTACATTTCAAGCAAATGAAATTTATGAAAAAGATGAAAAGCTTAAGAGATATAGGAGAATTGGAATGAAAGCTGATCCACAAGGCAGACCCAAGCCTGCTCAGGCCTGGGTCCTTAAGAGAAACTAATTTCTCTTCTTTATGTGCAGGATCATCCACTCAAGAACATGGGAGATAGAGGAATATTTGATAGTGGGTGCTCTGGGCACATGTCTGGTACCAAGATCACCTACACCACAACCACCATCACCTACATGTCCACCACCTTCACCTGAGCAACAAACCTATGTTCCAAGTCCAACTCATGAGGAGGAATCAGCTCCAATGACTGTGGAAGCTCTCTTACAGCTGGTTCCTACTTTAGTTGAAAGGATATCTGTTTTGGAGAAATCAAATGCAACCATGGGAAAAGCTATTGTGACCTTGGTCAGAAAGGTCAAGAAGATGGAAAGAATAATAAAGGACAAAGGGGTTGATTTCAGTGAAATAGAGGGTGCTGAAGCAGAAAATTCTTCCAAACAGGGGAGGAATTTTGATGAAGAACAGACTTTTAAGACTCCAACTCAAGCAAAACCAACTAGAGATACAAAGATAAGTCCAGAGGGATTAGAAGTAGTAGAAACTTTAGCCCAGTCTCTTAGCAAAATTCAACAAAGGAAGAAGAGAAGGCTAAAGAGAAAGTTGGTGATTGATGAAGAGGTTAACTCTGAAGATGATACAATTAAATCTGCTGAGAAGGATAAAGTTAATTCTGGTGAAGATAAGTCTGATGATGTTATTAAGTCTGCTAATGATAAGTCTGATCAAGTTAAGTATGATGATGTTGTTAATTCTGGTAATGATAAGTCTGAGAAGGTTAAGTCTGATGATAAGTCTGTTAGTGAAAAAGATAAATCTGATGATGTTGTTAAATCTGCTGAACTTAAGTCTGCTTCAACTCAAAGGGAAGGAAAGCAGATACTTGAAGAAACCCCTCAGACTAGGAAATCAAAAAAGCAACAAGCTGAGGAAGAAGCAAGCTTAGCTGAGATTGCAAGGATTCTAGCTGAGGAAGCAGCTGAAAGGGACAAACTTGAAGAGTTAAAGAAAAGAGATGAACTTTTTGCTAAGAAGCTGCAAGAGGATTTTCATAATGATCCATATATGTCACTGATTGAAGATGATGATGAGCTTAAGGCTAAGATGGAATAACTTAAAGCTGATACAAGTCTGACTGTTGATGAAAGGGCAACTAAACTTGCTGAGTTTATGAATGCAAGAATGGAGACAGATACTCTTAGAGGATTAATGGAGAAGATAAAGAAGACACAAAAGAGAAAGAGCACTACCAAGAAAGAATCAAAACAAGAGAAGATGGCTCATATGAAGCATTATCTGAAGAATATGATGCATTCCAGTTTTGAAAAGATGAAAGGAATGTCATATGAAGAGGTTGAAGGTAGGTATCTTAGAGATTTTGAAAGAGATCAAGGTTACAAGCCTATTGATTATGAGGACTCAATCAGAAGGAGCTTTAAAAGGCAAAAGGTGTCTGAAGTAGAAAAGATAGAAAAAGTATCTGAAGTTGAAATGGCATCTGAGACTAAGAAGGTATCTGAGGCTGTAAAGGAAGAAACAGAGGTCAAAAAGCCCATCATTACTTGGACTAGAAGAAAGAGAGTAGCAAGAAAAGGAAAATTAGGTTCTACAGAGGAGGTACAAGAAGAACCCTCATCTGAGGAATTCACCATGGGTTTTATTCCAGAAAGTTCAGCTCAGCCTGCCAAGGTTGTAAATTGGCAGATCATCAAAACATGTAAGAAAGCAGCCTATAAGATAATCAGGGAAGATTATACAGAGGTGGTTTATGTCAATTTTCAAGGGTTATTGAATGACTTAAGCAGAAATGATCTTAAGGAGCTGTACAAAGTGATGATGATCAAGTATGGGGACAACATACCTGAAGAAGAGTTTGAAAGAGTTCTTTGGGGAGATTTGAAAACAATGTTTGATCCACCATCAAGAACAGACAAGGTTTGGATGTTACCATTTCAACAGGATATTGTAAGAGCTGTCAAGTACATTGTTTAACTTTACAAAGTGCTCATATATATATGTTGACAGAAGTTGAATATCCTCTATACCCAAGGATATGTAAGGATATGCTTGAGAAGAAGCTGTTAGGGTATAAGGATGATGAGGTATGAAATCAACTATTGGAGTTAATTGAGATGCAGTCCCAAAAGGAAGCTATTTGGGGTGTTTGAAAGAATTTTCCAAGTTGTTAAGTGAGATTATTGGAAGTTCTCACTTGGTGAAGGTGCTTTGCACTAACACAACAAATGGTTATCAGTCCACCATGTCTAATCCACATAAGGACTGGCTAATCCATGAGTAAACGGCTCTGGTAAAGATACCTCAAATCCGTTTATGGCTGACAATTTGCCAAAAATTGTATGGTAATCAACTTACCATATCTGTGATAGTGAAGAGTTGGCTAGCCCACAAGAGTATGGCTTGTGGTAAAGGCTGTGGGAAAACCATAACTGGTTATCAATTCACCAAGGTGATTGTTGTAATACACCAAAGAATTGGCTAGTCCAAAAGCAAACGGCTTTTGGTAAAGACAAAACAAATCCGTTGATAGCCGATGATTTTCTAAAAATCATATGGTATTTCAACTCACCATGTTTCATGTACAAAGAGTTGAAATGGTTATCAATGTACCATGGTTTTACACCAAACATTGGCTACTCCAGAGTTAATGGCTAACTGGTAAAGAGACATCAAATCCATTAATTTTCAATGATTCACCTCTCACAGGAGTTAACACACCTGGAAGTGATGAGAATAGTATAAAACTTTAAGAATTGATGTACAAATAGTCAATGTTGCTGTGAAGATCAGATGGTGTCAAGTTTGCTGATAAAGGTTGCTGCACAAGATCAGACATGATGATTTGAAGAACTGGAGTTCACAATAATTCCAAAAGATTAGAGTTCAATCCTCAGGAAGCTTATGAAGAAAGAAACTTGAAGTTCATGAAGCATGAAGATCAAGTTAGGGGAGGATTGTTGGGAATTATTTGAAGAACAGACTTAAGTCTGCTGAAGAACTCGTTAAGTCTGTTAGTGTTAGTCAAGTCATAGTTAAGTCTGCCAGTACAATGTTAAGTCTGGTAGACATAGTTACATAGTTAAGTCTTTTTAGCCGTATTTAGTTAAGTCTGTTTATGTTTTATAGCGGAGTTAGTTAGCTATAAGTTAGGAAAGGATACGGATGAATTAGATATCTTATTAGAAGATATGTTTATCCTTTCACACGTTTTGTATCTAGGGTATAAAAGGAACCCTACGGCATTGTGTTATAGACGACATTGTGATTAAAAGATTAATAGAATTACAAAGTTAGTTAATTGTGTTCTTCATTGTTATTGTTAAGATTCCGCATTAACAATCAACAACCAGTTTAGAGTTTCTCATATAGATTGATTTGGATTTATCCAAGTTGTCTATTGTCTTATCAAGGCTACTTAGATCCATAATTCGTGTGGACCAACAAACCCCATGGAGGGGGTTGTTTGACTCCTTGTCAAATTTGTATTTCCTTAGGCTAATTATTAAGGGTTTCTAGAATAGGTCGAACAAAGGGATTAAAATCCTTAGTCGACTTCCCTTAATCGACCCTAAGTCAATTATTCTAGTCGATTATCCATAGTCAACTAGTTACTCGTGTTCCTACTCTCCTAACTCGCATAGGTTCATAGCCTCGGTCCTAGCTGTGTAGTATTGGTGGATACCTAACGCAACTAACGTGATGATTCTCCTCATAAACCCTAAATCGATCGACTGAAGCATCAAGGAAGAAGAAGGCGACTCTGTGCAAGCTGTGAAGGTCTAGAAGCTTACATAACTGCATGATCAAGTAAGTAATTCTATGAACATCGTTTATATGTGTTAGGTTTAGGTTATATCATTGATTAGGAGATATGTTATTATTAGGGATTTGGTATGAATGGTCATTATATGTTTATTTTCGGCTGTGCGTGTTTTATAGGCAATGCGGGTGACCACCAATACCCTATAACTTATACTAACATAATCATAATGCACAAAATGTCGTACACACACGAGCTTATAAATATAAAATATAATCACGGGTTATTGTGACATGCAAATGAATATATTATTGATAACGCTCAATTTATACATATATTTAGTTGGGTTATTGGATTGTTTTATTGTATTGTTTTATCATTTCTTGTGAACTTTCGATACTTAAATATGTGAAATATGTTTCAGGTTCACTTGGAGGTCGATGGTGGAAAAAAGAATAGGAATGAAGTTTTTACTCAATAATGCATGCATCGGTCTCAAGTGCAAAATATGCTAAGTGTTGAAAGATCAAAAGCATAGAAGTT
>CP139507.1:386285977-386611654 GCA_021014915.2 Artemisia tridentata subsp. tridentata | reverse complement strand
CCTTTTGTGTCAACATCACCAGATTCTTCATCGCTAGAGAAATAGAAAGGGCTCTGTCGCTTCCAATATGTGTTTTCCTATACCTCCTAATAGTTCAACATACCATGTGTTTCAAAAAATTTAATTAATGGTATAAATGTATACAACTTTAGCCACAAACACATAACAACTTTAGTATACCTTGTTGGAAATGATTTTGAATTTGGACCTAGGGATTTTTGCCTTTGAACCTGTTAAAGCATAAACTTGAATAAATTAAAACTTCACACAGCTTTACATTCAACAACAAATTCACACAGCTTTACATTAGAATCGGTAACAACCCCAAACATCACCATTTATAGATCAAAAGCCTGTTACTAATTATTGTGCAATGAATCATCAACTGATATGTGAAAACATTAAAAAACATACCTTTGTTGTCATTTGGATTCATTGTTTGCGTGTTTTTGTTTGCCAGAAGAATGTGTGTTTTGATTAGGGTTTATTGATTTTTGTGTGTGTTTACAATTGATCGATAAAGGGATTAATTGCCGCTTTACTATTGATCAAGTGGTGGTTTGGTTTAACTAAGACGTGGCAAGATGTGTAAAAAAAATAATAGTTAAAAAAAAAAGAAAAAAAAAAAAAAAAAAAAAAAAAAAAAAAAAAAAAAAAAAAAAGGCTAATGGTGTTGACGTGGCGGTGAAAACCGACTATAGCCGGTAACTAGGGATGGCAACGGTTCGGGTTCGTGGCGGATTTTAGTGTACCCGTACCCGAACCCGTTTATAATATACCCGTACCCGCCCCATATCCCACCGGATACCCGATTAATATTATCCATCGGTTTTTCGGGTTTCCCCGCGGGTATCGAGGTTATCCGTAATTAAAAGTTAAAGAAAATGAATATCGTATCAAACGATTTAATGCAATGTATCGCAACACAACGTACTCGGCACGATATTCAGCAAAAAAATCAAATGCGCAAGAGGTTTCAAAAGTTAATCATTCTCATTTCAAAAAATAATCTCGTTTTAGCCTTTTAAAAGGGTTTGGTATCCTCATTCGTGTAACGGTAGAGAACACGGACTCACGAGTACTCACTCCAAAAAAACGAATAACCGAATTAATAGTCGAGAATAGTATTGACAATAACTCGAGTCGAGACGAGATGACAAAAACAAGTCAAAGAGATAACTAACAACAAACATATCAAATAAGATGAGTCATCGATTGGTAATCGTCGGTATTTTCCCATAATCTCGTTTATTAGTACAAGGTATACTCGTTTTATTATTTAAAACAAGTTTGGACTTACGACAAAATTAATCTTTGGAAATAACAAAATTTCACCAAGACCCTTTCATTTATCGAACGTTTCCAAGTCAAAAGACTTTATTGAAAATCAATTTCCCGAGTAATTTATAATATAACGAGTATTTATATAAACCCTAAACCCTAAACCCTAAACTCTAAACCCTAAACGCTAAACCAATCCGTAACTCAAACAATAACCAAATGAATAGTCCAATAAATCCAAATATGTTAGTGTACGGGTAGCATGTCTCGAATAGTCCAATAGCCCTCGTGTATTCCGTTTTTATCCCAAATGTCACACGAAAGGTTTTCAAAATCGGGATCCTACTTAAGATCCTATGGTAAAGATCCGATCACTACGGGAAAAGAAAGTGCTTTAGATGTGGAAGCCCAAACCATCTCATTGGCGAATGTCCAAAGCCACCGGGTCATGATTACCAAAGCGCCTTTGTTAGTGGAGCATGGAGTGATAGCGACAAAGACGAAGCGGACAAAGCAAACGACGAAAAATGTCTTATGGCAAAGACATCAAATGTGGTACTTTCCGAAACCAAATACTTTAGTGAAAAAAATCAATCATTAGAAGAAAAAGATCTAGATAATGAATATAATAGGTTATGCAAATTAGGTCAAAAAGTCATGGCTAAAAATAAATCACTAAAACATATTAATAATCGATTAGAAAATGAAGTACTCGAATTAAAAATTAAACTACAACATTTAGAAAAAGGAAAAGAAGTTTTTATAGAATGTAAAACATGTCTAGAGGTCAAAAATGAAAACGAAAAACTTAAAGATGAAATTTCCAAACTTGACAAGTTTAAAACTAGTAGTAACTCACTTAAGAAAATAATAAGTGTTCAAGGAACTTCGGGAGATAAAACCGGTCTAGGATTCAACTTAAATAATGTTTCAACTAGTGAAAATAAAAATGCAAAGTTTGAATGTCAATCTAGTAAACAAAAACCATTAGAGTCAAAACCTAAGTATATACTTATAAAAGATAGAAAAATACCTATTACGAGTGATGAGGAAATAAAAAGTTTTTATAAACCATCATTAAAAGCCAAAACCGGATTTTCTAAGCCGAAATTAAGATCTAAAACTCCACCTCCAAATAGACCAAATAATCCTCATCCTTGGTCTAAAACCCCTCAACCTAGAAGAAATTAAGGTAGACAAAACTTTCCTAATAATAATAATCACCCAATGTGGAATTATTCACTTCAACCAAGTTTCAACCCTTGGGAATACTTTCACCATACATGCAAATGCAAACCATGTTTGGTTCAAACAATTTTGGACAAATAGGACAATGGGGACCAAGTGGCTAAATCGTCACTCATTGAATAATTCGGAAACTCATCTATGTTTGGCTTCTATAAGTCAATATGACACCTTGAAGCGTTTGAAGAAAATCTACTGAAGACTAAAAGGTACGCTTTCCTTTTAAGTTTATTGTTATAATATATGCTTAGATTAATGACTAGTTATTTCATGCCTATTTAGCTCATAATGCCTAGTTATATATATACACATAATAGCTTATATAAATCTACTTAAAACCTAGAATCACTTGTTCTTTTCCCTTTGGCCCTCTTAAGCTATAACGTTTATAATGGAAATCTTCTATGTCCACTATTAGAAAACTCATGGTGATGAAGTGAAATGAGTTAAGTGGATTAATCATTAACATAGAAGTAAGATTAGATTTCTCGCGTTAGAAACTATGGATGAAACAAGCTCTCCTAGACTATGGCATGAAGTTAGATAAGTATGCGACAACAAAGGAGCTATAGATGTTAGGTTATATCCCATTCAACACTCTCGCATCAAACATATAGAATTTCGTCATCGCTTCCTTATGACCATAGGATATGTAGAAAAGGGTAGCATGTGACAATAGCCTTAACCAATTCCCTTGAGCATGAGATCTTTAACAACCATTTTTTTTAATATAGGATTAATGGTATTTGTTGTCAAAAATCTAGTATCTTTAAAAATATACAGAAACTTCACATTTTGGAAAAATAATTTTTTAGAAGACTATTTCACTTTTCTATTAACATGTTTTACTATCTCATTTTTCTTCTTAATCTATGTCCATAATTCTGTTTCGATCAAAGTCAAAGATTGGGAATTTTTTTACCCATTCTTCATAAACACATTTTGAAATAAAACCCAATCTATTTTATTCAAATAACTTTCACATCTACATAAAAACTCACTTTCAAACATTGTTGAATAATGCTAAAAACATTTCTTTAAATCATGCATGGTGATCTCATATTTGTCATCTATATTTATGTACATGACATTTATAAGTGAACTAAGTCAAATCAAGCGGACCATGGTTTGTCTATTAAGATTTTGTTTGTAACAAGTCTAGAAGTCCATGCTATCTTAAGTTCCCATTTATTGCACATAGGCACACATTAGGATCCATCAAATAGTTCATTAATCTTCCCACTTACATATAATTAAGAAAATACTTGGTGTAGTTTATTGTTTCCTAGTCCACATATATTACTTGCTTGATGAGTATGTTTACATGCTAGATGAAATTACTTGTTTTCTTAATCTCTTTAATTAACATGTTTTGCATAAATATCTATTAAATGCTTAATTGCCTCAAAGAGTTGGACTTGCTTGAAACTAAACCCAAAAACACAACCCTTTCTACAATTTTCTGCCAAAAACCCATTTCCAGTAATCTGGGAACCAACAGATGGGCGGCCCCCTTAAATCATAAGGTGGCCCCCTTAATGTTTAAGGGGATCGGCCATCTGATGGTCGAAGGTGTTGTTTCCTTTTCTACTTTTTAGCCCATTTCATCCTAAACCTTCCAAAATTCACAAACATATCTTATTCCAATCCATCCAACAAAATTTATCCATTCTTTAATCCCATCAATCCTACACTATAAACACTCCCATTCCTCATAATCTTCCATCATCTCATCATGCCATCTCCCATCAAACCAAAGCCAAAAACCTCAAGGTTAGCAAGGATAACCGAAAACCCATTTGGAGAAGAAAACCAAACCCCCGAAACAAGTCCGTCTCAACAAATGATGTGGCTAAACCAACAACACCTCCACTCACATTTGTTCCCAACTATACTCCCAATCCTCAAGCTCATTCCAATGAACCCTTTCACAAACCTTATCATAATAACCAACCATCCATCTTTACTCCCAAAAATACACCTTCATCTCATCCATATGATTCACATGAAGAGCATGATCAATCCCAAAACAATAATCCCAATCTCATTCACAACACCTTACATCTTATTCAACCTACCAATTTACCATCCAAAACACTTACCACTCTTGGAATATCATCTTCTTCCATATCTCCATCCTCCTTCACTCATGATTACCCAAACTCAAAAATGTCTCCACCACCAAAAGTATCACCACCACTTCCTACCAACTCACATGCTACTTCTATGTTGCATATCCAAACATCCATCCAAAATAACAACCACACTCCACCATCATCACCTTCTTCCGAACACTTGAAGTTCATTGAAGAACTTAATGAAGCCCATGAGCTTAGTGCTCTTCTTGCCTTACACCTTGCTGGATCAACTTCCTTCTAGCTCTTCTTCATCACAAACTAACCTCAACCTCCACCTTCGTTCCAAACTACAAATCTCAACCTTAAACTGACCTCATTGAAACCTTTCAAAACCCTCATCATATTGGTCAAACATCCAACTACACACCCCAATTTCATCCACTTCCACCAAATGACCAAATCCACATTCCCACGGAAAAGGAAAAGTTTCGTGAAGAGATAAACCAAATCCATAACCTCCTTGCTATGCACCTTGCACAACGCAACAAGGGCCAACCTCCATCCTCCATCCTCACCCTACTCAAATTGCTTACCTCACCCCCACAACTTGAATCAAGTTGATAATCATGTCAACTATTGTCCTTGTTGTGTCCTTCTCCAAAAACAAATCATTGCCTTAAATAAACATTTCACTTGGATTGAGTAACTTCTTACTAGATCTCATCCAACACCTCCACTAGCACAACACTCTAACCCTCAATCAACCGATTCCGCTCCAAACTCTCCACCTCCAAACTCTCCACCTCCAAAAATATACCTCTATTAATCAGATATCCTTACCCTCACTCAACCACTTTCATCCCAAACACTCTACCATCAAATAAAATAATTCAAGCTCTTGTGTTGCAACCAAGTCCGATGGCTCTCTTTGGCAAATTAGGACCTTTTTACTTGTTGTATGTTTTAAACATAATAAATGTCTCACATACTCATTTTGAATTAATGAATGTCTTGTTATGTGTTCTTAATATTTGTTTGCCATGATTGTTGTTTTTATATTACATATTTTGCTATGTATGCTTGTGCTTCTAATATTTTTCTTGCAAGTATTCCATATTTCGATTTCTTGATGCCCTCAAACGAGGGGGAGCACACATCAAGGGGGAGTTCTCGTTCCGACAATTTTTATATCTAAAACTTGTCGGCATAAACTTTTTGATTCTACAAAAAGGGGGGAGAAGTGAATATAAACTCACTAAATACTTGTTCAAAAATAAATTTTTGGATTTAATGAGTTTAAGTTTTGTAATCATCAAAAAGGGGGAGATTGTTGATATAAATAGTGCCTAAAAACATTATTAATACTTCTTGATATCTCTATGTTTTGATAATCACAAAATGTAAACTCATTAAACATAAACTTATTAAATAAACAATTATTTAGTTGTAAATATTCATTTCTACAACTTAATCACTTAAGGTATGAATAAACAAATGCTTAATGCATTATATGATCAAATGAACATTTTCTTAATCACTTGATTTTTTATAAAATGACACAAACATTTTATATCTTTTAGAAAATCATTTTTGGTATTTAATAAAAATGTTTAATCTATTATAAATTTATGCATTCAAATTTTCAACCAAAAATGGCAAAAATGTTCCAGAAAAACCTTCCCCACAAAAAAACAAATCTGAGCAACGTTCGGGTAGGGCGGCCCCCTTAATTTTACTAGGCGGCCCCCTTAATTTTAAGGGGACCGGCCACCTATTTAAGGGGACCGCCCCGCTCCTCCAGCTGTCAGATTTTGCCTATAAATATTGGTTCATCCCTGGACTTTTTCCTCACCTTTTGCACCCCCAAACCTTCTGTTCTAAATCTCTTCTTATCCTTCCAAATCCTTTCTAAATCCTTTGATCATATATTCTTACGCATTGGTTTCCAAGTGATCCAAGCTTCTACCATTCAAGTGCAAAAGAAGAATACTCCTTCAACAACTAGAGAAGAAGTATTGCAACTTAGTATCATCTTGCTACCTAAGTTGTTTGTATAATCATTCATTCATTTTTGTATAAGTTGTGTATATTTGTTAGATAGGTGAGCATAATTGCTTAGGCTAGATTAGTGTGTAAGTAGTGAAGTTGTGAAAAAGTTAAGGTGTGTAAGTAGTGAAGGTGTAAAGAAGTAGAAGAGTACATAAGTAGTGCTAGGTTGTGAAGTAGTTGTGAAGCCGGTGTGAAGAAGTTGTGAAGAAGTCGTGAAGAAGTTGTGAAGAAGTCGTGAATCCGTTGTGAATAAGTTGTGAAGAAGTTGTGTAGAAGTTGTGAGATTGGTTCTAGCTACGATTAGAACCCGACATCTAGCTTTGTGTCGTTAAACCGGTGAAAGCAATAGTTGTGTAAGGTTTTCTCCGCCATAAGGGAGCTTGTTGACATAGTGAAGAAAACTCTCGAGTTAGGTGCTCGGGGAGTGGACTAGGGCAAGGAAGGTGTCCTTGTAGCCGAACCACTATAAATCTTTTGTCTCGCGGTTAGATCTTTCCATCTCTATCTTTCTTTTCATTTCATTACTTTACTTGCATTGTTTATTTAGATTTACTTATATTTGTTCATATTGTTCAAGAGTTGAGTTCACATAAATTCGAATCTAAGTTTTTAAAAGTAAACAAAGTTTTCATAATAAAATTAAAAAGGCGTAAAACTATTCAACCCCCCCCCCCCTTCTAGTTTTCCATAGTTTACATGATGAACATGGTTGGATACAAAAGGAAGCATTTCCAAGGTAGAAGTTTTGAGGAGATCAAGAGTGAGTTTGAAAGGGTTTACAGAAGAATGAACACATTTACTCCCATGGGAACAGAAAAACCATGTAGAACTACAAGAAGATATGGTATAATATTGGAGTCTGAATCTTCAAAGAAACAGAAGATTGGTGAAGAAGAAGTACCTACAGCAGAGGAAGAAGAAACAGCAGAGGAATTAACTGACGAAAGACTCAAGCAGCATATGATTGTTATAATCCCAGAAGCATTGGATGTTCATCATCCTATTCAAGCTAAACATCCAATTATAAATTTGGGAAAGCTTGAAAGATAATCAGGGTAGGAGGACACTCAAAAATTTATAAGCATTTTGAAGATATGCTGAAGATTTTTGATAGAGAAGACTTGGACGATCTATGGAGTCTGGTTCAAGAAATGTTCAGATCTACAGATCGTATACAAGACAAAGAAAAGGAGCTATGGGTGGAATTGAAGAGGTTGTATGAACCTGATCCAAAAGATATCTTATGGAATTTTCGAGCTCATGAGTTGAGTACAAAATGGAGACTGTATGATACATGTGGTGTTCACCATGTATCTACAAAGAATGGAGTGGATGTCTACATGCTGATAGAAAAAGATTATCCATTAAGGGCAGCTAGCTTATTTGTTATGTTAGATGCTAAGCTCACAGTTACTGATGAAGACTCAGTAATGGCAAGAGAGTTACTGAGAAAGATCTTCAGACAAGCAAAAAGGAAATAATGTTATTACTGCTTGTGTAAATATTAGTACTACTAGGTTTAACATTGTACTAACAGGTTTAACTTTGTATAGAAGATATTTGGATTTTGTAACAATTTTCTTTAATAAAACAGATAGTCTATAAGAGGAATATAAAAGAAAGTATAATCGAAAAAGACCCAAGGGCGGAGATGGTTGAGTTGTTGGTGTTGTGAAGGGGAGGTCACAGGTTCGATACCTGTGGGCTGTGGCTTCCTTTTTGGTATTTCCCTCCCCCAAATTTTAAAAAGCCCCCATTTTTTTTCAGCAAATTTCAAAATTAAAGCCCCCCATATTTTTTTGAAAAGCCACCCATATATATTTTTTTTAGCAAATTTAAAAATTAAAGCCCCCCATATTTTTTTCAGCAAATTTCAAATTTCGCACATTTCTCACCAATCACAGCCACCAGTCACCATCCACCGTTTACCAGTAACCAATCACAGCCACCACTCACCATCCACCACTCGCCGGTCCGGCCATCAACAACGGATGGAGGTTCATTTAGATCTAAATTAGGTAATTTTTTTAATTAGGAAATCATTTTTTTATGCAATGGTGAAATTATATTATTCTCAAAATTATTTTTTTACAATTATAAAGATACCAAATTCTGCCCACTACAATACCCACTGTCCATTGTAATTATACACAAATGATTTGATGCTTATATTGGTATAATTTGTGACTTGTAGGATATATAGTTTTTTAAAGTTTTATTTTGGGTTTAACATGAATGAAAAGTAGCATCTTCAACTTGAAAAACCAACTGTTATTACATAACAAAATTCTGCATACATAAATGCATTGTTGATTGCATAGTTGATTACATACAAGGAGAAAACATAGTACTAGTACTTGTTATAGTAGCATCATAACATCAAGACTACTAAAGCTCAGCCAATTGTCCTTTTCCCTTTACCCTTAGTGAGTTCAATTGGGCCTTTTTCCATTCTCTTCTTTGCTTGGATTTCTTCCCAAGTTGCCTGATTGGTAGGCCTAGAACTTGTTCCCTTTTTCTTGGGATTGACATAGTGTGAACTGGAGGAGGGTTTTTGGACATTGTGGCTTTTTTTGAGACAGCTTCATCTTCAGATGTTGAATGATAGCTAGAAACCCAGCTATCATTAAAAAGGCTACTGTTAAAGGAGCTAAAATCGTCAGAGCTTGAGTCAACAACCTTTCCCTTAGGTGTTATTCTCTTATGAAAGCTACCTGTAGGAGGGTAGGGGAAATTCCAATCAGGTTTAGAAGACATTATTTATGATGAATCAGATGATATTTCAATAACATTTGGCTTGGAAGTCATTATGGATGAGGTTTTTGATGGTGTAATGTTGTGTGTAATGTTGTGTTTATGTAATGGCCATTTAAAGTAAAGAGGATCACATAGTTCAATGTATAAGTAAATGCCATTAAAGGCTTGGTTGGTATGTGCAGGTAACTTCCTGCATTTAGGTATAATACACACTTGACATTGTAACTTGTACTAAACACTTGACATTGTACGTAACTTGTACTAATCCCACATTTTTCTTAATAAGTTGCAACAAAAACCATTAATACTATACAGAGTATTATTTTAATTTTTCAATTTGCAACAAAAACCTATAGAAAGGAAGATGTATCGAGCCTAGCAATGTGAAGAGTGTGTAATGATGAAATAGCCTTCCCTATAATTACTTGCAAGTTGCAAGTTGCAACAAAAACCATTAATACTATACAGAGTATTATTTTAATTTTGCAATTTGCAACAAAAACCATTAATACTAGATTTTACTAATTTATAGTTGTAATATTTTCAAAATAAACATTTTATCCCACATTAGAGTTGGGCCCAAACGTATCAAACATTTACAATTTTATATTGGTTTAATTTGTGGCTTGTACTAGCAGTACTAACTTTATAATAGCAGTACTAACTTTCACTAGCAGTAGTATCTTTTGTACTAGTAGTGGTAAATACTTGGTTTACTTATGTACAAATGATTTGATGCTTATATTGGTTTAATTTGTGACTTGTAGGAGACATACGTTACCATTTGACCTCAACAATAGCATGGACAAGTCTTTGATGAAAACTAGTAGGACCAAGAAACAATATAGTGCTGGAGTACAAGCGTTTATTCAGTATGCAGAACACAACTTGCAGAAGATGAGGAACATCGACCCACGAGGTAATAAACAACAGCTTAAGATGCCATGTCCATGTATCTCATGTTTAAACCGCATAGAGCATAAAGTGGAGGATGTGCAGTTCCATTTATTCTGCCACGGGATTAATCAAAGCTACACAAAATGGGATAAACATGGAGAAAATGATCAGCAAGCAACAATTGCCCAAATACCTGTTAATTCTACAACAGAGGAGTTTGTTGACGACACGGATTTCGACATGGATTTTGTTATAGAAATTCCAACAGATGGCCCAGCAATAGTAAACATGGTTAATGCTACAAAAGAATGTTTTGATGAGGCTAACCTTGCCAAGTTTCAACAACTATTATTAGACGCGGAGAAGCCACTTTACGAAGGATGTCCTGACTTCACAAAGTTGTCCTTAATAGTTAAACTACTCAACTTGAAGGGTAAGTATGGAGCTTCTGATAAGTTCTTTACTGAATTACTAGGATTGTTGAAAAAGATGCTACCTGCTGGCAACGAAATGGTTGAAAAAACTTATGAGGCAAAAAAACTAGTGAGAATGATGGGATCAGGATACAAAAAGATACATGTATGTAGCAAAACCTACATTCTTTACTGGAAGGTTAACAAGGAGTTGACTGTTTTTCCAACTTGTGGGACATCAAGATGGAAGGTGGATAGTAAGACACATAAAGTGTACGAAAACATTCCGGCAAAGGTAATGTGGTACATTCCAATTATACCAAGACTACAATGCCTCTTTAAGTTAGAAAGTATTTCAGAAGATCTAACATGGCACGCAACAAGGAGGATAACAGATGATGTTTTACGTCACCCTGCAAATTCACAGGCATGGCGTACCATAGATGAAAAATTCCCCGAAATTGCTGAAGATCCGAGAAATCTACGGCTAGGAATATCGGCTGATGGGGTTGCCGTCAACTCAGGAAATAGGCATCACAGTGTATGGCCAGTTTTATCTGTCATATACAACCTTCCTCCATGGTTGTGTATGAAAAGAAAGTTTATCATGCTTTCGGTATTGATATCGGGATACCCGGGAAATGATATCGATGTATTTTTAGAACCATTGGTTGATGATCTGAATACCTTATTCGAGGAAGGGGTTGATACATACGATGCTTCTAAAAAAGAAAACTTTAATCTGCGTGCCGTTGTGTTATGGACGATAAATGATTACCCTGCACTTGGTACATTATGTGGTTGCCCATACAGTGGATTCAAAGGTTGTGTAGTATGTGGGAAAGATACACACTGTGTTAGACTTTCCGCCTCATCCAAGCAAAGTTATGCTGGTCACAAACGATATCTACCATACAACCATCCGTTCAGAACGCAAAGGAAGGCGTTTAATGGACAAGAAGAATCACGTCATGCTCCAAATCCATTGACCGGGGAACAAATATACAACGAGGTACAACATATTGAAAATAAGTGGGGAAAAGGAAAAACCTCGAAAAACCAAGAAGATACCAGAGGCAGAGGTGGGAAGATTAAAAAGCAGAAAAGGAAAACAACAGAAGAAGAGGGTAGTTCAAGCCAAGCAAATGAAGCATATTGGAAGAAATTCAACATTTGGTATCGAAAGCTAAGGTATTGGAGGCATCATTCTGTTCCGCATTGTATTGACTTCATGCATGTAGAAAATAATGTTGGTGAGAGTCTACTCGGAACTTCGCTAAATGTTCCTGGAAAGACAAAAGATGGAATGAATGCTCGACTGGATCTGGAAGAGTTGGGGATAAAAGAAGAGTTGTTTGCTAGGCAAGAAGCAGACAAAACAACACTACCTCCAGCAGGTTACACATTAACGAATGCTGAAAAAGACATCTTTTGTGAAACGTTAAGCAACATCAGGGTACTACAAGGCTATTGTTCAAATTTCTCTAGTTTGGTCAGCCTAAATGATAGGAAGCTCATTGGCCTTAAATCGCATGACTATCACATGCTAATGCAAGAGTTTTTACCCATTGCTATACGTTCAGTCATGCACCCGCCCACACGATATGCTATTATCAGGTTTTGCTTTTTCTTTAAATCTATATGTAGGAAAGAAATCAGATTGCAAGAACTAAATAAGATGCAAGAAGAACTTGTTGTTACACTGTGCCTACTCGAGAAGTTCTTTCCTCCGTCATTTTTTGATATTATGATACACTTGACTGTGCACCTAACTAGGGAGGTAAAATTATGTGGTCCCATATGCTTTCGGTGGATGTATCCCTTCGAAAGATGTATGAAGGTTATTAAAGGACATGTGCAAAACAGAAATAGACCAGAGGGATGCATTGCCGAGGAGACTATCGCGGAAGAAACAATAGAGTTTTTTAGCGAATATCATAAAACCATGAAAACTATTGGTATCCCAGATGATAAACATGTAACCAATGAAGATGAGGACGGAAAGCCATTGTCGGCCGGCAAACCAGTGAAGTTTCAGAGAATCCCTTCAGAAAGCACATTTGTATGTAATACAAAATATGGATGAAATTCAACCATATATCGAGTAAGTATTACTAACACATGTCGATTTCATTGCTTAAAATGTTCTATCAAATATAATAATCAAAGATATTTATTTGTATCAGGCTACACAAGGAAGTTTTGAAAAGAAAAAACCCGGGTAAAAAAATTGCATTGCTAGAGAATGAGCACAATAAATCTTTTGCTAAGTGGTTACTCGAAGAGGTAATTAGTATGTTGTTTATAATTGTTTGTTTGTTGCTATCATCATAATTGTCCCTCCTGTATATGACATTAGATAGAGGTCGACCGGCACACCATTTCATTATCCCAAACACTCCTATTCTTTAATTGTTTGTTTGTTGTTCCTGCAATTTAAAGGTAATATATACTTGTAATGAAATTCAGGTTGAGAGAGAGTTAGCGATATCCAATGATAGTGTATCAGAAACTGTGAGGTGGATATCATTTGAACAACGCGCCAACGTAGTGAAATACGAGGTGTATAACATCAATGGGTATACATTCCGTACGAAAAGTAATGATGGCATAGTTTACCAGAACAGTGGGGTTAGTGTTGAGGCAGTAATGATGGCATAGCTATACAACCTAATCTAACGCAAGGGGGGTTCAGCCTGAGAGACTGACATGGTTTGGTTATGATTAAATAGAAAACTAAACTAATGAGCACGAATCAACGATTAGCACACACGTACACAGATAGATACTCGAGACAATAAGAAGACCTGTCCTGATCATTAAGTAGCTTGTCACTTGTTTTATTGCTAGTTTTATATGAA
Source organism: Artemisia tridentata subsp. tridentata (assembly GCA_021014915.2). Taxonomy (NCBI): domain Eukaryota; kingdom Viridiplantae; phylum Streptophyta; class Magnoliopsida; order Asterales; family Asteraceae; genus Artemisia; species Artemisia tridentata. The sequence continues at coordinate 386,598,073 of CP139507.1, read as the reverse complement.
GTGTGTATAATTAAACCTTTCTCGTTGGCTCTAATCTTATCGGCGAGTAAACCCTTAATGATTACTTATGTCTATCCTACATTTCTAGAGTATTGGGCATTTGTGATGCCCACGTCTCGTATATGCTAGAATAGATAGGCGAGGAAGTGGCATGGCGACCCAAGCAATGCTCAGCTAGACACAGAGGTTATCAATGCACTAATAAAAGTCACCAAAGACATCAACATATAAACTTTAATTAATGGGAAAGCAATATTAAGGGGAGTGCATGATTTTCCGTAGTCACATGACACAAGCCCATCAATCCTGATGAATTAAAGTGTACTAATACAATAAAACAAAACTACTTAATGAATTGAATACATGCAGGACCTTCTTACAACTCTTGTATCTTCGTTTAAGTGTGTCTTGTGCTGTTTGGTCGTCTGAATTCGGCTCTAGGGTTTCTGTATATTCTTCTGTCCAAAACTAAAAAACTCTCAAAATTCGTCTGGCCTTGGGGTATTTATTGTTTCTGTCTGAGGGGTCGATGCGGCGCATAGAGTGAATAGATGCGGCGCATTGACTTGACTTCGCGTGGGGTCCAAGATTAATATATTCAGGAATATTCATACACCGTCTTCAGATGCGGCGTATCTTGATCTTTGTATGCGGCGCATGTACATTAGCGGTCTTGGATTGTAACTTGTGAAATCTTGATAGTGATACGCCGTATGTTAGAAGTATAATGCGGTGTATCTGGAGTAGAACGAGCTTGATCTTCTGGATTTCAGTAGGCTCTTAACATCTTGCTTGTTTTGCTCCATAATTAGTCCAAAATCGCCAAGTTTCACATAATGCTTGTTTTTACCATAGAATTACAAAAGTAAACATTAATGTATCGATTCTCATATATAATATAATAAAACAAGTCAAATAAATAGGATAAATGATGATAATAAAATTTACTTATTTGAGTTCATCAAACATCTTGAATTTAGTCACACAAATACTCAATGTGACTAATATCAAGGTTAATTGATGTGTCGTGTGTGAGTACAAGTTTTAAATTTATAAAGGTCGAATTACCGAATCAAGAAACAACACATACGAGCAAGTGAACTCGTCCGTTATAGCAAGATTATGATGGTAAATCGGGATCGTTCGCAGGGATTTGTGTAGTGAATTGAATTGTGAGCTACTAGAAGTAAATTTCTTAACAAGTAATGAAAAATAGAATAATTCAAATGATTAAAAACTACACTTGCTTAGACTAGCATACTACTCATTGATAAGCATGATTGTGATAACTTTGGACAACATGTTGGTTATGATAATTAGTTTGGTGAACTAATCTATTGTTTCTACTAATTAAACCTTCGTCAAGATTTTAGTTCATAAAAACAAGCATTACGTTTAACCACTCAATTCAATGATCAATTCAAGGTTCATAAGTTGGTGTACCTTAAACACAAAAATCATCTTTTGCTTAATCAAATAGCTTAGGAAATGGTCAATACAAAAGGTAACCGATCATAGACAAAAGGTCACAATTGAGAGTAAACTATTAATCTTTCGACCCTTGAAATGGTTTACCATCAATCCTATTTTTGATAGACAAAAGCATTCTCATTACAACCACAATTAACTTTCTTTGTGTAATCAAGAATAATGGGTAAAAACAATCACTCATAGACAAATGATTATAACTAGTTGAATAACAATACTTCTTTCGACCCTTAAAATTATTAGCAACTAGTTAAACTTGATTCAACAAATGTCACTACAAAACTTAATCACGATTGGATCTTAGAATCAACTTGAAATTGAATTAAAACATGTCATCACAATCATACGCATATCAATTGGTAATACACATCATCTAAGCAAGTGCACAAAGGCACTAGCCACTCATAGCAAACATGAACATAATCTCAGCGCTTTGAACATTAGAAACCATAATTGAAAGTCTTACAATGATTGGAAATAGATTACAAATGATAAAGTAATGATACCCCAAGGATTGGTGTTGATTTCTTGATGTTTTGACCTCCAAATAATGACTTCTTGACTCTCCAACTGCTCCTGGACTTTTAAGGACAAATTTTAGAGTATTTGATGAGTGGTGGATGATTACTAGTTTATTGATTAAGAATTAGCACACTAAATATTCCACAAATTATCCAATTAATACTCCTCCCAAGGGTCTTGGTTCATTAATGCTTCACTTGTCCTCCAAGTAGTTTAGAAAAGCCTAGAATCCTTATTAGAAGGCCTTAGAACTGGATATATGAAAAGACAAAACTTAATGATGAAGTTTTGGTAAATCAGCAAGCTTCCAACCGATCGGTAATATGTCCAACCGATCGGATGGTCTTCAAAATTGCCTCCATCTGAATTGGTTGCGGGCAGCCTCCGATCGGATGGATGGTTACTGTTTTGGAACATTTTGGACTTTTGTCGTCTTGGCTTGATTTTTCCTTTTTGGGTCTTTGGTTCTTCATCCAAACTTGATCTTTTCAACATCTTTGAAGCTAATCGACATGAATACTTGGACCTTCATTCTTTGAAATGCCTTTTTGATTGGGTCTTGGTATAAGAATCTTCGCACTTTCATAAAAACTTCCTTCTTTCTCATCTTTTTCTTCCTTTTTCCTGTTTTTGGTCACATATACTTCGCAAACACACTTTGGTACGATTTAGTAACAAAAGCATATAAATATAACCAAATAACATACATAAAAACATGAATAACGCTACTAAAAACATGCACAATTTGAGCGTTATCAAATCCCCCACACTTGAACTTTGCTTGCCCTCAAGCAGATCTAGCAATAAAAACACTTATCCACATGGTACACAAGGATGTTTAAAAAGTTGTGATGCAAATCTACCAAGTACGGGTACAAGTTAGATTCATCATTTTAAGCTTTTATGGTTGAAGCATCGAGATGTTTGACAATACCCAAATGATTTTCTTGCTTGATATACATTACTAAACACCTCACGAAGGGAAATGAAATATAATTCACTCAAAACACTCATTTGTATGGTGGAGTATATAAGAGAAATCACACTCATTTGCTCAGTCATGATTTAAATATTACCATAAGCTTGTACAAGAAACAAAACTACACCGAAATGACGTGAGCACCAAGTATAGATATCAAAGAGGGCTTTTATTCATGTTTAAGGTTTCGAGGGATAAGCAAGACTGATGTGCAACTACCTTATGCAAAACATAATAGATCGCTAACAACGAATTCTCGCATCACCAAATAATGGATGGTCACTAGGGTATATCTTAGATCGCTGACGCGCTATTCTCATAACGGATGGTCACTAAAATATACACTAGATCACTAGCAACGTTATTTAATTCCTCAAGAAATTGGATGGTCATTACATGTCCATACACTTGATAATTTCACAAAGTCAAAAGGGTAGGAATAAGGCATGGGATATTATATTTTTTAGAAAAGGTTGAAAGGAATGAATATACAAAATAGTCAAAGTCTACTGCCCAGATGTTACTAGCTATTTCGAACCGCTATCATGCATTCTTGAAAAACTCCACACTTGATTGCACTTTATATTATTTCATAGCTCATTGGCTATTTTTGTCACCTTATTGTTGCGATGACTTATTCTCCTTTCTTCTTCTTTTTTTTTTTTTTTTTTTTTTTTTTTTTTTTTTTTTTTTTGAACATAATCTCATGTCATCTTATAGTTGTGATGACTTCACTTGGATAACTACTTTTGGAGTTTACAACTTTCTTCGTACTTTCATGATTTCCCACATAACATCCATCTTGCCAAATAGCTAGCAACCAACCAAGACTTGACTAAGGGTAAGGCTAGGCTAAAAGTGTAAAATCTTTTTGTATTTTTCTGGATTTTATCAAAGAAAAAGATAGGCTCAGAGGGTGTAACTAGGGGTATCTAGTGCTAAAGATAAACGCTAACAAAAGGTTTTATACTGGTGGTTAACTAGTCAATGCAACTAGCTAAATATCAATTCGGAAGGCTTATTTGGGTTAAATCCTAAGGTTGCCTCTTATCACGCATATATACTTATATCACTAAGAAAAATGATCTCACAACGGTCTCGTAATGATTTACAAGCACAAGTTCTAGAATAAATAAAATCACCGGCACACTCATAGCATAAGAATTAAAGCATAAGAGATGTATGCTAAATATGATACAGGCTTAAATTCCTCACATTGTAGTGAAAAGGGCTATAATATGTGCTAGCTAATGTTATCGATCCCAGAATGGATTGCAATATTAATCGGGACACATCTCAATTTTCAAAAATTACAGGTTTTACCAGTGGATAGATCCAGTTACTTTAATATATAATCCTTTAAAAGACAAAGAACTAGATCAAAAGGGCAAACAAAATTTACAATTTATCCTTATTTCCTATTCACCCCCCCCCCCCCACACTTAAGTTAAGCATTGTCCTCAATGTGATATACGAAAAGAATGAAAATAAGGAAATAAGAGAATAAACCATATTTTCTTGCTTCAGAAGATTCTTTGATCCAAGTGTCCATACTTTGTAATCATTACCTGCAGTAATCTAAAAACAAAAACAAACAAAAAAAAACACACGAAGTATGTCTACGTTTTATTAAAAGTTAGTGATACACCCCCACACTTAAGTTCAAATAAGGGATTAGAGAAACTTTGGGATATAATCACCTTTGAAAAATAAACTAAGAAATAAAATTGCAAATAGAAAACACACGGGTTGCCTCCCGAGAAGCGCTTGTTTTATTAACGAGTCATCAGCCGGACTCAAACTTCCTTCTTGCTACGTTGGTGTAATTTTCGGTTTCTTCTTTGAGACTTTTGGAACATACACCACGTTTCCTATCACTATTCCTTCTCCAGTTTCATCTATGTTTTCCAATTTGATTCTTTCCCAAGGTCTAGGAAGAACATCATAGATATAACCAGATTCCTCAGCTCATGGAGTGTTTTTCTTTAAATCGGACGGAAAGGGTGCCATGAATGTTATTGCTTCATAGTCTGATACAGGTGGAATTTCTTTAATAGAAATCTCGTTCATTTGCTCCTTATCATAATATAATTTAATTCGGTGACCATTAACAATGAAACTTCCACCTTGCTTGTCATGTAATTCAACATACCCAGATGGAAATCCATGTTTCACTATATATGGGCCAAACCATTTTGGTTTTAGCTTAGGTGCTTTGAACTTGTATTTTATATTAAAAAGCAGAAATTTGTCTCCAGCTTTGAATTCTTTCCGAATTCTAAGCTTTCTGTCATGATACGCTTTGGTTCTAGCTTTGTAGAGCTTGGAGTTCTCATAAGCTTGGAGTCTTAGTTCATCGAGTTCATGCAATTGTGATGTGCGTGTCGTTGTGTTCAAGTTTTAAAATTTATAAACACGATTTATCCAATTCTCTAATCACACATACAAGCAAGTATACTCGTCCGTGGTAGTAAAGGTGGGTAAGTCGAGATCGTCCCAAGGGAATTGGGGTTGAGGTTTAGTAAATAAGTTTTAGCAAAATGGAGTGTCAATCCAATTTGAAGCAAATTCTAAAAACAAGCAAGGTTCAATCAATCAAAAACTAATATACTTGTGTGTAGTTTCCATGACAATTGTTTAGAGTAACCAATCAAGTTGGGTGTTACTTGTAATGATGCACAACTTAAAATGAATGATTCACAATCTATGGTTTTTTTCATGAGAAATCATATCTAAGAATTCAATCTCCTAGTTAACTCCTTTCGGCCATTATTAACTATTACGATAATTCTATTAAGTCCTTTTTGTTGTTTGAAAGCATGTCTTATCTCAAGAATTCCTACGAATCCTTTCGGCCTTTTTCGTGATGAAATCGTTTCCAAATCCATTTTAATGAGTAATGGTGTTGCTTGTCACACACCACAATCTATACTAATTCGTGCACTAACTTTTTGGAATAAAAACATAAAGAAAACTCCTTTCGGCCTTGTGAATCTTTGAAAATGTTTTTACCAACCAATTAAGCAAGATTAGATTTTATCTCAACAAACTCATAAAACAAGATATGTTTTCATGCATCACTATGATAAGATTACTCCAACAATTGTCACATCATCCACACACAAGTATAACTAAATTACTCCATAACAATCATAACCAAACACAAATAATTAACCAAACTTTCATTCATCATATAGTAAAAGTAAAAGTAGTTCATGATAACTCAACAAGAAATACCTATCAAGGAATTACAAGAACTAGAATTGTGGAACTATAGCAATCCACACTCCTCCAATCGCCTATTATCACGAGTAAACAACTCCACACACGGACGCAACTCTTGAGACTCGAACTCAAGATCTCCTGGACGTTTTTACAGCAACTACAAGCTTTTGGGCAATAATAATAATAGTGGTGTAGCTTTCTTAGGTTATGTCACTTCCCCAAAAGAACTCCCTTTGTAAACTAACTAAGGGTTCCTTAAATAAGTGAGGAAACCCTTCTTATCCAAGTAAAAACGTCCCATATGATTTAACAGCTGAGAAATGATAAGCCTCAATGATTATGGGGCTTAAATTCACCATTTAATGCAACTTTGTAACTTCAGTGTTGGACAACCGATCGGTATTTGGCTCCTACCGATCGGTTGGAGCTCTCGGTGTTTCCAACTTCACTCCATCTGAATCGGATGCGGGCAGCATCCGATCGGATGGATGATCCTGCCATGCACTTTTATTTTCTTTTATTCATTTCTCGTTACGTGCTCGATCCTTCTCTGTACCATTGATTTCCTTCATAGAACTTGATCTTTTCTTGATATATTAAGCATAGAAGTCTTGGTCTAATCAATTCTTTGAAGTATCATGTGGTTTCTTTCTCGTAATTCTCCTTATGTGCATAATCTCTTCATTTCTTCGTGTTTTCCTCCATTTTTCCTGTACTTGGCTATATTTACTTGCATACACACTTTTTCATCATTTAGCAACAAATACATGCAAATATAACCAAATATGATGCACAAAACTAGCAATAACGCACCTAAAAACATGTTAGATTTAAGCGTTATCAAATCCCCCACACTTGAGTTTTGCTCGCCCTCGAGCAAGTCTAATTTTTAGAAAAACTGAACTCAATGGTATTTTCATTATGTTCATGAAAAAATCCTTGAAATGTATGCAAATTAATTTGAATTTTGTTAATATCACCAAGTACCTCACAAAGGAAATTTTAGATTCACACAACTCTCGATAATAGATTTGATTGTAGATCACTCAATTGCTCAGACGCGATTCATGTCTCTTACCATAAGCTTGTACTTGTATCAAAACAACAAAATAAAACATCAAAGAGGTCTTTTATTTGGGATTAGGCTTCAAAAGGGTTTTGATTACCTAGCTAATGTATAGATATTTCATACAAGTACATCATAATTCGCTAACAATGAATCCTTGTATAGTCAAGCAACGGATGGTCACTAGATCGTGCCTTGGTTCGCTAACGACGTTACTTGCATAACGGATGGTCACCAATTTACTCACCAGATCGCTAACAACGCTTTTCAACTATCCAAAAACTCGGATGGTCACCAGAACATACATGTGCTACATATCTAAACAAAGCCATCACTAAATCCGAATGCTCGAATAAAGTAATTGGTAAGGGAAAGGGATAAGACATGGGAATTTGATTTGGTTCTATAAAAAAAAACAAACAAGAATCAAGCCCAAATTCAATCCTAACTCTTTACGTCACAAATGATTACTCACCAAACTTCTTCGATCATTATTCCTCATTTCATATAAACTCCATCTTCCATAATAACTCTTTGAATATCTTATTTCCACGCATACATAGCTCATTAGCTTTTCTCTTCTTTTTCTCTCTCTCTTTTTTTTTTTTTTTTTTTTTTATACATACCCCCACACTTTGGATGAGCACACGCTACAAAAAATATAAATAAGAGTAGCGACCTCCTTCTTCATTGAAACAACATATACACATACAAGGTGTGGTCAATCATGCAATCATCAAAAATAAATAGTTTCGAACTTCATTTGGACTTGATTCGGGAAAGTCTAAGGTGTATGGTGCAATAATTTTCTGGGTTAAATCAAAAAGAAAAGATAGGCTCAAAAGGGTGTAACTAAGGGTATCTAGCATATAATGCTAACAAATGGGTTCCAATTACTAAGGACAACTAACCAATGTGGTTAGCAAAAATGTATTGTAAACGGAAGGCCATTTGGTGAAAATCCTAATTTGCCTCTTATCATTTGAATATATTTTATTACTTGAAAGTAATTTTAACCGTAATGCATAACAAGTACAAGTTCTAGAATCGACATAATCACCGGCACACTCATACGAAATATAAGGCATGAATCCTCACAATTTAAAGTGGTGGTAAAATGTACTTAGCAATAGTTACCAAAAACTCTCAAAACTTGACTACATTCCAAAAAAAAATTCAAAATAACCTTATTATTTACCATTGAATCAATTTGTCTATCAACTAGAAAAATCAAAGGCGAATAAATTCACACATTCTAGTCCTTGAAATCCAAAAATCCAAAATAAAAAAAAAAATCTTTCCTATTTACTTCCCTCCCCCACACTTAAGTTTTGCATTGTCCTCAATGTAATAAAACGAACTTCAAAGTAAAGGAAATGGAAAGAAAATAGAAAAAAAACTACCCGGAAAAAATTAGCATAAGCCTAGTTGATCACAAGTAATCTCATGAGTTCTTCCAACTTTAAAAATTGATCAACACTAAGCTTCCGTCAATTCTTCCCCTGCAAATACTGCAAACTATGCTCGAAACAAACAAACAAAATACCAAAAACAATAAACCAAACAAACATAATAATAAAAATAAAAATAGAAATCCAAACAAATCAAAGTTAAAACAAATAAATCCTACAAGAGTTAAAGTTTAAAGTAGTAGAAAATAGAAAATAGAAATAGTTCAACCATCATTGTTTTAAAACCATAATCATAAACCATCATTGATCACTCATAATCCATGTCCGGATCAATCCTCTCATCTTCACTTTCTTCATCTTCATAATTCTCATCACCCTCAAAAATTGTGTACCTTTGTCTTTTCTCTCCAGCACCCCTTGAAGAACCGCCCACATCAAAACTCGAACTCCCAACATTAGGAACTCTGCCATACACCGGCACTGGTTCAGGAAATGGTGCGTACCCAGGATATGGGTAAGGGTATTGGCCAGGATACGGGTCATACTCCAATGGGTAGGGTGGAACATTTGGCGGGTTGTAAGGAGGTACCTCATAATCGGCTTGTTGATCCACATGTTGAAGCATCGGCATTGAGTAATCGTAGTTGTAATTTTTCCTCATCATCATTGAATCTCTCCACACGTCCCTTTTTTCAATCTCATTTAGCTCACGGTTCCAATCTCCCCATCCCGAGTCAAAACTACCCGGGGCATGAATATTCCCAACAGGAGGTGGTGGTTGATATGGTTGTTGTTGTTGTTAAGGCTGCTGTGGTGCTCCATGAGGTGCAACCATTTGTGGCTCAATCCAAGCTCCCAAATCTCGTGTCTTCCTATTTAAGGCCGTATTAAAACTCCTCGCATCCCATGTCTCACAATTCAACATCTCTGAACACTTTGCTAACTCTATATCCACATAATAGCCCAATCTTTTCGCCAACTTGGTCACATAGTGACCACCACAAATTTCACTATTGTCTTTGATTCTTGGTGCTCTCCTTGAAAGATACTCGGCTATTATCCAAGCCGCATTCCCATTCTTCTCTTCTAACAACTTCATAACCCAAAGATCCGGTTGATTGCACTTGTCTCTGCTCCCTGTCCTATGCAAAACACTCCAAGCTATCAATTTTTGTAAAATTCTCAACAACGGATTCCTTAGCTTTGATGAATTCCTTCTCGTACAACTTGGGTCACCAACACTATTCCAATACTCAGCCAACCCGGCATAATCATTATGCCTCCTTACTAATCTCACAAAATGAGACGCAAACAAACGACTCTTGATCTCATCTGGCTCGTACAAGCCAAGAACCACGGCAAACTCCGGCAAAGTAAATTCGTGCTCTCTACCACAGAGCCTAAACCAAATGCATTTGTCATTTATAAGATCCACAACCTTCCTCTCAAAGTAAAATGTGGAGAAAAACTCCAAACACCATTCACGGTTAACATTCTCGTGAATGCTAAACGCATTCTCCCACGAATAATCCTCAAAACTATCACCATCTCCTTCATATACATATGTCATTCTCATCAAATTCCTTAACTCCATCTCACATTCATACTCATGAAATAAACTCCAATCAACTAACCTTGGTTTGGCGATTTTCCTCCCTTGTAACTTTGATAGACGCTCATGAAAAGCGTGCCTCTCTTCGCTGCTTAAGCCACTAAACTTCAAATTCTCGTTACGCTCTGGAATCACAGTATACTTAACCTTCTCTTTGATATTCCTATTCACAAACTTTTGCACAATTGGATTACTAACTTCACGCGATGAACTCGATCCTCCTGCAAGAAATCTCTGTAGAAATCATGATTATTCGTTAGTATAAGAGTATAAGAAACAAAGTTAGATGATTAAGAAGTCCAAAAGATTCGATTTGCAAATCTTCAAAAAGTTTTACCGAGGGCTCCATCCGATCGGTATCTCTCTCCATCCGATCGGATGGAGTTGTGACCTTATCCAGCCGATCGGTAGCAACTCGCAACCGATTCGGTTGTACTCACTGTATCAAAAACAAAAAAAAATTTCGACTCCAAATCAATCCTATCTAGCTCCACTCTTCCTTATCCTGCATTTCATCAATCACTATGGTCTCTACACATCCCACTTATCTCTAAATCATATCCATAACATACTCGCATGATCAATCTTAGAACCTATGAACATATTCAAAATCAAACCTTATTGATGTTCTAATCCACAATGCATCATCCTAGGAACACTAATTAACATCTAAACAACATCTGGAAATCATTAATTTCTACCCAGAATCGATTCAAAGTTTTGACCCTTATGATTCAAAAAATCAATTAATTCATTCTTCCTCAAAACTTAATCAATCCATCTCATTCTTTTTGAAAAGATCTCCTCAATCATTTACCCATCTATTCCAGAAAAATCATGCCTTAATTCGAACTATATCAAAAACGCCTAAATTTTGACCTAATCCAATCAATTCGAATTAAAACCTAATTGACACAAATTAATGATGTTACTTACTTGTTTTGGTGCCATTGATGATCCTTCAACTCTCCTGCAACTCTTAAAACTTTCCTAATGGTCGAATTAATGAACCCCAAGTGTGGTGGAATGAGTGTGTGTGTGTTTTTATGATTTTTGAAATCTTGGGTATATATACTTCACTCCATCCGATCAGTATTTCATCCAACCGATTCGGATTGAATTTTTGCAAAACTTCACTTTTTCTTTCTTCCTTCAATACTTTGACTTTTGCAAGAACAAATAGAAAGTACTTTACTCCCTAAAAAGACTTCACTTTAAGTAAAAATACCACCAACACACTTATTCTCCCAACTTGTTATCCAAACTATCTCTACAACTTCTAAAACAAAACTTAACTCCATAGATTAAAAACTTAATAAAACCATAAGGTAACCAAAAGGTCTTAAACTTAAATCAAACTTAAATGCAAAACATTAAACTACTATTAAAAATGCATTAAAAATAAACAAACAAACAAACAAACAATCATTAGCACAAGCCTTGTGCTTTATTCTTCAACTTTTGCTCTTCAACCTTCATCCTTCAAAGTATTCATGCTTCAAGATGTCTTCACTTTGAAATTTTCCGGATAACTTTCGGTTAGTCACTTGTGTTTTAAACTTCCTTGCAAAATTTCTTCCATCCGGACAAACTATATCAAACTTCACATGCCATTCTCCATCACCTTCTTCTTTCTTGTAAACACTAACTCCTTCGGGTCCCCATTCCAAATTCTTCAATTGAACCGGTAAGGATCCAAGAAAATCTGTCAATTTATGGAACACAAAAACATTCTTGAATGGGTTATAGAAAACCTCCATAGCTAATGCTCTTTCCAACTCATCTTCAATACCAAAGTAACTAGGGACAATCGGCCCATATTTAGGTCTTCCCTCTTCATCTCTACCAACTTCAAAACAACCTAAATGGTCTTCTTCTTCTTCTTCTTCATGCACTTCCTTAATAATCTTGCCTCTAGGTTTTGGATAATAGGTATGCTTCAAGATCCCATCACTAATAGTCATAGTACCTCTACCCATATCTATAATAGCTCCGCAAGTTCTCAAAAACGTTCTTCCTAACAACAAAGGTAACTCCTTATCTTCCGGGATATTAAGCACCAGAAAATCGGCTAAGAAAGCTTGATATCCTACTTGCACTCTAACATTCTTCACTTCCCCCATTGCTTTTGCTCTTGAATTGTCAGCCATAGTAAGATTATATTGATTTGGTTGAGGATTACCAAGTCCTAATCTTTTGTACAACGGGTATGGCATCACATTCACACTTGCTCCTGTATCGGCCAATGCATACATTGCATCGGTTCCATTCACCTTAATTGGTAACACAAAATTCCCCGGATCGCTCTCTTTCTTAGGCAACCCATTTTCAACTATCCTTTCCCTTGCAAACTCATCAAAATTCTTATCCTCTAGCCTAGCTGTTGCCATCATAACCGCATCTAACTTCTTACGATAAACCATGTAATTGTTCAACACTTCTATAACCGGCTTTTCTTCCATAAGCTCCTTAAATTTCATTTCCAAGTTCTCCAAAACAGCTTCTTTTTGTGCTTGAGTCAATGGTTTAACTTCTTGAGGTGATTTGGGCGATGAACTAGATGAACTACTCTCATTTTTAGGGGTGGAGGGTTGGGTAAGTTTGTTAAGTGGTGTTTTCTTGCGATTAGCCTTTCCCATTTTAACAATCTCTCCTCTTCCTTCCTTCTTCTCTACCATATCATCATCGACATCAATTCTCATCTCTCCCATAGCAAAATCAACCCTACATTTAGTTTTCACCATAAAATTTCTACAAAACATAACTTCCGGTTCATCCACATTTCCATATTCCAACACAACAAAATCAATCTTGAAAACATGACCATGAATATTAACTTTCACATCTCTCACTATCTTCCTACCATAATTCTCATAATCAAGCCTAACAAAGCCAAGCTTACTAAGCATTTCTTCCGTAATGTAATTCTCACCATATTCCATATTAAGTTGAGCATCCCAAGCCTTAACTCCTTCCACACCACATGGTGTAGCATACCTCATAAATGGTACATCAAACTCTTTAGGTGGTGCTTGCGTGAACACAACCACTCTTTTCTCCTTGGGTAAACAAACACTGCTTTCGCCAACTTCCTCTTTCCTTTCCAAACCAATCTTAGCTTCATCCAAAATGCTTTCCAACTTCTCCAAAGAATCTCCTGAATCTCTCAACATCTCTTCCAAATGTCTCAAATATTCTGAAACATTGCTTAAACTTTCCATTCTACTTAAGCACTATCATAACATAACCACAAAACAAAAATTCCAAACTATTAGCGTGAGGGTTAGTTATAATCGAACCATATCAAAATATCAAACCAAAATAAGCTAACAAACAAATTCAAATCATCAAAACATCAAAACAACTAAAAATAAAAAATCATAAAAATTTTTACCGAGGCAACCATCCGATCGGTATCACCTTCCATCCGATCGGATGGAAAAACTGCAAAAGATAAAATCTCACCAACCGAATCGGATGCGGGCGGCCTCCGATCAGTTCGATCGAAAAAAAAAAAAATTATGATAATAATAATACTAAACTAATGACAACCTCTTTTTTTTTAACTTGTTTTTGTGTTTATATATATATATATATATAGAAAACTAAAAAGAAGAAATAACTAATTACTAAAACTAATTAATATAATCCTAATTACTTATCAAGCATCAAATTATCTAATTAACTTTTAACTAATGAACTAATGAACATAAAGACTAATTATAACTCATTTAATAAAAACTTTAAAACTACCAAACATTAAAATAAATAAATTAACTACATTAACTAATCATTAAACATAATAAAACTTTCTAATACCCTAAATTAATTAATCTAATTACTCTACTAATTAAACATAACATTAATGAATCATAAAAACTAAAAAATAACAAAAATTACTAAACAAAAAATATTACCGAGACCACCAACCGATCGGATGGAAATACATCCGATTCGGTTGGTCCGAACCAAACTTTTTTTTTTACTTTTCTTTTTAACCTTCTTTTTAAAAAAACTTAAGACTACTAAGCCCAACTACCAAGAAAATCTTAACAATTCCCCGGCAGCGGCGCCAAAAACTTGATGTGCGTGTCGTTGTGTTCAAGTTTTAAAATTTATATACACGATTTATCCAATTCTCTAATCACACATACGAGCAAGTATACTCGTCCGTGGTAGTAAAGGTGGGTAAGTCGAGATCGTCCCAAGGGAATTGGGGTTGAGGTTTAGTAAATAAGTTTTAGCAAAATGGAGTGTCAATCCAATTTGAAGCAAATTCTAAAAACAAGCAAGGTTCAATCAATCAAAAACTAATATACTTGTGTGTAGTTTCCATGACAATTGTTTAGAGTAACCAATCAAGTTGGGTGTTACATGTAATGATGCACAACTTAAAATGAATGATTCACAATCTATGGTTTTTGTCATGAGAAATCATATCTAAGAATTCAATCTCCTAGTTAACTCTTTTCGGCCATTATTAACTATTACGATAATTCTATTAAGTCCTTTTTGTTGTTTGAAAGCATGTCTTATCTCAAGAATTCCTACGAATCCTTTCGGCCTTTTTCGTGATGAAATCGTTTCCAAATCCATTTTAATGAGTAAAGGTGTTGCTTGTCACACACCACAATCCATACTAATTCGTGCACTAACTTTTTGGAATAAAAACATAAAGAAAACTCCTTTCGGCCTTGTGAATCTTTGAAAATGTTTTTACCAACCAATTAAGCAAGATTAGATTTTATCTCAACAAACTCATAAAACAAGATATGTTTTCATGCATCACTATGATAAGATTACTCCAACAATTGTCACATCATCCACACACAAGTATAACTAAATTACTCCATAACAATCATAACCAAACACAAATAATTAACCAAACTTTCATTCATCATATAGTAAAAGTAAAAGTAGTTCATGATAACTCAACAAGAAATACCTATCAAGGAATTACAAGAACTAGAATTGTGGAACTATAGCAATCTACACTCCTCCAATCACCTATTATCACGAGTAAACAACTCCACACATGGACGCAACTCTTGAGACTCGAACTCAAGATCTCCTGGACGTTTTTACAGCAACTACAAGCTTTTGGGCAATAATAATAATAGTGGTGTAGCTTTCTTAGGTTATGTCACTTCCCCAAAAGAACTCCCTTTGTAAACTAACTAAGGGTTCCTTAAATAAGTGAGGAAACCCTTCTTATCCAAGTAAAAACGTCCCATATGATTTAACAGCTGAGAAATGATAAGCCTCAATGATTATGGGGCTTAAATTCACCATTTAATGCAACTTTGTAACTTCAGTGTTGGCCAACCGATCGGTATTTGGCTCCTACCGATCGGTTGGAGCTCTCGGTGTTTCCAACTTCACTCCATCTGAATCGGATGCGGGCAGCATCCGATCGGATGGATGATCCTGCCATGCACTTTTATTTTCTTTTATTCATTTCTCGTTACGTGCTCGATCCTTCTCTGTACTATTGATTTCCTTCATAGAACTTGATCTTTTCTTGATATATTAAGCATAGAAGTCTTGGTCTAATCAATTCTTTGAAGTATCATGTGGTTTCTTTCTCGTAATTCTCCTTATGTGCATAATCTCTTCATTTCTTCGTGTTTTCCTCCATTTTTCCTGTACTTGGCTATATTTACTTGCATACACACTTTTTCATCATTTAGCAACAAATACATGCAAATATAACCAAATATGATGCACAAAACTAGCAATAACGCACCTAAAAACATGTTAGATTTAAGCGTTATCAAATTGCAAGAATCTCTTCTCTCCAGCTATTTTGAGATCAGGATTACAGATTCTGAGTGCCCAGTAAGCGCGATGTTCAATTTCGAACGGCAAATGACAAGTTTTTCCATACAAAAGTCTGTATGGTGTTGTACCAATTGGAGTTTTATATGCCGTACGAAATGCCCACAGAGCATCATCGAGTTTTCTTGACCAAACGGCAGGATTGTCTTTAACCGTTTTTTCAAGTATCCTTTTTAAGGCTCTGTTGGTATTTCCGACTTGACCACTGGTCTGCGGGTGATAAGCTGTGGCGAAACGATGATGTACTCCGTATTGTTTCATAATTTTATCCATTTGTTTGTTACAGAAATGGGTTCCTCGATCACTTATTAAAGCTTTGGGAATTCCATAACGAGCGAAAAGCTTTTTGAGAAAATTGACAACAACTCGAGCATCATTTGTGGGTAGAGCTTCTGCTTCAGCCCATTTGGAAACGTAATCAATAGCAACGAGAATATATTCGTATTTGTGCAATTTGGGAAATGGTCCCATAAAATCGATTCCCCAAATATCGAATATTTCACAGACTTGAATGCTCTTTTGAGGCATTTCATCTCTACGAGAAAGACTACCGGATTTTTGGCAAGCATCACAGTTTTGGACAAGAGTATGAGCTTCTTTGAAAATAGTCGGCCAATAGAATCCAGCATCAAAAACTTTTTTAGCTGTGGTGGAAGGACCATAGTGTCCCCCAGTCGGGCCATGATGGCATTCATCAAGAATTCGTCTTGTTTCAGAACCAAAAACACATCTTCTTATCATTCCATCGGGACACATCTTGAAAAGATAGGGCTCTTCCCAATAGTAATGTTTGAGGTCTGAAAAGAATTTACTTCGTTGGCCATGAGTTAATCCTTTTTTGAGAATCCCTCCAACGAGGTAATTTGCATAATCAGCAAACCATGGAATTTCTTTCTCATCGGCTGTGTCAATAGTCATGAGAGTTTCATCAGGAAAATAATCATCAAACTCGTCTTCCTTTAACTCTTCCAACTTCGGATTCTCAAAACGAGACAAATGATCAGAAGCTAGATTTTCTGCTCCTTTCTTATCTTTGATTTCGATGTCAAATTCTTGAAGTAGCAAAATTCATCGGATAAGATGTGGTTTTGCATCTTGTTTGGCAAACAGGTATTTGAGCGCTGAATGATCAGTGTACACAATTGTTTTTGAAAGCACAAGATAAGATCTGAATTTGTCGAAAGCAAAAACAACGGCTAATAATTCTTTCTCTGTAACCGTATAGTTTTGTTGCGCATTATTGAGTGTTTTGCTGGCGAAGTATATAGGACGAAAATGTTTTCCTTCACGTTGTCCTAATACAGCTCGAACCGCAAAATCGCTTGCGTCGCACATGAGCTCGAATGGTAGTGACCAATTAGGTGAAACCATAATGGGTGCACTAGTCAGTTGGGTTTTCAATGTTTCGAATGCCTTCATGCAATCTGCATTGAAGTCAAAAACAGAATCTTTTTCTAGAAGTTTCGTCATTGGACGAGATATTTTGGAAAAATCCTTAATGAAACGACGGTAGAAACCGGCATGTCCTAGAAAACTTCTAACGGCTTTAACATTTGTTGGAGGTGGTAATTTGGTGATAACATCTATTTTTGCTTTGTCAACCTCCATTCCTGCACTGGAAATTTTGTGTCCTAGCACAATTGCTTCAGTCACCTTGAAATGGCATTTTTCCCAGTTGAGAACAAGATTTGCAGCTTCGCATCTTTCGAGAATTTTGTCGAGATTAGAAAGACAAGCTTCAAATGAGCTTCCAAAAACTGAAAAGTCATCCATGAAAACTTCCATCGATGTTTCAAGCATGTCTTGGAATATAGCAATCATACATCTCTGAAAAGTAGCAGGTGCATTACACAATCCAAAAGGCATACACCGATAAGCGTAAGTTCCAAAGGGACATGGGAATGTAGTCTTTTCTTGATCAACAGGATCAATGAGAATTTGGAAATATCCTGAAAAACCATCAAGGAAACAAAAGTACTCGTTCCCTGCTAATCTCTCAAGCATTTGATCCATGAATGGCAAAGGAAAATGATCTTTTCTGGTGGCTTTGTTTAATTTTCTGTAATCAATACATACTCGCCATCCTGTGACAGTTCTAGTAGGAACTAATTCATTCTGTTCGTTAGTCACAACAGTCATTCCTCCTTTTTTCAGAACATAGTGAACTGGACTCACCCAAGGACTATCCTCGATTGGGTAAATGATACCAGCATCAAGAAGTTTGATGATTTCTTTTTTAACAACTTCTTTCATGTTGGGATTGAGTCGACGTTGTCTTTCTACAACGGGTTTTGCATCTTCTTCGAAATTGATTTTGTGTTTACAAAAATCAGGACTGATTCCTGGAATGTCAGATGTTTTCCATGCAAAAGCTCTTTTGTGCTTCTTGAGAACAGAAATGAGGCATTCTTTTTCCTTATCTTTGAGCAACGAAGATATGACTACTGGAAGAAGTGATTTATCCTCCAAGTAAGCATACTCAAGATTTTCGGGAAGTGGTTTCAGCTCAAGATCAGTTGGTGGTTCTTGAAGAGATGTTTTGATTCTCAATTGATCATTAAAAGTGATTTCCTCTAAATCTTCTTCTATTTCTCCTTCTTCAACTTCTGTTTCTTCTTCTTCAAACTTTACTTCCATAAAATCAGCAAATTCTTTATCAAAGTTTGTTTCACTAATTTTTTCTGAAGTAGTCATGAATGGATCAGAATCGTCAAGTAATGCATCCAATTCTTCTTCAGTGACTTCATCGATTACATCAACGTTAAAACAAGTGTCATCACTGGAATATGGATATTGCATTGCTTTATCGATTAAAAAGGTGATTCTATCATCTCCAACTCCAAGATTGAGTTATTTTCCTTTTACTTTGATGATCGCATCAGCGGTGTTTAGGAAAGGTCTTCCTAAAATAAGAGGTACTCTACTATCTTCCTCCATTTCTAAGATCACAAAATCCACAGGAAAAATGAATTTACCAACTTGGACAAGCATATTCTCAGCAATTCCAACAGGATATTGATAAGAATGATTTGCTAATCGAATACTCATCCTTGTAGGTTTCAAGGTATTGATGGAAAGTTTAGAATACAACGAATAGGGCATCAAATTGATACTTGCACCTAGATCGGCTAAAGCATCGCATGTGATGTTGTTTCCTAACGTGCACGGAATCAGAAAACTTCCAGGATCTCCTAGTTTCGGTGGAATTTTGTTTTTAACAATGGCTGAACATTCTTCATTCAGAAAGGTAGCGGATATTTGCTCCAACTTGATCTTGTTATTAAGAAGTTCTTTCAAAAATCTCCCATAATTGGGCATTCCAGCTAAAACACAACGAGGGGAACATTGAGTCTAACCTCTTTAATTATTTCCACAAACTTCTTATAACATTCTTCCATTTTTTTCTTTCTTAAGGCTTTGAGGATATGGAATTTTTTGTGTATTCACCTTAACTGGTGGGATGGGTTTGGGTGGTGTGTTTTTGGTATTTTCCTTTTTTGCTTCTTCTTCCTCCTCACTATCATCATCTATGATCGTGGGATCGTTTGGATTGGGTGGTGGATCATAAGAAAGACCACTTCTTGTGAATACAGCATTGATATGCTCATTTCGAGTCTGTGGTGGACGATAAGTTTTATCGTTCAATCCAGATGATGTCGGCTTAGGGTTGGTTTGGGTATTACTTGGCAACGAACCAGATGGTCGGGAAGAAATTTGATCAGAAAGTCTACCGAATTTGTTTTCAAGATCTTGAATAGATGCTTGATGATTTTTCCGACCTTGCTCAACTTTGGTTTTGAGATTGAAAAATTGATTCTTGACGAACTCATTGGTTGATTTTTGAGCAGTTACGAATTCTCTCATCATTTTCTCAAAATCGGATTCTTCCGCTTTTTTGTCAGAGGTTTGTGTGGTTTGATTGTCTACTCGTGGTTGAGAATCACGGTTGTTATCCCTTTGTTCACAATCTTGGAAATTTACAGAATTTTGTCCGTAATAATTTCCACGATAACCGCCTCCACGGTATCCTCCTTGGACATAATTGGCTTCTCCTTCTTTGGGTTGGTCCATTGGTTGGTCGTCACATTCTGATGATGGGTGATTACCTCCACAGTTGTTACAACCGTCTCGCATTTCTTTCATTTCTCCTTTAAAGTCTTTGTATTGCGAATCGATTTTGGAAGTTAATGTTTCCATTTTCTCCATGAGTTTAGAGGTATCGGAACTTTCAGCAAAAGCAACGGTTTTTCGTAAGGGTTTGGTTTTGGCATCTTTTGACCAGTCGAGTTTGAGAAGAACTCAGTCTCCTAGCAATTGGTATGCCTGGTTTGGAGTCTTATAAAGAAAAATTCCTCCAGCATCAAGAATTCCTTGAGATGCTTCATCTATTCCATGGTAGAAGATTTGGATAATGGTTCCTCGTCCTAAACCATGTCCATGACAACTACGAAGCAAATCTTTCATACGAAGCCAGGCTTCGACGAGCGATTCGTTAGGGTTTTGTGTGAAAGCACGAATTTCTCCCATGAGTCGATCAAACATGGCAGGTGGAGAGAATTAGCTTACAAAAGCTTGCCTCATCTCCTCCCAAGTATTGATAGTTCCTGGGGTTAATTCATTATACCACACTTTTGCGTCTCCAGCGAGTGATGATGGAAAAAGTTTGGTTTTAATGGCATCCACGTTGGTGTCGCCATATCAGAACATGCCACAAATTTCGATGAATTCAGCAATGTGCTTGTGAGGATCGGCCCTCGAACGGCCATCGAATTGACGGTCTTTGATCATAGAAAGATGGTGACCTTTCACGGTGAAATTGTCACCTAGGTTGACAGTAACAATAGCAGCTCCAGGAGTGGGTGCTACGGTTCGGTTGGCTTCCCACATGGGTCTATCGTCAGCCATGGGAAAAGGTTGCTCGGTGAATGGGTTATAAACGACTTTAGCTTCACAAAGATTTTCAAACGGTGGGTTTCGTACTCTTGGTACACGGTTGGCTAATGGAACAAATGGTTTTCTTTTCTTTCTTTGTCTTCGGACTAAACGTTCGGGATCTGAAAAAGGTGAAATTGGTTCTATTCCGGTTGATCGAGTGTTCATACAATTCCCAAGAGAATCGAGGCAATGTTTAAACACACGATTAAAGAATGGAAACAGTTTGAAAAATCAGGTTTGGTGATCCGATCGGATGGGTATAATACCGATCGGATACTTGTCTCGGTAAAATTGATTTTGGTTAAAACCGATCGGATGGAAGTTACTACCGATCGGATGGAGCTCTCGGTAAAATTAAAAATTGGAAAACCGATCGGATGGGTGAAATACCGATCGGATGATCAGCTCGAAAAACCTTTTTTTTTTATGAAAACGAACTATGAACTTCTAAAACCTACAGAAACACGATCAAAATCCCCGGCAGCGGCGCCAAAAACTTGATGTGTCGTGTGTGAGTACAAGTTTTAAATTTATAAAGGTCGAATTACCGAATCTAGAAACAACACATACGAGCAAGTGAACTCGTCCGTTATAGCAAGATTATGATGGTAAGTCGGGATCGTTCGCAGGGATTTGTGTAGTGAATCGAATTGTAAGCTACTAGAAGTAAATTTCTTAACAAGTAATGAAAAATAGAATAATTCAAATGATTAAAAACTACACTTGCTTAGACTAGCATACTACTCATTGATAAGCATGATTGTGATAACTTTGGACAACATGTTGGTTATGATAATTAGTTTGGTGAACTAATCTATTGTTTCTACAAATTAAACCTTCGTCAAGATTTTAGTTCATAAAAACAAGCATTACATTTAACCACTCAATTCAAGATCAATTCAAGGTTCATAGGTTGGTGTACCTTAAACACAAAAATCATCTTTTGCTTAATCAAATAGCTTAGGAAATGGTCAATACAAAAGGTAACCGATCATAGACAAAAGGTCACAATTGAGAGTAAACTATTAATCTTTCGACCCTTGAAATGGTTTACCATCAATCCTATTTTTGATAGACAAAAAGCATTCTCATTACAACCACAATTAACTTTCTTTGTGTAATCAAGAATAATGGGTAAAAACAATCACTCATAGAAAAATGATTATAACTAGTTGAATAACAATACTTCTTTCGACCCTTAAAATTATTAGCAACTAGTTAAACTTGATTCAACAAATGTCACTACAAAACTTAATCACGATTGGATCTTAGAATCAACTTGAAATTGAATTAAAACATGTCATCACAATCATACGCATATCAATTGGTAATACACATCATCTAAGCAAGTGCACAAAGGCACTAGCCACTCATAGCAAACATGAACATAATCTCAGCACTTTGAACATTAGAAACCATAATTGAAAGTCTTACAATGATTGGAAATAGATTACAAATGATAAAGTAATGATACCCCAAGGATTGGTGTTGATTTCCTGATGTTTTGACCTCCAAATAATGACTTCTTGACTCTCTAACTGCTCCTGGACTTTTAAGGACGAATTTTAGAGTATTTGATGAGTGGTGGATGATTACTAGTTTATTGATTAAGAATTAGCACCCTAAATATTCCACAAATTATCCTATTAATACTCCTCCCAATGGTCTTGGTTCATTAATGCTTCACTTGTCCTCCAAGTAGTTTAGAAGAGCCTAGAATCCTTATTAGAAGGCCTTAGAACCGGATATATGAAAAGACAAAACTTAATGATGAAGTTTTGGTAAATCGAAAAGCTTCCAACCGATCGGTAATATGTCCAACCGATCGGATGGTCTTCGGAATTGCCTCCACCCGAATCGGTTACGGGCAGCCTCCGATCGGATGGATGGTTGCTGTTTTGGAACATTTTGGTCTTTTGTCGTCTTGGCTTGATTTTTCCTTTTTGGGTCTTTGGTTCTTCATCCAAACTTGATCTTTTCAACATCTTTGAAGCTAATCGACATGAATACTTGGACCTTCATTCTTTGAAATGCCTTTTTGATTGGGTCTTGGTATAAGAATCTTCACACTTTCATAGAAACTTTCTTCTTTCTCATCTTTTTCTTCCTTTTTCCTGTTTTTGGTCACATATACTTCGCAAACACACTTTGGTACGATTTAGTAACAAAAGCATATAAATATATATAACCAAATAACATACATAAAAACATGAATAACGCTACTAAAAACATGCACAATTTGAGCGTTATCATTAATGATAATTGAGTTCACATTTTGCTATACATATTAGTCACATGAATATTTCACAGTGTGACTATTTTCAATGTATTGGTCACATATATTACCCTTATAATGTGGCCATAAACATAATTTAGATGCATATTTGTGGTATGGTGTGACTATTGTATAGCCTATAGTCACATGATTGTGCTACAATTAAATGTGACCATACACATTAGGAATAGGCAGGCAAACACACACTTAACTTTAGACGCACATATTAACTTACGTGACCATTTGTATCGAATTATGGTCACACTTAATCATGTATGCCTATGGTTTAGTGTGACCATATATGACATTTGGTCACACTGTTCAAGTGTGTGACATATATTTGTCACTTTTAAATGCATATCGTGACTATGCTTCAAACTTAATTTTCAGTTGTCACACATTTCAAATTCATATGTGGCTAAATTTTCAACAAAAACTAGCAGTCACGCTAAAATAATGTGTGACAAACTTGAGTATATGATTTAGCCACATACACAATTACTTCGTGTGACCATATATGGATTTTGGTCATACTTTTCAATTGCGTGACATATATTTGTCACATATGTATATATATAGTGTGACTAATGTTTCAACCGTATTTGTATCCATCACACGTCCCAAATTATAAGTGACTAAAAAATCAAATTTTTTTTTACCAGATACGTATAGTCACGAAAATATTCAAATGTGTGGCTGTAGCCTCAGATGTACTTCCCAAATGGCCACACAAGTCAGATCAAGTGTGGCTGTTTATTTTATTCTGGTACATTTAGTCACATAAAAAAGCGACTGTGTGGCTGTTCGAAAAACAGCATGTGTGACTAAATCCACATTCTATACCAGTGTTCACAAATTCGGTAAAAGTCCAGAAACTCGGAAGAAAATGCACGTGAACAGTAACCAAGATCCAATCTTTTTCAATTTTACTTAAATCTAATCTTAAACAACCTAGATTACCCCTTGGCGATTGATACCACTTGTTGTTACTTAGATTTATCACACAAGCTACTAATCTAATCTTAGATCTAGAGAGAGAAAGTTAGAGAGAGAAAGTTAGAGAGAGAAAGAGATGGGAGGTTTACTTAACAATAATGAAAGTGAAATGCTCATTCAACCAACCAACCCTCTCCCTTGAATGGGAAGGGGTATTTATAGTATTCTTACAAGGATGGGCTTTTAGCCCTAATTAAAACATAATTAATATAAATAAATAGACACAGCCCATGGGCCTTCTACACAGGCTGGGCCATAAAACAAACTTAAAGGCCTAAGCAACCTATTACATAAATGATCAATACTTGATGAATAATAACTTGTTCCCAACATCCTTCGAAATTGGATAAGCCTTGTCGGAATTGCAAAATCCATCGGAATTGGATAAATTTGTCGCAATTGCACAAAACTTGTCGAAATTCACAATTTTCATCGCAATTGGGCAAACTTTATCGCAATTCAAAATTTCCATCGCAATTGGACATGGCTTATCGCAATTCATATTTTTTCATCGCAATTGATAAAATGTCATCGAAATTCAAAAGTCATCGGAATTGGATAAAAATCTATCGAAATTCTAAAAACCATCGGAATTGGCCAAAACTATCGCAATTAAAGAGATATGTCGCATTTCATTAAAATTGTCAAAATTCAAATGAATCACAAGTTGCCGAAATTGATTAGTGTACAATTAAAGGAAATCAGTTTCTAACTAGTAATCCACACAATACTAAAACATGTAAAATCAAATTAAGCAACAAAAGGGTTACATGAATGATAACAAGATTAACAATTTACTAACCTTCATGTATCCTGCAAATTTGTTTTGATTGATGTTTCAGATATCTTAAATGGCTGCACAACAACCACTCCTAATGCTCACCAAGGAAAACACTTTTCCACAAGACTACGATGTGGAAATTGGCAAGAACAATGCTCGCGTGGAATTTCACAAGATAAAGTGTGCGGAACCAACCTGTCAAATAGCCATAGAGATTCTCAAGTTGCATAAGTGTAGGAGCATGCTGGACAAATCCGCTTCTATTCTTGAGTTTTACATTCATCAAATGTGGCACACAATGAAGCTAGACTTGGGAGAAGAATCTTTTACTTGCACATTGGACCAAAAGGAAGTGACTGTAGATATCAACTATCTCCACAAGGCCTTACTCTTGCCGGAAGCTCCTGCACCTTCCAAGAAATTCCATCCAACACCCTCTGAAGAAGATGTTCTCAACTTCCTAATGGAGATTGGCTATGATGTACAACCAGACAAGCCGTTGAAAAGATTCTCAAAGGTTGAAGCCAAGTTAATCCCCCAACCTTGGAGAACAATATATTATATCTTGGCCCAATCAGTCTCCGGAAGGGAAAGTGGACATGAGAATCCTCGTCTGTCTCACAAATCTTCTAGGGCATTATAAACCAGAAGCAAATAGACTATGCTCGACTTATCTGGGAGGACATAGTCTTTCAAATTCAAAGTCACTACCTCTCACCAAAATACAATTTGTCAGATATACCAAGCTTATCATCTATCATCTACTTGACGACAACGAAGACATCCCTAAACGTCTTGAAGACCAAGAAAAGCATTTATTTGCTATGGACAAGACAATAGTCAAGTCTACATCCCTAAAGGAAGCACACGCAAACAAGGGATGAGACTACCTAAAGCTCTTCTGATGGACAAGATAAAGAAAACGAAAGCATACATCAATTATGATAAAGCATTCAATGAGGGACATGTCAGTTTCTGCAAGTACGATGATGAGCCTGCTCCAGCTAAGACTCGATCAAAGGAAAGTAGCAAGTCAGGCAGCACATCTAGCACATCTAAGAAGATCAAACCAGGGCCTCCTAAATTCAAAAAGAGGAGAGTTCTGGTCAAGATTGCTAAGCCCGAGCCAGAAGAAGAAAAGATTGTTGAAGAAAAGGGATCCAGTTCTGATACGGAAACCGATGATGAACCAACAATCTACAAGGAAGAAATAGCTACCAAGATTGCTCTAGAAGAAAGTCGTGAGTCCTTTAAAGCTGATAAAGAAAGGCGGAGGAAGATGATGATTGAAGAACAGATGAGAATCGATGAGGAAATTGCTAAAGACTTTGATGAAGGCCAGACCCTAGTCAATCCGGTTAATCAACCCGGTGGGTCTGAAGTTGTAGCAGAAGTTATTCCACCTCGTTTAGATCCGGTTAATCAACCTGATAATGACGAGGAACAGGATGAAGATGAACAGACTAGAGATTTTGATATGGATGAGGATGATGAGACAGAGAAGGTACTTATTGATGAGGAAGTGATCAGAAAAGCCGTGGCAGAGCTAGAATTGGAAAAGAAAAAGGAGGAAGAAGAAAGGTTGGCAAGGATAAGGGCTAAGGAAAAGGAAGCCGAAGAATATATTCAAACACCTCCAACCACTCCTCCACACTCTCCTCCAATTACCCATGAAACACCTTCGGTATCTAAGCAAGCTTCTCCACCCAAAGTCCAAAAACTTCCTGAATCATCCACACACTCTTCACCACCACCAACAAAAGCAACAACAAGCAAGTCAAGAAAGAAATCAAGAAAGATAACCAGCTTCAAAAGGGATGAAGCAATCTCCCAAGCTTCAAAAAGGGTAAAGCAGGCCGTAAAGATGGCACGAGCCAAGAAAGATGACCAGCTTCGTGACTAAATCAAAACTTTGACAAATATGATCACCGGCCTTGCAGGACAAGTGAACGAGCTTCAAGACACCAAAGCTTGAGTCGATGAATTCCTTTCAGATGAAGTTCAAGAAAGGATGCTCACTGCAATCAAGGGCAATACTAAAGAATATTTGAAGAAGTACTTGCCTAAGATTACATCTAAGAAAGTGGAAGAATATCTTGAGCCTAACATCGAAGATATTCTCAAGAGTATTGTGGCTACAGTTCCACTTGTCCTTCAAACCCAACCGACGAAGCCTAAAGAACCAACTCTAGAAGATCTTCAACTTAAACTATTTGAAAGCTTAAAAAGTATTACCTCACCAACTCCTGAGCAAATAGCCATCTCTGAGCCTATAAAGGCAAACATATTGAAGGAGTCGTGTAAAGTTGAGGCTGACAAAGGTAAACGTCCAAGAGAAGACGAAGACCCAGATCCGAATTCATAAGCCAAGAAATCAAAGAGTGTCTGAGGATCTGCTTCTCAACACCAAGAACCTGTCGGACCACCAGCAACCACAACAGCCACCCAACCACCTAAGGCTTCCGGCTCCAGACCAACAGCAATGGAGCATCAGTTTGAGTTCACTGCAGACGAAGAATTTCAACAACACCAAGATCAACTAGACTCTCCTCTCAAGATAAAAGCAACAACTTCTAAGTCTAGAAAGAAGACAACATCCAAAAGACCAACTATTGTCTCATGGCTGGACGAAGACACGATAAAAGGGAATGAACGGTTCGATCAACTTGTCAGTGCTCAACCTTATGTAGACGATGACTCCCTGATCGAAGGTCGCACACTTGAGTTCACGCAAAAACTCAAACGTGACCAATGCATCAAAAAGCTCACTAAAGGAGAACTCCATCGAATCAAGAATGATGCCTTCAATCTGCTAAAAGATAGGTCTTCCAGTGCAGCTGAGCTTGAATATCACCTTGAAAATATTGCACGAGCAATGTCTAGTGAGTTCAGTTGGACAAATCTGGATATGCATGTGGTTGATAGCACTTCTCAACCCAACCAACCATACATTACGGATTGGACAAAGCCTGTTCCTGTGATTGGAGCTTCAGATCAACCTGCTGTCCCGTATAGATTCTTCTTCAACAACGATCTCAAACTTCTTGTGCATGGCATCAAGTTTCAACCCAAATATGCAACTTCCATAACCCTGATTCCTGCAGCAAGCTATCCATAACCTGCCATCGAAGAAACTACTACAAGACTCTTCGTTACAAACAGAGTACAGTACGATCAAGAAGCGCAACTGGGAATATATCACTGGTTTGAGAAGAGGAGAACATGGTACAAAAGTAAACTCACGAAGAAGTCTCCAACTCCGGTGATGAGTAATCTCAGGATAATTGTTGTGGTTAGCCTTGAAGCGGAAAAGAGATATGATTATACCTTTCTACAAAAAATCAAGGTTAGAAGAAAAGACCAGAAGATGTATATATTCTCAGAAGCAGACTTCCCGGACTTGAATCTCAACGATCTTGAAGACATGTATCACATCAAGGTTCAAGGGAAGATGTATCATTTCTCCACGGAACTTACATACGCGTTCAGCACTTCACTGCTATACTTCATCAGAAGGAAGATCATTCAAGAAAGTGTAGAAGACTTGCAGCTTGGGGTCGAGAGCTATCAAAGGAAGATTAACTTAACCACACCAGTCCTACATCTTCCTGCGATCAAACAAGAGCCCTAGTATACCATGAAGAAAGAACCAACCTTCGGGTTTGTTTACAAGAGTGATCTCTCAATCAACTGCTTCATGGAATACAAAGAGGTTCACAATTTCTGTGACCACACGCTCAAGAAAGTTCGTGATGGGTCGGTGATTCGAGTTAGAGATCGAGAACTATACAAGACCAGCAGGTAGACAGCTTCTCAACTAAGAGAAGTTCATCAATTCATTCTGAAGATCGAGAAAAGGCTTGTTCATAGAGACCAGATGAGGAGACTTGAAAGCTATGTTGGAGGAAGACCATCGTTCCTGATCAGGAATTTTCAAAGACCTGATCCAGTTTTCACTGTCTTTAGAAGCATGGAATGATGTAAGAGTTGGATAATTTTCTTGATATATAATACTTGCTTGTGTTATTTATTATGGCTTGTGTACATATAACAGTGCACAACCCATACTTGTAAAGAAAGGACCCTTAGGTACGCTTCAGTGCCTCAATCCTAATATAAGGAGCGAAAGCTTCTTACTTTTGAGTAGAATTAATCAAAATTTTGATAAGTTTTTCAAAATTCTGCTCAAAAGAACAAGTATTCCCTCTTAAAAAGGTGATTTCACTTGTTGAGGGGGAGTACTTGAAACAAAATCTTTGTTCAACACATAAGTTCTTATTGAATTCTTCCCGTAAACCTCAAAAAAAACATATTTTAATCAAAAGTTTTCCAAAAACAACATTAATATGCTATTTTTGAGGGGGAGAATAATAAAGTGATTAAAATATGGTAACTAAAAGTATGAAATCTCGCATGAGCTTGACTCAGATTTTACCCTCGAATTGACGAAAGTTAAAAGTCATTAATCGAAAAGACTTGTCCTGGATGGGTAATAATTTCAAGCTGGTTTATCCAGTGATGTAAACGTGTCTCGCAAAGGACTTGTCTGAGTAGAGTGTACCAATTCGAGAGATTCTCTTTGAATATGACCAGGACAGGTAATAATTTCAAGCTAGTCTAACTAGTGATGTAAACGTGTCTCACAACGGTCATATTCACTGAAAATCAATCAATTCAAGAGTGCTAAATCCACCCGACATGTGTAAATTTACCTTAAAAACTTATGAGCACATGTAAAGGGGGAGTATTTCTGAACAAAGCAAAACTCTCAAAGTGTTAACAAAATATGTTTTATAATCATAAACACTTTGAGAGATTTTCAAATGATTGGTTTCTGGCGACATGGGATAGTCATGGAGTTATAAGGTGACTAAGGATAGGAAATACGTCCTATGATCCGCAAGAACCAAAGGGATCTATCCATGGACAATACCAATAGTTTAGAACTAGAAAGTCCTTAGGTATGATTGAAAAAAGGAGTAAAGAAATGAAAGGAGAAAGAAGGGGTTGAAGAATTAAAAAGAAAAGTAAATAAATGGGTGAAAAGAAATAGCCCTCCATATGTTCAACCTTATGGTAGAAACCGGGTTCAGTTCATATGCTACTGGATATCACTACAAGTGACACCGCTATTGAGGACTAAGTCTTCATGGACCCAGTGACGCACTGCACTAAACCTTCTAGCCACTCAAGTATCTCTCAAAAGATACTTGTTTCATTTCTCACGGAGAACCCTTCATAATCTATCTACCTCTCATTCCGAGATGAGTTGATATTAAAAAGGAGGCACTCTGCTCCATGCCTCCGACGACTAAAACCAAAGAGCACTAAATCGAGTCTAGAGTCGCGAGATACATCAAAAGATCTCTTAGGAACATTTAATATTTCTACACTGTTTGTTCAACATTATGGACACCAGTTGTAAATAACAAGAGTCCTACGTAGATCTTAGTAATCTGCCAAGAAAATTCATGAAGGAACTCACAATTGTGATTCTCAGTGATTGAGTGGAAATTTCTGCCAGGGTCAACATCAAACAGCCCTGACAGCAGGTCACTTCGGTAATCCCTTGTGGATTACGCTTAGTGTTCGAGGTGGCTCCAAACGGTCTACAGTCATGGAGTGATACTTCGGTATACTTCAGCGACTTACCCTGAATCGTTGATACACTTCGGTGTATCTCAGTTAGCTCTCTTGGGGGCATCCGGTTCAGGAACGGCCTTGGCAAGGATTAGAGAAAGTTTTCACAGTATGCTATTAACGATCTCGAAGTTCGAACCTGTAAGTGCCGGATACTTTATTGCTAACTGTTTACTTGTAGGTATTTATGGAGACTAGGAGTTTCACCACCACCATTTCCATAATGCTCATGCTAACATTACAAAGAAAGTTCTCACTAAGACCAAGGCAATGCAAACGTTCAAAATTCAAAGATTGAAGCTAAAGAGTGAGAATTACTTAAAGTATAAAGATCAAAGTTAAAAGAAGGATGAGCATAGTGGAAAAGACGTAAAGACACGAGGATTAAAGAACGTTGGTGGAAGGCAGATCATGACATTACCATATCACTCACAACAAGAACAAAGAACAAAGATACTAAAGACATCGAAGCCTAAGAAGCAAAGAAGACGTCAAGCAACCTTGATGACCAATTCTTAGGGGGAGATTGTTGGGAACACATTTCACATGTAATCAAGTCTTGGTCATATTATTGTACAAGGTTGCTTAGTTTATAAGGCCTTTATGTTTGTATTAATGTCATGGCCCTATTAGAAGGCCTATGGGCCGTAACTTAGTAGCTTAGTTTCTAGAAGCATTAGGCAAGGTGTTGCCCTAATGCACGCCTATAAATAGACATGTATACTACTCTTATGTTTGTTGGTTTTATTCACTATTGTAAGGAAACCTTTGATACTCTATCGTGTGAATTGAAATCCGACCATTCTCTTTCTCTTCTCTCTTTCTCTCATCTATTACGTGTTATATTACTTGTGTTATACTTATTATAGTGACCTAACAGACATAATCCGGATGGTCTGGATCAACGAAGCCTTCTAGTTGACTCACATCCACCTCTTCCTTTAACTCTCCATACAAAAAGGCCGTTTTCACGTCCATTTGGTATACACTGAAAGATTTGTGAGCTGCATGAGCCAAGAATAAGCGCATTGCTTCGATCCAAGCTACTGGTGCAAATTATTCATCAAAGTCGATTCCTTCTTCTTGATTGTAACCTTTTGCAACAAGGCGAGCCTTGTTTCTTATTACGTTACCGTCTTCATCTAGCTTGTTCTTCAGAATCCATTTCAATGCAATTATGAGTTTTCCTAAAGGCCTGGGAACCTTCACCAGATGCCATGGCGTTTGAATTGGTTTATTTCTTCTTGCATAGCGACAATCCTGTCGGGATCTGCAAGTGCTGCTTTGACGTTGGCAGGTTCGACTCTACTCAAGAATGAATTGTAGAAACAGTAATCTCCTGGGTGACCTCCCTTAGGGGGAGATTGTTAGGAATATAAATATTCATATGAAGACTCGGTCACCCCGAGTATCTATTTAGCATTTATATAGCTCGTAGGATTATTAATATTATTATTAGTAGTTAAGTTATATTAGTATTTATGGAGTTGGGTCGGGTCTTTACCCACTGTCAGCTCACTCCACAGCCCACTAGGGCCAACCTAGCTAGTACTATAAATACCCCTTCCCAAGTGTGGGAAGGGTTGGACCTTTTCTCACATTCAATCTAATCTCTCACTTTCTCTCTCTAATAAGGTTCCCATTCTCATCACACTCTCTCTCTAAATTCGGATCAAATCCTCAATAACCATACGATTTATGTTTATGAATATCCTACAATTGGTATCAAAAGCCTTGGTTTGATCTCTTGGTGTGTGGGTATTCGGATTTTCATTGGTTTTTGTGGCTGTTCTTTGGTTCGAATAGAAAAGAAAGAAAACATCACGATTTGATCTATGTTTGTGCTTTGATTCGAAAATGTGATGTACTTTTGTGTTTAGAATAATAGGAATAGCTTATTTTGATGATTGTTTAGCTTATTACATAAGCTTAGTGGTTATTTTGGGCTTATTCGAGTGCTGGAAGTATTTTTTCTTGGTTGCGATTTGAGTCTCGGTGCAAATTTCTTGGTTGCGATTTGAGTTATAAGGCAGTTAGTGGTTGCGATTTGGTATATTTTATTCTGTGATTTGACTTGTTGCGTGTAAATTGCGACTTGGCAGTTGTGATTTGACGTTTCACCAAAAAGTTGAGATTTGACAGTGTCTGTTTTGTCCGGTTGTGCCTGCGGTTTGAGATTGTGAATTGCGATTTGACAGTTGCGATTTGGGTAGTTCAGGTTGCGATTTGAGAGTTGCGATTTGGGTCTTTGTGGTTGCGATTTGTGTCTGCGATTTGAGATTGCGATTTGAGGTCTGCGATTTAAGGTTGTGTTTTGGAGTCTGCGATTTGGGGTGTTGTGATTTGCCTCCTGCGATTTGCTTGTTGCGGTTTGACCAAAGTTGACCTTTTAAGTCAAAACTTCAAACGGCCATAACTTTTGAACCGTAACTCCGTTTTCTGCGAATTACCTGTCAAAACGACCGTGAGACCGAGGAGAAGGACACGTTGAATAAATTTATTCATTCAACCCAACTTTCGAAGCCTGAAATCGCTCCAAAATGAAGCTATTGAGGTTTTAAGTTTCCAGACCAAAATTTCACCATAACAACTTGCATCAACCAAACCAAATCACAACTAAACAATAGATCACCAAGTCTACCAAACTTTCATCATAACACATTCAAGTTATCAAATCACGGTTTATTCTTGATTTTTGTAAAATCCCGCGAAAGAATCTATTTCTCGATTTAAATCATAGAATTGTAAAATCCCGTGCAAGTTTACATCATGTCAAATACTTTGGATTCAGTCATTTCTGAGGTACTCAAATTGTACGACATGGTTGATGAACATAAGATTCCCAACAAAGTACAACAGACAAATGTTGTTGAATCAGATGTTGTCGATATGGGAAATAGCGATATTAACCCATATGAACAACATGTGAAACACAACGAAGCGTCTATTGAACCTAGTGGGGTATCTTCTGTTATTAATGATGATAATGTGTTGCATGAACAAAAGATTCCCGACGAAGTACAACCAACAAACGTTGTTGAGTCAGATACTGCTAATATGAGAAATAGCAATGTTATCCTATATGAGCAATATGTGAAACACAATGAAGCATATGTTGTACCTAGTAGCGCATCTTCTGTTCTAAATGATGATAATGTGCTTGAGACCACTGAATTTGTCCCTGAAGACTCATTAACCACCCAACTTAACATCTATAAAGATCAAGTGGCCATATATGAACAACGTGCTAAGTTTGAATTAACTAAACGTGAGCAAGAAATGGATGGTCAGATGCGTACACTTATTTCTGAACATAATCTAAGGGAAGAAAAATTGAAAATGGAGTTGCATTCTTTACAAGTGAAACTTAAGCAAACTGTTCAGCTTAAACAAGTAATACAAGAAAGTGTAAATACGCTGTAACAGAATTTCAAAGAAAAAGAAACAAATTTCAAAGAAAAAGAAAAAAAACTCTTAAATGATTTTTTCAAACTTAAAACGTTAAAGAATAAACTCGAATACAAGTTGTACGCACAAGACCTTTCCAAACAAGTTGTTCAGATGATGCTCAAGCATAAAAAGTTATGTGATGAACACAGTGAGAAAGGCATAGGTGAACAAAAATCTGCTTACCTTAGAAGTACACAAGGGGCCCAACCTGTGTTATATGATGGTACTGAAATCCTTAAACCTGTTCATGCCCCCATTAGTGTACCATCATCTGAAGAGAGTAATGAGATAGAAGTAATAAATAGAGAGAAATTGGCTGAAAAAATGAAGGATCCAGAATGTGTGGCAAAACGGGTCTTAATCAAACCTCACGATTATTCAAAGGAGAACTCCTTAGCCTTAGTCAAGTTCACTCCTCAAAATCAGCTAACTCCGGAACAAATTTTCTGGAAAGCAGACTTAGAAAAAAACAAGGCTGAGGAACTCAAAGCCAGAAATCCGCCCCTAAGGAAATTACCTCCTGCTACGGTGTACCCTCCTAATACACCGATGCATTTAGTACCTAGAACTCTTCCCACTAATTGTAAAACCTTAATTGGCATTTATGTACTTGATAAACTATTTGCTGATTTTGATAAAACATGTAAGAAGAGAATTACACCAACGGGTATTACTGAAAGGGAAAGGGGATTTGAACAAACAAAACAGTGCTATCTTACTGAGGTCATTCCATTCTTTAAACTACTCAAAGAACATTTTGAGGGTTGTCAAAAATCCCTAGATGTTGAGGTAAAAGAAATGAAAGAAGTGTTTAAAGATATGGAAAACGAGGGGAAACAAACTGCGATTGAACTTAAAAGTTGTGAGATTGAAAGAAAGAATATTCTCACCACCAATGAGAATTTGATTGCTAGATGTATTGCTCAAGATGTGTTCTATACTGCTACTGATTCTGCATTAACTGCTGTTCAATTTCATGATATGTCGATTGCTTTAAATGTTACCTAGAATCGTGTTGCTGAGCTTGAGGGGGAGAATTTGAAATTGCATGAAAAAATTCAAAATGATGACCACGATAACATGGTTAGGCGTTTTTCAAAACTAGAGGTTGATCATCTTAATTTGCAATTAAAATATCAACATTTAAAAGAAAGAACCAAAATTTCAAATGCCAAGACATCTTTGGATGCTCCTGAATTTGATACATATTTTGAATTAAGCAAACGAGATGAAAAAATTCAAGCTCACATTAACACGATGCGACAATTGAGGGCCCAAATTGCCCAACTAAAATCAAATAAGAGTGATGCGATTGGCACCCATAAACCATCGTCATTAGATTCTCAGAATTTTCACTATCAAGACACCATCAATAAATTACAACATGTAAATGATTGTTTTCAAACTGAAAATTCAAAAATCAAACAGCAGTACAAAGAGTTATATGATTCGATTAAAATCACACGTAATAAAACAAATGAAAAAATAACTTCTTTGCTTAATGAGATTGAGAATCTAAAGACACAGGTGAAAGGGAAAATGTCAGTCATCACCAGTGATTATGTTGTCCCAAAGGTTTCTGCTTGTAGTAAACATGCAATTGATGTTGTGCCTATTCCTCTTCCCCTTAGGAACAATAGGCATGCCCATCAAGTATATCTCACTCTCCTTAAGGATAGCCTTAACACCCTTTGTGAGATCGTAGAAGAGGATAGGATAGATAAACCAGTTGATAGTGCAGTTGTAGATGCCTGTTTCCTCACCAAACGGTCTCAGGAACTCTTAGAATACGTCATTAGCACAGATCCTAAGGTTGATAACAAGCGAGATAGGTTTATTGCATCATCTTCAATGACTAAGAACAAGCATGTAACCTTTGAGGCACCCTTGGAAACTTCAGATCCCAACACATCAAAACACGTTCAGCAACTGGAAGTGAAAAAGACTAAGATTCCCATCAGTCCTTCTACAGGAGTTAATAGAGACACTAAAGCTAGCGAGTCAAAACCTAGGAGAAATATAAAGAATTATAGGACTTCACCAGCTAAAAGTGTTCCTAAGAAGAAAGTAGAAGACCACATGAGGAACAATAAGTCATATTTGAACAAATGGAATCATAATACAAATCTTAATTCACTTTGCAAAACATGTAATGATAGTTTAATTTCGGGTAATCATGATAAATGTGTTGAGAAATTTTTGAAGTCGTCCAACAAACCCCCAGTTAAGAAAGTTTGGAAAGCAAGACAAATTAAGCAATCTTGGAAACCTACAGGGAAAAAGTTTACTAATGTGGGCTTTCAGTGGAAGCCCACGGGTCGAATATTCACACTAGGCGAACATTGCCCTTTAACGAGGGTTACCATCCCTAGAGTAGTGCCTGTTAAGGAATGGAAGCCAACTGGTAGAGTTATCCCTTTAGATACACAATGCCCTTTAACTAGGTCCATTGTATCTACTAGTGTTGCCCCTGTTGCTAAAACCAAGGCACCTATGGTTTCAGCAGCTCTAAAGATTGTTTGCACTAACCAACTGGAACCCAACTTAAATTGGGGATCCGGCACTCCAAACTCTCTTCTTTCGTCTGTTTTCAAATGCAGGTCGTACAGATTGTCCTTTGACATTTGGACTCAGGCTGCTCACAACATATGAGGGGAAATGATAATGACGTCTGTTCACATCAGTTCAGGCCTCGTTCTTTATCGACAATGACGTTTGAACACTGCAGTTCAAGCCTCGGGTCTCAATGTCTACATTATGGCGCCTGTTGAAAACACTCCAGGCCCCGTTTATCAAAGAAAAGAAAGGCGTACACTTGAGTGCGCTTTATCTTCGGAAGAAGAGAAATCTTCTTATTTCTGACTATTCTCATTGCCAGCTTCATACTTGCTCCATGCTCGTTCAGTCATCAAGTGGATCTACTTTCATTAGATTGGATTTTTATTCACTCGATCAAAAATGGCAACCTCAAATGCAATTTTTGAGGGGGAGAAGTGTGAACAGTGGATCAACCTCATATACACTTGTTCAATCAAAAAATTGCAACTTCATATGTAATTTTTGAGGGGGAGAAGTGTGAACAGTGGATCGACGCACATTTAATTGCATGATCACTCACTGGTTGGGCATGTGACTCTAATTGTGACTATGGAGTTGATTAGGTATCACTTATCTGAGATTGAAGTTGACTTTCACAAAGGCGTGATCTTATTCTATCTTGAAGTCGGGGTTCGTTGGATGCATGACTATCAAGGATAACTTGCTCGTGCTTAAGATTTAAGTTGAAGACTTAGTTTATCTAGTTACCAGCAGTCGGGGTAAATGTTTGAAGACCTAGTTAACTATCACTTAAAGGAGTTATGTTGTAATACTCAGTGTCACACGCGGATGACGTTGTAGATAATCGCAAGAGGTGTTAATGTCTCATACTTTGGTTGGGTATTGAGTACTTGGAGATTTGCTTGGAGCATAAATTCTCTACACCGCTCTTCCAACATTAGGGCAAGCTTAAGTCACGAGAACGGGGAATTCTACTTCAGTTTCAAGTTTGGTATATCGGGTTTGCTCCATCAGTTATCACTTCAAATAGCCTACTTAAGGGTTGGTAAAGATAGTCAGAGAGAGTTTCGGTAGCGGTTGATTCTCACTTGATACATTTGAGCCAATTTTGTTCTTCTCACAAGATTTCAAGTATATGTGCGTAAAATGTGTTGCTGATTCTGAGGTATCAAAACCAACAAGGGGGAAGGAGACATACTTTGGAATGCACAACGAGTACACGTGATGAACTTTATACTTCTTCTTAATTGAAGTTATTACGGGAAGACAAATGTCATAACCGCAGAGAAAATCAGTGTTTTAACTCGTGGGTCTTGGTGTATTATTCCAACTACGTGGGGGAAGAGATGTAAGAAACAGTTTCTGATGATTAAAGAGGTACACAATTGTATGATGATTCCTCTAGTTAGTCGGTATCCTACAGAAGGAAAGGTGTTCATCCAGGACTTACTTGAATTTTAGGGTACTGTCTTGGTGTTATCATTTCGACTACATATGGGATAAATTGCTTACACTCGGGACTTAGTTGACTTTGGTGTAACAATTCTCATCTGCAATTTCCTGAAGGGAGAAAATTGCATTTCCGAGTCTTAATTGATTTTGATGTTACGTTTTCGACTTCATTAATGGGATTGAGTGTGTACTTCGGGTTTTTGGGCTTCATACAATGAGACTCATTGCATCACTTCAACTGCTTGGGGGAAGTGGTCTCTGGATACTTTTGTTATGCATTACTTTAGACTTCAGCAGGAAGAAATGTGAGAAGAATTATTCAAGTGTGAGATGATACACTGCTGATCTATTTGATGATCCCCCGAATGGAGAATCACGATGATTATTCTTAAAAGGAGCAGCAATATTTGATGTGGTTTGGTACGAATTCAGTTGTACACTTGCCTTATGTAAGCTTGAAAGAGAGCTCTGAATCTGCTCAAAAAGAAGATTGTCGGTTTGGGGGAAGCTATCAAAGCGTCACAATTGAGAAGGCTCAAGTTCAGGCGATTATTCAGAAACCTTGAAAGCTTTGGTGGTGAAAGTTTAAGAGATGTTGACTACAGACTTCCACAACGTACAAGAACGATATCCTTATTTTGGTATTCATGTCATCATCTTCTTAAACTGAATAATATAGTTTGTACATATCTTAAACCAAATTGTAAATTGAAAATTATAAAACCAGAAAAATGTAAATAGAAAAATATTAAAACCAAGAAAAACCATAAAAATCAGAAAAATAAAAAATACCAAAAATAGTTGTTCTAGGCATGTCTTCTGTTTATCGATAACATTTACGGACCTAGAAATGTCATTCAATAATGACACGGGTCTTTAAATGAAGCTCGAGCAGAAGTTTAAAAGGTTTATCAAAACATGTCATCATGGTTTGCTATTACTTCATATAGCAACCCACGTTTCAAAATGGGGAAGGCATGTCGCCAAAAAGATGGTTGTTCCTTCTACTGGGTGATGTTCACCCGGGCATGGATTACTTTATATCCATGTTTCTTCGATTTAATGTACGGTTCAGTGCGTTATTTCCTTATTAAGAAGAGAAGTCTTCTTCGAATACAAATAGTTTTCATTTTATGATACTTCTGAAAATTATTTGTGAGACACATGGTGGTAACGTGTTGGTTGAAATTCTTTCATATTTGGATTGTTCATAAAATTTGTCACTCAATCAATGACTTCAACACCTTAACTAGAATATGGGTCATTGATTGAGGGGGAGAGTGATTTCAAATTTTATATCATCAAACGGGTTTCGTGGTTATCTCATAATTGTTAGAAAATGTTTTGTAGTTAATGGGGTATTTGTTGAAGAGGAACTTACTAAGCTTTATCTCAAATGGCCAAATGTGTTAGTTGTTAGAAAGATTAGGGCATTGTGTGCAATTTTCTTATAGTATCCTAGCTTTATGTAACTATAAGGTCCATTTGTGTCACTCTGGAATCCTCGTTTAATCCCCTAAATACTTTAAAAACCAAAATCTAAAAGAAGTTAGAAAACCTATTGTGTTTGATGTTCTTGAATACTCCACTGACATTTGTATGATCTGATTGAATGAGTTTCATATGTTGATTGACTTTTGTCAGTCGATTGCTGCTTAATTGTTGTTGATTGAGTGCATGTGCACTCAGGATTTGCTTTGGTATGTAGCTATCATGTTAGAATCTTGTCCCTAAGATCCTGAGTTGAAGGTTGAAATATGTGTGAATTGCCATGTTCATGATTGCTGATTGCTCTTCATGCTAGATAGCGGTTTGATGTATTTCCTGATTGTGGTTTGATTGTGAAATGAATATGGTATTATGAGTCGACAAGCTGCTATGTGGTAGCTGTTAATGAAGAGTGAATCTGTATGTATGTATATCTGTGTTGATATTCTTATGCATATTCCATGGCCGATATGAATGTGCCTGTTCCCGCTCTAACCATTTGATCAGATGTTCAAACTCTATTGACTGGCTCTGAACTCACCACAACAACAACATCAGCAACAACAACAACACTGTCATCACCACCACCACCACCTTCATTTCAACAAAGCATTACTTATTCTGGTCTCGCCAAGTGGGGATCTACAATACTTGGGAAGTTTTGTTGGTGGATGGATAATTGATGCTGACTACTGACTCCCTCAGGGAAACGAATGATCACATCATTTGTGCGTAAAGGTCAACATCATTTGTGTCGTAACGATTATCTTTGTACATCATAAGTAGTGAATAAACATTTGTTGTTATGTGTCAGGGCATGATTTTTGTTAAACTCAAATATTCTAAACCTACCATACCTGACACTAACACTCTCCATCACATATTGAGGGGGAGCATCGTCATATTCCATTATCAGAATATATGTTAAATCTGACCACATTTTCTCCCAAATTTTCTAAACATATTTAAATCAATTGGGATCGCAAATCTCAAATGGTTTGAAATTTTTGATCGGGGGAGAGAATGTGATTTAAATATGAAAATCTGATAAAAATGTGATCTTTTGGACTCAAGTGTAGGCTCTCCCATATGTGCTAAACTCTTTCGTATATCGATGCACATATTGAGGGGGAGCAAATGATGTGCGATGGCAATTATGGAAGAATACCAAAGACCAACCATTTTACTTAATGTACTGGAGTTATAAGGATGGTAAGGTTAGGTATCTGATGAACTCAAATAAGTACATTTTATTACCGTCATTTATCCTATTTATTTGACTTGTTTTATTATATTATGTATGAGAATTGATATTTAATCGTTTACTTTTGTAATTCTCAGGTAAAAACAAGCATTTGGTGAAACTTGGCGATTTTGGACTAATTATGGAGCAAAACAAGCAAGAAGTTAAGAGTCTACTGAAATGTACAAGATCAAGACATTCTGCTCCAGATGCGCCGCATCTTGCTTATTACA
This sequence comes from Artemisia tridentata subsp. tridentata, assembly GCA_021014915.2. NCBI lineage: Eukaryota > Viridiplantae > Streptophyta > Magnoliopsida > Asterales > Asteraceae > Artemisia > Artemisia tridentata. Next base: position 386,556,879 of record CP139507.1, on the reverse strand, counting down.
TACGGCGCATCACTATCAAGATTTCACAAGATACGATCCAAGATACAAGAGGACATGTGCCGCATCCAAGAATGAAGATACGCCGCATCTTCTGGCGGTGTACGAATATTCCTGAATATATTAATCTTGGACCCCACGCGAAGTTAAGTCAATGCGCCGCATCTACTTATTAGATGCGCCGCATCTTACCCTCAGACAGAAACTATAAATACCCCAAAGACCAGACGTATTAAGAGTTCCGAAGTTCGACAATTTTAGAAGACCGAAGTACAGAAACCCTAGGACGAATTTAGTCGAAGTAGCAGCACAAGACACACCTAGAACGAAGTTACAAGAGCTGTAAGAAGGTCCTGCATGTGTTTAATTCATTAAGTAGTTTTGTTTTATTGTGTTAGTAAACTTTAATTCATCAGGATTGGTGGCTTGTGTAATGTGACAACGGAAAGATTGCACTCCCTTAAAACTGCTTTCCTATTAATTAAAGTTTATATGTTGATGTCTTTGGTGACTTTTATTAGTGCATTGATAACCTCTGTGTCTAGCTGAGCGTTGATCGGGTCGCCATGCCTCTGCCCTCGCCTATTTATTAGATCGCCTATGCATTCTATCGTCTGTAGAAAAGTAGGAAGAAAGATAAATAGGATAGTCATAAGTAATCATTAAGAGTTTACTCGCCGATAAGATTAGAACCAACGAGAAAGGACTTAATCTCGGTGCGTTGCATCGAACTATACACTTCATATAAAACTAGCAATAAAACAAGTGACAAGCTACTTAACTATCAGGACAGGTCTTCTTATTGTCTCGTGTATTTATCTGTGTATGTGTGTGATATTCGCTGATTCGTGCCTATTGGTTTAGTTTATTATTTAATTGCAACCAAATCGTGTCAGTCTCTCAGGCTGAACCCCCTTGCGTTAAATTAGGTTGTATAGCTAACTTAGATATTAAAATACTGATTAGAATAACTAGATAATACGTTCTACTCTTAGTGATCGACACTCTACTTACCATTATATACATACTGACCGGGTACACTGCTCGTTAAAGTGTGTGTGTTACTGATAAGTCGGCTAAATATAAATTTAAAACTTGAATACTGCTAAAACCACAACGACATACCGTGGGTATAAATTAGAGCACTCGCACGCACGCATCAGTATCAGTTCCCAAGATCCAGCCAGAACCGGAGGGATCTTCCCAGGGACAATCCTCTAGTTAGAATAGAAGTCATTAGGAATGAATAAAAAGGAGAAAAGTGAATAAGGGAATAGTGCCGACTGAGATGGAGCTAGTACTGGATTTAACCCAACAAGGTGCTAGTGATGAAGTCTCGGTAAGCACTGAAGGGGTTGAAGAATGAAAAAGAAATGTAAAGACAAAGGATGAAAAGAAAGAAGCCCTCCTTACACTCTAGGCAGAAACCGGGTCAATACATATGCTGTCAGAATAACTTAGTTGATTGCTGACATTGAAGACAAAGTATCATGGACCCAATGATATGCTGCACAACCCTCCCTAGCCACTCAAGGTCCCTCAAAGGACTCTTGTTTCATTTGTCACAAAGATCAATACATGTCTATCGTCTCTCTCACTCCGAGTTAGATGATATTGAAAAGGTGGCAGTCCTCTCCAGCCTCCGATCACTAAATCAAAACGCACTATTAAGTCTAGAGCCAAGAGATCATCCATTAATCTCGTTAGGACACACTTCCAATATGCTTTATGTTTCATACACCGTGAAAAGTAAGAAAACATATATTAAGAGTCCTACGCATTATCCTTGTGGTATTGCCAGAACATCCGAGTGATACGTAAGTATTCACCATGAAGATGGAAATCCTTCTAGAGCAAACATCAAACAAGCTCTTGGTGGGTGACATGTGAGATCCTTCATGGATCAAACTAGTGACAACTGGGAAGAAACGATGGGGCGATTCTCTTTTGAATCAATCTTGTTCCAGGAAATGGATTGACGGATGCTTTTGGAAAACCCTTCAATGTGCTCACCAACTGAATTTCGAGCACATTGATTGTGAAAATTTTCAAACAAAAGTGTTTATGACAGAAATGTGATTCAACGTATAAAACCCTCATCGTGTTGCATAAAATGTTTATCCAGTGACACGCGAGTGATTTTTATAATCAATTTCTCATCAATCAGTGGGTATTCAATTCACTTATTCATTCTACCGTGTTGTCTCCTTTGAGACGTTCCGGTATGAGAACATGCTTGTATGACGATTCCAATGATAATTCGTTGAATGAGTCTTTACAACAAGCTGGAAATTCCTGTCAAGGAGAATCTTCTTTAAAGGGGATTCTACCAGATCACAGGTCGGTCCTCACGGATCCGAAGGTTAATCCAACCTCACCAAGCGAATGACAAAGCCATATTCGTTCTCCAACTTTATTGCTAACTGTTTTATTTCAGATTCATATAAAGATGGTGATGGTGGTACCTGATTCCAGCAGAGACATGTCAATTCACACTCCATGCTCACACTTACAAATCATTATCAAAGACATCATGATAGCTAAAAGACCTACAACACAGCTTCCGCAACTCTGATGATAATTATCATGATCTACAAAAGTGTGAGCATGCAGTCCAAAGGTTACAACAAATCACATGGAGGCAATATTACAACGGATGAGTTTGGAGATTTACGGTGGCTGATGATCTCAAAGAAGGCTCAAAGATCACAACTTCACATGGAGACGATATTGCAAGATGACTAGAAGACATATGTTGGATGATATTCTCAATGATTTCTCAAAGATCATCCAAGACAAAAGATCTGTCATCAAAAGTTCACTGCTGAATGCACAAAGATCAATGACATTGAAGAATCAAAGACTACGAGCTATGAAGTTAAATTCATATGATAGAATGCTAGAATTCAAAATGTAATTTTCGGGGTGACCTCCCTTAGGGGGAGATTGTTAGGAATATAAATATTCATATGAAGACTCGGTCACCCCGAGTATCTATTTAGCATTTATATAGCTCGTAGGATTATTAATATTATTATTAGTAGTTAAGTTATATTAGTATTTGTGGAGTTGGGTCGGGTCTTTACCCACTGTCAGCTCACTCCACAGCCCACTAGGGCCAACCTAGCTAGTACTATAAATACCCCTTCCCAAGTGTGGGAAGGGTTGGACCTTTTCTCACATTCAATCTAATCTCTCACTTTCTCTCTCTAATAAGGTTCCCATTCTCATAACACTCTCTCTCTAAATTCGGATCAAACCCACAATAACCATACGATTTATGTTTATGAATATCTTACAAGTGTGGGTTCTAATCTGACTTGATCAAAAGCCATACCATGAAATGATGACTAATTGAGTTTGCTCCCCCTCAATTAGGCCATCGTATGTAAAGAGTTTCTTCAAAGACTTGTGAAGTTTTTGAATCGGCTCCCCCTCAAACTGACCATCCCCTTTTATGGATACAAAACTTTAAAATCATGATCACGTTTGAGGGTCTTGATATCAACCATCTTCTTCTTCAACTGAATCAACCAATCAACTGGAGTACCAAATGATAACACCAAGTTCGAATCCCAACAGTACGAATAGAACTCGAACAAAGTAATAAACAACAGAACATTTCGGCACGGTAGACACCAATCTCCCCGGAACGAATAATTAAGTTCGATTACTCCGTCATTTGTAAACCCCGGTATACACATTTCTCCTCCCACGATAAAAAAGGCCTATATGATCAGGAAACTCCGGTATACGCCTATTCTCGCCCTCAAAAATAGAATGCTAAGGGTGTTTTTCCTATATTTGAGAGTCTATAATGGTTGTGATTTTTGAGACGCAGCATGAATATGTGTTTAAGACCAAAACTACTGCGAAGAAGATGGTAATTAAAACTCTCTTGTAAAACCCTTCTGTGTCTCCTCATCAATGGTTTAGCAAATGAAGAATGCAGAGAAGCTCGTTATATACCTAAACCACTTGATGAAATGTGTTCAACTTTAGAGTAAGTACAAAGTTGAAACACGTCTCTAACAATTTCCCCCTCGTGTCTTTAAGTATGACCATCTTGTGAGAAAATCTTGTACTACGATCTCGTTAGAAGCTTGAAAAACAACGATCTTTTGATGAAGCTTGATAAAAGACAAATTTGTGACTTAAACCTGCACTAATAGTGATTAGAGCTTATACTGAACATCGCAACGGAATTCCTTAAAGTATAGGTTGCATGATGCCCTTGACACATCCTCATCAATGTGAGACACTGAGAACTACAACATAACTCTTTAAGTGATAGTTATATATTGTGAGCACTACAATCTTTGACGAATATAACTAGATACGTAAGACTAATCACATGTACACATCGTATACATTATGCCCAAGCTGGTAATCTTCATAAGATATACATCCAACCAACCATCTTGACCCGTGAAGTCAAATAAGTACGCAAACCCGTGAATTAACAAACCAACCAAGCGATCATAATTTCTCAATTCCGTTAAGCTCAAATGATCTCGTGACGAAACGCGATCTCAGAAAATAACTTCCAACCGATCAAGTAGTACAAATTTATCCCGTGAAATAGTCAAACCCCGTAAGTTTTATAATGTCCAAAGTCCAAGTCCAATCTTAAGTCCAAAAAATAATTAGCCAAAGGTAATAGTCCAACAACCTTATACCATTTAATTTCAAACATCCCAACACAAACCCATGTAAAACTTCAAATAAGGCCCAATACCAATTCCTTATATCAAAAAATCGTATAGCAGATAGCAATCCAACAATTCTTGCACTCGTTAAATTACTAACAGCCATGATCTATTAATAGCCAAAAAAAAATTCAGGTGACTAAAGGAAAATGATAAACCCATTAATCACTTTACCCTATGATGTGCTTTCGTTGTAGGTATAGATTATATTATTAAGTTTTACATTTATATTTAGCCGAATTCACCTATAAAAAACACTAACGGGCAGTGTACCCGATCAATGTAGCCTAGTTGGTACATAGAGTATCGATCACTAAGAGTGGAACATTAACACTTAAGTATCTATCAGTATTTTAATCCTAAAGTTAATTCTAATTATACCTAATCTAACGCAAGTGGGTTTCAGCCTGAGAGACTGGCACGATGTGTAGATTAAGTAAAACAGTAAATTAAACTAATAAGGTGATAGATACACACGTACACAGATAGAAAACAGATACAGATAAGAGGCCTGGCCGATAGTAAGGAAGACTTGTCACCCGCTTAATTGCTTAGTTATATATGATGAGTACTAAAATCTATTCTCTCTCAGTGGTTACTTACGTGTATGCGTATATCATTCCAATGTCTAGATCCAGTCTAAACGTCTAGATTTCGGGTATTAAGTCTTCTCGATGGACTAATCCTGTCACGATTAATCAGATCTCTGCATAAAGTCCGCCTTAATGATTACTAAGTTTATATATTATTTATCCCATTTATAGGCTTACATTAACTATGTAAACGATGTTAATGAAGTAATTGTTCGAGCCTAAGGTCGACAAGGCATGATAAACTTGTATATGTAATAAAAACATACGCATAAGCGACCAATAAAACATCAAATATACTTTTAAAAGTTGGAAACAATTAAGTCTGATCAAATAGTGAAAAAGACACTAACTCAACGATTAAAAGAGTACTAATAATATTAAATGAATATTCATATAAATTATAGTACTAGAAGGACCTTCTTATTGCTCTGAATTCTTCTTTCTGGTTGTGTCTTGTGAGGTCTGGTCGTCGCCCATCTTTAGGTTATTTGTTGTAAATTGTGTGTGTCTAATTTGGTAGATGAATGGGGTATTTATACATTCTAGAAACAGAATCGATACGGCATATCTATTAAGTTGATGCGTCGTATCTAGGTAGCTTCGCGTGGGGTCCAATATTATTATATTCTGGAATATTCGTACACTGCCATATGATACGGCGCACCTTCAATCTTCATGTGGCGCATGTTCTTCAATATCTTGGATTATCTGGTGAATACGCCGCATCTCTGAGATGTCATGCGGCGTATCTGAGTAGGATGAGTCAGATCTTCTTACGTTGACCAAGGTTTCATATACGGCGCATGGGATAAATCAATGTTGCGTATGCTTCAAAGTCAGGCAATGGTCTTCATAATTTTCTAAGTCTTGATGTACGGCATATCTGTCTAGAATGATATGGCGTATCTTCCTTCAGTTCAGTAGACTTTCCATCTTGATCCATTTTGCTCCAATTTACGTCCAAAATAGCTAACTTTCACCAAATGCTTGTTTATAACTGAGATTTACAAAAGTAAGCGATTAAGTATCAATTCTCATATAAAATAATATAAAACAAGCGAATAACATAGGATAAATGATGCCAATAAAATATTGTTATTTGATATCATCAAATATCCCCCCACTTAAACTTTACTTGTCCTCAAGTAAACCTTAGATTAAACTTATGAAAACGTATCCTAAACATAGTCTAGGATTTTTTTACAGTTTAAGCATTTTATTCGTTTGATCACAATTGCACAACCAAACACCTCACGAAATAGAAAAATGAAATCACTCAAATCACTCAACTAATCTATGTGGTAACATTTAAGTAATTCGCTCAATTGCTCGGTCGTGATGAATATTCTATCATAAGCTTGGCTAGGATACACATCTCCACCACTAAAGCTAAGGAGTGACAAGTCTAAAGCGGTAAATTGGGTTAAACAAGATAAGGCTTAAGGGTTAAACCTAGCTTCGTTCAAATATCTCTTACAAAAACTTAGTAAATCGCTGGCGCGAGCCCTTAATTCCTCAAACAATGGATGGTCACTAAGGTGGAACCTTAGATCGCTGGCGCGTTATTTGATTAGTCTAAAACTCGGATGGTCACTACCTTATTCATGCATTTGACATTCTCACTAAGCCATTACCATATCCGGATGCTCGAAAGCTAACAACGAATAAAGTAACTTGGTAAAGGGTAGGGATTAAACTTTGGGAAATACATAAAATTGGTGTAAAACAAAATAAACAAATAGGTAGATTAAGTCCTAACAGGTGTGGTTAACTACTTCTCAACCATCCCATGAAAAAGACACTAATCATAGACTAACTCACGCTTTAACACTGTAACTCACACTTTAGTAGACACGAATTAGACTCAATGATGTCTCAATCAAAGAAAATAAACCTTAGTTGGCGTTCCCATAACGGCCAACTCCCTTGCAATCCATAAATATAATAAAACAAGTAGCAGCGATATCTCTACTAGTACATAACTTTACATCGTTGGTTTATAACACTTACCAACATACTTCTTTCTTTTTCTTTTCATTTTTTTTTTTTTTTTTGATTTTTTTTAACTACTAATGGTGTAAAATTTCATCACATCACCATCATAAAAAATCTGGATAATTTTTCCATACTTTTCTATTCTTCAGATATAAAAATAATAGTGATAGTAGTAAACACACGAAAAATAAAAATAACTACTATCACATTCCCATTGCATTGTGCAATTCCCGACCTAACCAAAGAAAAGAAACATGCACACGAACATAGGAAATACACACTTTACACAAGTAACTAACCACGGACTTAAATCTATAAGGTAGGCTAAGGTGTAAGCGTGTAACGAAACATTTAAATGTTGGTGTAATAAACGAAAGGAATGGCTCTGAGGGTTTTTCTAGGGGTATCTTACTCTAAAGATGAGAGTAACAAAAGGGTTTAACATGGGGACTAACTAACCAATGTAGTTTGTTAATATAGCACAACGTATGTAGGCAATTTGGGTGCAATCCTATAAATTTACCAAGTTAGACAAGTCACTCCAATTATATCTGTAATACTCATTATGGTGGTCTAGTATACAAGCCAAGTTCTAAAGTTTACTACAAGTGTAACACCCCCAAAATCTGGTTTAGCGGAAGCATACATGTTTGGGTGCTACTAAATTGGTAATCACAACACACAGATATAGAGAACGGATTATCAAATCCGTTTTAAAATAGTGTAAATTACAAAATCCAAATTGTTTTACAACAAGTTCAGTTTAAAGAAAATGGTCCCATAAAATATAGTCGGTCCCAATAAAACATTTTAGTTATTGTGTGAAAACACTTCAGAGTAATTATGACCGATGACATGCCATGCCTTCAACAGTATCATACTCAATCACCTGAGAAAAAAACATGCTAAAAGGTCAACAAACGCTGGTGAGTTCATAGGTTTACAGTAAATAAGCACAGATGGACCACAGCGAATATCAACGGGTACACACTAACTATATGCTAACACTAAGCTCCTACAACCGAAGCTACGACAGTTCAATATGCCAGACTGGCATATATAATAATAACAATGGGGCCCAGGGAGTGTTTATCCCAATACACTCCGCAAGTCCGACATGGTATACGCTCGCATTGACCCGTCTGGCCAACCGAATGGGGGAATCACCCCCAATAGATCTATCTATAGCATTCGCGCTTCCCGCAAGAACTGACGGTTCATGATAGTGGGCATAGTGGGATCGTACATACTTAGGTTATCCGCATACTAGTGTGTAAAAACAAAAGTTCAGTTTTAGGTCCATGAAAATAGTTTTGCATGTTTCTCACCACAAGGTTTATAAAACAGTTCATATAAAAATGGAGCAATAAACTCACCTCAAACAGTAGCAATCTGCTAGCAAAACAGTCAAAAGGTATAGTGGAACCGCTCCGATACGCGACCTAGATCAGTATGGTAAGTCTTAGTGTACAACTCGTGTTTTAAACGTACTGACTCATTTGAAAAGTTTACAAGTTTTAATGTGTTCGTATATTTCTTGCTTGCTGTGTGGTAAAGTGTGTTTCAAAAGTGGTTTATCGTTTAAGACTCTTTAGTAATGGCTCTGGTGAAAGTGTTAGGTGGATTAACGTGCGACGGAGACATCCGTGTCTCGTAGTCGCCGTCGGAAAATACACAAGTAATATATGTGTGTGTGTGTATATATATATATATATATATATTGGTTCTTGGAAAAAATGCACTTTGGTGGAAAAGTGAGAAAATAGTGCAAATCACCCTCTCCTTCCCCTCCCTTTTTTCACACCAAACTACAGGGACCTAATTGTATTTTCCTTCATTCTTTAAGGGTGGTTTTGTATATTCGCACCTTACCCCCCCCCCCCCTCTCCTTCCCCTCCCTTTTTATTTTGGTGCATCACAGTTATAAATTTTAGTTATAACTATGATGCACCAAATTTTATAACTGTGATGCACCAAAATAAAATTGTGTTTTTTGGGTGCAAATTTGTTTTTTTTTCCAGGAAAAAAATTTTCCCGCCTAAATGTTATAACTACGATGCACCTTTTTATTTTGGTGCATCACAGTTACAAATTTTGGTGCATCATAGTTATAACTAAATTTTATAACTGTGATGCACAAAAATAAAAAGGTGCATCATAGTGATAAAATTTTGGCCTGGAAAGAAGAAAAAAAAATTGCCCAAAAAAAGTTTTTTTTGGCGGGAAAAAAAATTTTCGGGGGGAGGGGGGTGGGGGGTGGGTTTCAAAACTTACCCTGAAGTTTGAGATGTTTCAAATTCTACCATATAACTTTTTTTCTCACTTTTCTATCTAATTACACTTTTCCCTAGAACCGGACCCTAATATATATATATATATCAAATAGAGTTTAATAACTAAGTATTTAATTAATTAAAGTTTGTAATTAATTAAATAAGTATTGGTAAGTTAATCTAATAATATGTATTATATTAAGTGTAAATAAATAAAAGATAGTGATAGTGAGGTATTATTATATTATAAAAAATATAAGTATTTATAATATAATGATAATTATAAATTGAAATTAGTATAAGTATTTAATTTAGTAAAATTAAATAAAGTGTGAGTATATAAAAATATATTTACAAGTCTTAAGAAGTCTAAAAATATTAATTTGAAAAATTAATATTTTTAATAATACGTTTTGTCCTTTAGTCGGTTTTCACCAAAAATTTCTAAAGTGTTGGATTTTTAGAAAAATCGGGCATGACCCGTTCGTAATTATAAGTTTTTTCCATTTTTCTCAAGTGTTGCAAAATACTCAAATAAATCCCTTAAGTTAACGCTATTTGCAAATCTAGTCCAAATGTATTTATTTAGGTTATAAATATATATATATATCGTTACGTTTTCAATTAAATTAACGTTTTCACAAAATAATTATAAGTCGCGAAATTAAAAGTCAACGTTAAGTCAAAACTTACCAAAAGTCAACAAGACTTTATGTTGGGCCGAAAAGCCCATTTAATAGCCAAATTGGGCCTAAAGGGTTATAACGAGTCCAAAATGGTTTTAATCGATATATAACGTTTTAATAAGTCAAAATATTTACAACGAGTCGAAAAATCATCCAAAACTCCTTTTTGTCACCCGAAACCTTTATTGGGCCGAAAAGTTCATTAGGAGCCAAATAGTCAAATTTTAGCCCGAAACCAATTAAACCTTTTTAGTTTACGTTATATATCACGTTAAGTTACAAATACGCAAATAGGCAAATCAATTCAGCCGCGTGGTCAAAAGTCAAACTAGGCCGTACATAAATGGGGCTCGGTCCATTTGTGTCGAGACCAAAATAAACCCGAAACCAATTCCAAAAATCAATACCGTTATAATCCGTTCCGATAAGTCGTAAAAATAAATGATAGTCTAAAAATTACACGAATTCACCACTAGAGCCAAAACTTTATGTTTTTCAAAACCCCAATTTTTGTTTCCTTTAAATGTTAGCCGATTTGCATATAAGCTCAAATAAGTGTTTATTTTGTTTTAAACTCGTGTAATTAGTTCAACTTTGTACCTTCAAATTAGCATAGCATGTAACAAGATTTACCACACAAGCAAGAAAATGAAGAACTCATATGTATGTAGTGTGTCGTACAAGTATATGTATATATGTACTCAAACCCTAGCTTTTTTATTTTAGCAAAACATACACATTTAGCACTTGGTAATACCTTTAAACATCAAAAGAACATGTAATATACAAGATTGAACAATTTTTAAGAATTCTTACAAAGCTTTTGAAAAAGTCGAGACCCTCAAGAACAAAAGAACAACCAAAATTGTTTCCAAATTACCCAAGACACGTTACGATCGACCCAAAACTCTTGAAAGTACACCTTGATTATCTTGAAACTCGAAGATTGTTGTAGATCTTGAAATTATTGATGGTTCGAATGGGGAAGATGAGAGAAAATGTTTGGGAAGTTTTTAGTGATAAAATGAGTGTGTGTATTAGTGTGTGTTAAGAATTAAGTAACAAACAAATATACATGACCTCATAATAAGTTAAAATGGATGATCTTCTTTGTTTTTTTGTGCTAGTGGGTGGCAAACAACACCAAGGAGGGGGAGGGAAAGTATTTTGAGCATCGTGGGTGTATCGTATATCAGTTTGAGCTTAAATGTTACCATAAAGTCCCGGTTTGACGTTTTTGGACACGTACACGTAAAATAAAGTTTTTATAGACGTTTTTACCAAAATAATAATAGAATATTATTATTTACTCAGAAATTTATTTATTTGACTTCTACTATATCTACTGCAGTGTCGGTAAGCGTGTAGGGTTGCTTTTCAGTAAATGCGAGAAAGCTTCTCATTTTAGTACGTAACTTGTCAGTAACTAACAGAAATAGAATAATTTAGGTTTATTGACAAAAATAAATAGTTTCAGTAGTGACTGTAAGCTACAGTCCACGGGATGGCTTCCCAAAATGTTCACGTGAGTTCAAAAATGTTCATCTATGCATAAAAATGCTCAGTTTAGTAATAATCAATAAATATTTATTATTAAAATAAAGTTGAAAATTACCATTTGTCACTCTCTCCCCAGCTAATGGGGAAATCCGTCTCGGATTTCAGTTTGCGTTACACGATGAGTTTGAGAAGAGATGAGGGTACTTTCGTTTGATTTCGTCTTCTCGCTCCCAAGTGTACTCGGGACCTCTGCGAGAGTTCCAACGGACTTTCACGATTGGGATACGACTTTGCTTAAGCCGTGTGACTTCCTGGTCCATGATTTCAATCGGTTCTTCGATGAAGTTCAGTTTCTCATCAAGCTGGATTTCTTCCAGAGGAATAGCAAGATTGTCGTCAGACAGACACCTTTTCAAGTTGCTTAAATGAAAGACTTCATGCACAACGCTGAGTTCGGATGGTAATTCGAGTCGATAGGCTACCGGCCCGACTCTAGAAAGAATTTTGAAAGGTCCAATGTAACGAGGGTTCAACTTCCCACGTTTTTCGAATCTTATCACCCCTTTCCATGGCGAGACCTTCAACATGACTTTATCTCCCGCTTGGAATTCAAGGGGTTTTCGCCTCTTGTCGGCATAGCTTTTTTGACAGTTACGAGCCGCTTGCATTCGGCTCTTGATCTGCACAATTTTCTCGGTAGTCTCGTGGACTAGTTCAGGTCCGGTAAGTTGGCTTTCTCCGACTTCAGCCCAACATATCGGCGATCTGCACTTATGACCATAAAGTACTTCATATGGTGCAGCTTTGATGCTAGTGTGATAGCTTTTGTTGTAAGAAAACTCGGATAAAGGTAAATGTCTATCCCAGCCATTTACGAAATCAATCACACAAGCTCTGAGCATGTCTTCTAATATCTGAATGGTCCTCTTACTTTGACCATCAGTCTGGGGGTGGTAAGTTGTACTCATGTCGAGATCTGTTCCCAATGCATCCTGGAATGACTTCCAGAAGTTTAATGTGAAACGACTGTCTCGATCAGAGATGATAGAAATAGGTACACCATGTCTTTTGACGATTTCCTTCAAGTACAATCGTGCAAGTTTGTCCATGCTGTCATTCTCTTTGATTGGCAGTAAGTGGGCGGACTTAGTGAGACGGTCAACAATTACCCAGATCGTGTCATAACCGCTCGACGTTTTTGGCAGTTTTGTGATAAAGTCCATGGTTATGCGTTCCCACTTCCATTCTAGGATTTCAGGTTGTACAAGCAAACCTGATGGCCTCTGGTGTTCAGCCTTGACCTTTGAACACGTTAAACATTTACTGACATATTCTACAATGTCGGCCTTCATGTTTGGCCACCAGTAGAGTTTCTTCAAATCCAAGTACATCTTGTCGGATCCTGGGTGAATGGAGTATTTGGACTTGTGAGATTCTTGCATGATCAAATCACGAACTCCTCCATAGAGTGGGATCCAACTTCTGTCCCCAAAACACAAAACTCCATCTGACCTCTTTACAAAGCCATTCTCGCTCTCTGGCATTTCATAAAGCTTCTCACTTGGTATGTTCTCTTCCTTGAGTGCCTCGACCTGCGCCTCAAGGATTTTCGCTAGAAGAGGTGAACTGATCGTCATTCCTAGCAATCTGAATCTGAGGGGTTTAACTTGCTCTTTTCTGCTGAGGGCATCGGCAACTACATTTGCCTTGCCCGGGTGATAACAGATTTCACAATCGTAATCACTGAACAATTCCAACCATCGGCGTTGTCTCATGTTCAGCTCCTTTTGGTTCAGAATATGTTATAGGCTTTTATGGTCGGTGTACACCACATACTTCGTGCCATAAAGATAGTATCTCCAGATCCGGAGCGCAAACACGACTGAGCCTAACTCCAGGTCATGAGTTGTGTAGTTTTTCTCATGAGTTTTTAGTTGTCGAGATGTATATGCTATCACCTTCTCTCTCTTCATCAACACGGCTCCAAATCCTTTATGTGAAGCGTCACAATAAACGACAAAGTCTTCACTACCTTCGAGTAAGGCCAAGATGGGTGCACTACACAACTTTTCCTTAAGGAGTTGAAAAGCTTCTTCTTCCTTATCTCCCCAGTCGTACTTGACATTCTTCTGGGTTAGTTTAGTTAAAAGCTTCGCTATCTTGGAGAAACCTTCAATAAACCTTCGGTAATACCCGGCAAGTCCTAAGAATTGGCGTATTTTGGCGGGTGTTGTGGGTGTCGCCCAATCCTTTATTGACTTGATCTTTGTTGGGAACATGTTTTGTAAATATATCAAGTATTGGTCATTTGTCTAAATTAGGTTGCTTAAATAGAATGGGCTTTATGTTAGTGTAAACCACACGACACCATTAGAGGCCCATGGGCCGTGTGGTATAGTTAAACGTTTCTAGAAGCTAGGTGGCAAAGTGTTTCCCTAACACTTTGCCTATAAATACTAGCCTTATGTAATCTTTCTATTGTTAGTTTTATTCATATTGTGTACCGAACTCTTGCCAATTCTATGCTTGAATAAGATCGACCTTATCTTCTCTTCATCTCTCATTCTATCTCTCGTTATCATTTAGTTTATTGTTATACAATTCATATTAGTTGTTATACGTGTGTTTATATCTTGTGTTAAGCTTAAAATAGGACCTAACAAGTGGTATCAGAGCCAGGTTTTTGGACAGGTTGTGCAGCTAGGCATTTATCATTGGTTTGAGAAGAGGAAGACATGGTACAAGAGTAAACTCACAAAGAAGTCTTTTACTCCAGTGAAAAGTGACCTTAGGATCTGTGGTCAGTCTAGAGGGTGAAAAGAGATATGACTACACCTTCTTGACATAAATCAAAGTTAGAAGACACGATCAGCAGATCTACACGTTCTCAGAATCAGACCTCCCAGATTTGAACATGAATGACCTTGAAGACATGTATCTTATCAAGGTTCAAGGGAAGCTGCAACACTTCTCGACTGATCTACAATATGCATTCAGGACTGCCATACTACATTTCATCAGAAGAAAGATCATACAAGAACGTGTAAAAGATCTGCAGCTTGGGATCGAGAGCTACCAAAGGAAGTTGAATCTAACCGCACCAGTTCTATTACTTCCTGGAATCAACAATGAACATCAGTACACCATGAAAAAGGAACCAACATTCGAATTCGTTTACAAGAGCGATCTGACGATCAACTGCTTAAGAAGGTTCGTGATGGGTTGGTAATACGAGTACGTGATTGAGAGTTGTACAAGACAAGCAGGTGGACAGCCTCTCAGTTAAGAGAAGTTCGTCAATTCATCCTAAAGATCGAGAAAAGGTTGTTTCACAGAGATCAAATGAGGCGGCTAGAGAGTTATGTTGGAGGGAGGCCATCATTTCCAATTAGGAACTTCCAGAGACCTGATCCAGTCTACACTGCATTCAGAAGTTCAGAATGATGTAAGAGTTGATTATATTCTTTGATTGATTATTATTGCTTGTGTGATTGTTCATAATGGCTTGTGCACACATAACAGTGCACAACCCGATCTTGTAAAGAAAGGACCCTGAAGTACGCTTCAGTGCCTCAATCCTCAAATAAGGAGCGAAAGCTTCTTACTTTTGAGTAGAATTAACCAGAATTTTCTAAGTTTTTCAAAATTCTGCTAAAAAGAACAAGTACGCCCTTGTTAAGGGGGAGTACTTGAAAAATAAAATCTTTGTTCTAAAACACAAAAGTTCTTGAAATTCTTCCCATAAACCTCAAAAAGCATATTTTAATCAAAAGTTTAACAAAAACAACATGACTATGCTATTTTTGAGGGGGAGAATATGTAAGTGATTAACATATGGTAATAAAAAGTTGAAATCTCGCATGAGCTCGACTCAGAATGAACCCTCGAATTGACGATATCAAAAGTCAGTAATCGAAAAGACATGTCTTGGACGGGTAATAATTTCAAGCCGGTTTATTCGGTGATGTAAACGTGTCTTGCAAAGGACTTGTCTGAGTAGAATATATCAATTTCGAGAGATTATTCCTTGAATATGGCCGGGACGGGTAATAATTTCAAGCTAGTTTAACTAGTGATGTAAACGTGTCTCGCAAAGTTCATATTCATTGAAAATCAATCAATTCTAAAAGTGCTAACTCTACCCGACATGTGCAAATTCACTTTAAACACTTACGATCACATGTTAAGGGGAAGTATTTATGAAAAATGCAAAACCCTCAAAGTGTAAACAATATAAGTTTTACAGTCATAAACACTTTGAGAGATTTTCAAAAGAATTGGTTTTAATGGCAAACATAGGATAGTCATGGAGATATAAGGTGACTAAGGTTAGGAAACCGTCCTATGATCCGCCAGAGCCGGAGGGATCTACCCAAGGACAATACCAATAGTTTAGAACTAGAAAGTCCTAGGTATGATTGAAAAAGGAGTAAAGAAATGAAAGGAGAAAGAAGGGGTTGAAGAATGAAAAAGAAAAGTAAAGAAAAGGGTGAAAAGGAATAGCCCTCCATTTGTTCAACCTTAGGGCAGAAATCGGGTTCAATACATATGCTACTGGTTGTTACTAAGGTGACACTGGTATTGAAGATTAAGCCGTCATGGACCCAGTGACGCACTGCACTAAACCTTCTAAACCACTCAGGTGTCTCTCAAAAGACACTTGTTTCATTTCTCACGAAGAACCCTTCATTATCTATCGACCTCTCATTCTGAGGTGTATTGATATTGAAAAGGAGACACTCTGCTCCATGCCTCCGACAACTACTAATAAGCACTTAATCGAGTCTAGAGCCACGAGATACATAAAAAGATCTTATAGGAACACTTAGTATTTCTACACTGGTTGTTCAACAAAAAGGAACACCAGTTGTAAATTATAAAAGTCCTACGCAGATCTTAGTAATCTGCCGAGAACATTCATGAGGAAATTCACAACATGTGATTCTCAGTGATTGAATGGAAAACCTGCCATGGTCAACATCAAACAGCCCTGACAGCAGGTCACTTCGGTAATCCCTTGTGGGTTACGCTTAGTATTCATGGTGGTTCCAAAATGGTCTACAGACGTGGAGTGATACTTCGATATACTTCAACGGCTCACCTGAATCGTTGATACACTTCGGTGTATCTGTGTAAGCTCTCTCGAGGGCATCCGGTTCAGGAACGGCCTTGGCAAGGATTAGAGAAAGTCTTCACACTATGTTGTTAACGATCTCAAAGTCTGAACCTATAAGTGCTGGATGATTTATTGCTAACTGTTTACACTGCAGGTAATCATGGAGACCAGGAGTTCCACCACCACCATTTCCATTATGCTCATATCCCGAAGCAAAGTTCTCACAAAGACTAAGGATAACAAAAGTTCAAAGAAGTCAAGAAAAGTCAAAGATCAAAGCATAACAAACTTTCACAAGTCAAAGATTGAAGCTTATGAAGTGAGAACTACTTGATAAATGAAGAACAAAAGTCAAAAGACATATGAGCATGGTGGAAAAGACGTAAAGACATCGTGACTAAAGAACGTCGATGGAAGGAAGATCAAGACATTACCATATCACATCACAACAAGAAAAAAGAACAAAGAATCTAATGATGTCGAAGCCAAAGATGCAAAGAAGACGTCAAGCAACCTAGATGACCAATCCTTAGGGGGAGATTGTTAGGAACACATTTTGTAAATATGTCAAGTATTGGTCATTTGTCTAAATTAGGTTGCTTAAATAGAATGGGCTTTATGTTAGTGTAAACCACACGGCACCATTAGAGGCCCATGGGTCGTGTGGTATAGTTAAACATTTCTAGAAGCTAGGTGGAAAAGTGTTTCCCTAACACTTTGCCTATAAATACTAGCCATATGTAATCTTTCTATTGTTGGTTTTATTCATATTGTGTACCGAACTCTTGCCAATTCTATGCTTGAATAAGATCGACCTTATCTTCTCTTCATCTCTCATTTTATCTCTCGTTATCATTTAGTTTATTGTTATACGATTCATAGTAGTTGTTATACGTGTGTTTATATCTTGTGTTAAGCTTAAAATAGGACCTAACAATCTTTGCAGGATCCACATGAATGCCTTGACTATCAATCACGTGACCCAGAAATTGTACAGTTGATATCCATAATTCACATTTCGAAAACTTAGCATATAGCTCCTCTTTCTTCAGTAGCTCTAAAATTAGCTTGAGGTGTTCCTCGTTCTCTTTCTCATTCTTAGAGTAGATCAGAATGTCGTCTATGAAGACAATGACAAATTTATCCAAGTATGGTTTACACACTCGATTCATGAGGTCCATGAATACAGCTGTTGCGTTGGTCAAACCGAATGGCATAACTTGGAATTCATAATGACCGTATCGGGTCCTGAATGCGGTCTTCGGGATATCTTCTTCCCGAACCCTGAGTTGATGACAACCTGATCTCAGGTCAATCTTAGAGTAGACAGACGAACCTTGAAGTTGGTCGAATAGGTCGTTGATTCGAGGGAGTGGGTATCGGTTTTTTATATTGAGTTTATTCAGTTCTCGATAGTCGATACACATTCTAAAGGATCCATCCTTCTTCTTGACAAACAGGACCGGAGCTCCCCAAGGCGAAGAACTCGGTCTGATAAATCCCTTTTCTGAAAGTTTAGCCAACTGATCTGACAGCTCTTGTAATTCCGTCGGTGCTAATCGATAGGGTGCTCGTGCTACAGGTGCAGCTCCTGGCACCAAATCGATTTGGAATTCGATCTGTCTGGCGGGTGGAAGTCCAGGTAAATCTTCTGGGAAAACTTCCAGGAAATCCCTCACAATTGGCACGTCCTCCAAACGTTATTCTCCTGGCTCCTTCTCTTTTTTCTCAGCAACATGGGCTAGAAAGAGGTGGCATCCTTTCTCGATGTACTTCTGCGCCTTCGTACACGAGATGATGTTCAATCTTGATCAGCGTACACGGTCGCTCCGATATCCTTCTATCATTAGAAACTCGTTCCCGTAGGGTACTCTGATGATCTTTTCATCACAGATGATGACGACATGGTACTTCGACAGCCAATCCATTCCTATTATAACATTGAAACTACCCAACTCTACTGGCATAAGGTCGATGTTGAATGGGTGGTTTAACAGGTTAAGAGTGCAAACTCTTATGATATTATCTATCCTTTCTAGGTTCCCATTGGCTAGTTCTACATCAAACACATTTTCTAGAGTGGTCGGAGCAATGTCAATTAAGGAACTAAAGGCAGTCGACACAAAACTTCTATCCACTCTCGTATCAAACAATACTGATGGATAACGATTATTTAAAAGAAACGTACCAGTCAAAACGTTCGGGTCGTCCTGGGATTCCCTTCTGCCATTGCATAAACTCTTTCGTGGGCTCCTCCATTGCCTTGGTTTCCCTGGTTTCATGTTGCTCCTTGATTACCCTGACCACCACCATTTCCTTGATTCCTGGGTTCCTTGCATTCACTACGGTAATGACCTTTCTCACCACAACCGAAGCAAGTGATGTCCGCATTTCGGTTGTTGGGTGGTGCTGCTTGAGTTGTGGCTAGTGGTCTGAACCTGCAATCCCTGGCCAAATGCCCCACCTTCTGGCAATTGTTGCATTTAACCGTGCATGGCCTTTTGTGGTGGAGTTTGCAATGGCCGCACAGAGGTGAATTTCCAGCAAACCCCTTTTTCTTGCCTGACCCAGCTGCATACACCTCAGCCACTTCTTGCCTCTTGTTCTGTGAGTTGTTGTTGTTGCCCTTAGAGTGGTCTTCCTATTTTCTCTTGTGGTCAGTACTCTTTTCTGGGGCATCTTACAACTCATGATCCATCAACTTGTTGGCTACTTCTATGGTTTCATGGAGATCTGCAGCCTTTGAGGTAGTCACATTACCCCTTATCGACTTGGGCAAACCTTCGACGTGCCTTTCAAGCAATCTAGTTTCGTTCTGAACCATTTCAGGACATAGCAATGCCGATTCCTGAAATCTCTGGTTGTAAGCAGCCATGTTGTTATTTTGCACCTTCAAGTTCCAAAACTCTATCTCCAACTTCTTAACTTCATTGCGTGGGCAATACTTCTTGAGCACTAACTCCTTGAAGTCATCCCACGGCATAGCATAAGCAACATCCATGCTAGCAGATTTTATGTTGTTGTTCCACCAAGTCAAAGCGGCATCCATGAAAGTGAACGATGCGTACTTGACCCGGTCTTCATCACTACAACCACTTATTCGAAACACTGTTGCTAGCTTTTCAATCCACCTGGTTAGACCTACAGCTCCCTCTGTACCTCCGAAACCACCGACCATGATCTTTAGGAACTCTGCGTAGGTACAACCACGGTTGTTAGTAGCTGGTCTTGACGTTCCAGTATTTGTGGTGGAGTTGTTTACTGCTACGAGCGCTGCAGTCACACGCTCATTGACTAGCTGATCTAGCATCGCTTGGTTCACAACGAGTGGGTTTGCCGCAGCCCTGACTAGGGCGGCGTTTTCAGCATTTCTGCCTCGCACAGGTCTTGCTGGGGCAGGTGTGTCAGTAGTCGGTCCTCGTGTGACTCTGGTTGACTTTCGTTTAGGTGTCATTTATCTGCATCACAAGAAGATGACGACAAATGAGATCTCAAGTATAGAAGGAAAGTGTCACATGAGTATATGGATATCACAGACAGAATGCAAGAATAAAGTCAACTATAGAGGAAACGAACAATCGAATAGAAAAACCAAGCTTGTTATATATCACGAATCGAATAGAAGTACACAAAATCACAAGCATGGTAAATAGTTAATCACTAACTGATAACTTATCAGTTTAGTGGAATACATCATCTAGTGAAAACTACTCTAGACTCGATCACGCTCAAGGTGTAATGGCTCAAATGCTGCAGTCATCCCTCCTATAGAAGCCTCCAATTGATCAACAAGGTCACGCAACTCCTGGTTCTCCCTCATCACAACACCAATCATATACTCGGTAGTCATGATTTGCTGCCACTGAGTATGATCAGTGTCTCGAGCTCTCCTCAATGTTCGCTCGAGGTCACCTAATCTACCAAATATCCTAGTCTGGCCTCTGCCCAAACCGACAACCCTAGAATCCAACACTTTGAGCTCCCTGCCGTGTGCTCTCTCTAGTGCCTCAAATCTAGACCCCAGGCCAACCATCTCACACCTATCAGTAAACATCTCCTCGAACAACACACATGCTGCCCGGTCGACAGTCTTAACCCGTCGCTCAATACCATGAAGATGATATGGCTGCTCCAATCTCTCCAACTGGTCTGAGTGCACAGCGAGTAAACTTGCATGCTGCCCTATCTGTATCCAAACCTGCTCCATAGCAGTAGGCTCCTCATCCTCATCCGGTGAGGCTGGTGGAAGTGAAGAAGCCACTCGTGATGGGAGTGGAGAAGGTACTAGATATGGAGGTGGCACAAACGATGGAGAGGATGGGGTGTACTCTAGACTAGCAGCAAGCACGGTCGTGTTGGTAACACAAGAAATTTCAACCCTCTGAGTATCACAAGAACCCTGTATCTGGGTAGCTCTAGAGCTCTGCCCTATCTCAAATATACCCTGAACATCCTCCATGATACCCTTGCCATCTCGTGGCATCATCACCTGATCTAACCCAACCTGCAAACCTCTATCTCTGTCAGCACACGTACAATCTGGAGTATGCTCGACTAGTGTTACCTCAGCTGGTATAGGCTCTGTCTGATCCTTCCCTGGATCCTCCTCATCATCAGAATATGTCTCAATAGATCTCTGCAATCTCTTGTAGGGAGGGGAGTGGTCTGGTGATGATATGGGTGAGTGAGATAGTGGTGAAGTTGAGGTACCCGCATAGGCTGATCGGGTCCTCTTGGGTGATGAGTCAGGTAGGTCTGAGAATCGTAGGCGGTAACCAGGGTGTACCATCATACGAGCAGTGCAACGACTGGTGGTAGGCTGGGTAAGAGGGTAGAGCTGAGCGGGTGAAAATCGATGGGCTGGGGTATGGCGGGGTAAGTATGGTGATGTAGATGCTAGAGTGGTGTGAGTGGTGTGGGTAGCTGCTCGGAAAACCTCCATCAAATGGTCATATGAGAATGGTACTGGTCGTTTGAGTGGAGGAGTACGTCCAACAACGAGTATCTCCTCACAAGCATCGAAACGTAGTGACATGGTCTGTGATAAATACAGTATGGTATGTGTAATTATATAGAAAATACTTATATCATATATGTTAAGAAAAATACTCAAATAGCATAGAATAACACTTAATCATATAAAACAAACAGCAATCATGTCATGGAAAACGAGCCAGACATGCATCTGACGATCATAAGGAAACGTTTTCGTAAAAGTGGTTATAGTTAGGGTTTATATGTACCTATTTCTCTATAACCAAGGCTCTGATACCAATATGTAACACCCGCAAAATCTGGTTTAGCGGAAGCATACATGTTTGGGTGCTACTAAATTGGTAATCACAACACACAGATATAAAGAACGGATTATCAAATCCATTTTAAAACAGTTTACATTACCAAATCCAAATCGTTTTACAACAAGTTCAGTTTAAAGAGAATGAGCCCATAAAACAATTCGGTCCCAATAAAACGTTTCAGTTATTGTGTGAAAACACTTCAGAGTAATTATGACCGATGTCATGCCATGCCTTCAACAGTATCATACTCAAACACCTAAGAAAAAAACATGCTAAAAGGTCAGCTAACGCTGGTGAGTTCATAGGTTTACAGTAAATAAGCACAGATTGACCACATCGAATATCAACAGGTACCCACATTAACTATTTGCTAACACTAAGCTCATGTAACCGAAGCTACGACAGTTCAGTATGCCAGACAGGCATATAATAATAATAATGGAGCCTAGCGAGTGTTTATCCCAATACACTAGGCAAGTCCGACATGGTATACGCTCGCATTGACCCGTCTGGCCAACCGAACGGGGAGTTACCCCCTATAGATCTATCTATAACATTCGCGCTTCTCGCTGGAACTAACGGTTCATGATAGTAGGCATAGTTGGATCGTACATACTTAGGTTATCCGCATACTAGTGTGTAAAAACAAAAGTTCAGTTTTAGGTTCATGAAAACAGTTGTGGATGTTCCTCACCCCAAGGTTTATAAAACAGTTCATATAAAAATGGGGCTATAAACTCACCTCAAATAGTAGCAATCTGCTAGCAAAACAATCAAAAGGTATAGTGCAACCACTCCGACACGCGACCTATATCAGTATGGTAAGTCTTAGTGTACAACTCGTGTTTTAAACGTACTGACTCATTTGAAAAGTTTACAAGTTTTAATCTGTTCGTGTATTTTTTGCTTGCTGTGTGGTAAAGTGCGTTTCAAAAGTGGTTTATCGTTTAAGACTCTTTAGTAATGGCTATGGTGAAAGTGTTAGGTGGATTAACGTGTGACGGAGACATTCGTATCTCGTAGTCGTCGTCGAAAAATACACAAGTAATATATATATATATATATATATCATATATATATATATATATATATATATATATATATATATATATATATATATATATATATATATATATATATAATATATATATATATATATATATCACGTTAAGTTACAAATACGCAAATAAGCAAATCAATTAAGCCGCGTGGTCAAAAGTCAAACTAGGCCGAACATAAATGGGGCTCGGCCCATTTGTGTCGAGACCAAAATAAACCCGAAACCAATTCCAAAAATCAATACCGTTATAATCCGTTCCGATAAGTCGTAAAAATAAACGATAGTCTAAAAATTACACGAATTCACCACTAGAGCCAAAACTTTATATTTTTCAAAACCCCAATTTTTGTTTCCTTTAAATGTTAGCCGATTTGCACATTTGAAAAAATAAACGATAAGTGTTTATTTTGTTTTAAACTCGCGTAATTAGTTCAAAGCACATTTGTACGAGTATATGTATATATGTACTCAAACCCTAGCTTTTTCATTTTAGCAAAACATACACATTTAGCAATTGGTAACACTTTTAAACATCAAAAGAACATGTAAGATACAAGATTGAACAAGTTTTAAGAATTCTTACAAAGCTTTTGAAAAAGTTGAGACCCTTAAGAACAAAAGAACAACCCAAATTGTTTCCAAATTACCCAAGACACGTTCCGATCGACCCAAAACTCTTGAAAGTACACCTTGATTATCTTGAAACTCAAAGATTTGTTGTAGATCTTGAAATTATTGATGGTTCGAATGGGGAAGATGATAGAAAATGTTTGGGAAGTTTTTAGTGATAAAATGAGTGTGTGTATTAGTGTGTGCTAAGAATTAAGTAACAAACAAATATACATGACCTCATAATAAGTTAAAATGGATTATCTTCTTTGTTCTTTTGTGCTAGTAGGCGGCAAACGACACCAAAGAGGGGGAGGGAAAAGATTTTGAGCATCGTGGGTGTATCGTGTGTCGGTTTGAGCTTAAATTTTACCGTAAAGTCCCGGTTTGACCTTTTTGGATACGTACACGCAAAATAAAGTTTTTACCAACATAATAATAAAATATTATTATTTACTCAGAAATGTATTTATTTGACTTCTACCATATCTACTGCAGTGTCGGTACGCGTTTGGGGTTGCTTTTCAGTAAATGCGAGAAAGCTTCTCGGTTTAATACGTGACTTGTCAGTAACTAACAAAAATAGAATAATTTATGTTTACTGACAAAAATAGACAGTTTCAGTAGTGACTGTAAGCTACAGTCCGCGGGATGGCTTCCTGAAATGTTCACTTGAGTTCAAAAATGTTCAGCTATGCATAAAAATGCTTAGTTTAGTAATAATAAATAAATATTTATTATTAAAATAAAGTTAAAAATTACCATTCGTCACAACAAGTCACCGGTACACTCATATTTTTGTGGAATTTGGGTAAAATATAGGGAAACGGATAAGGTTAAATTCTCACAATTTGAAAATAAGGATTATGTGTGCGGTCATGCAACTAAAATTTCACAAAAACATGCTTGAAATTTTTTAAATTTAAGCATATTAAGCACATATTGAGCAAATTTTTGAAAAATAAGGACAAGCGACGTTCTAATTCTCCATCCCCCCCCCACTTAAGATAAACAACGTCCTCGTTATTTAAAATGAAATTAAAAACAGGAAATAAAAAGAATTAGAACGGAAAACTCCATTGAGATTTGCTCGGTATGATCCTCCATTATGCGTTTGCGAGCAACTTTTTATTTTCTGTGTGTAATGGCGTCTGAATGCCAACATGGCTATAACACACAGAAAATACAGAATGTATGTAAACCACCACTTCTTGTAAACAACCTGTGTTAGTGAACATGAAAATCGCAGCTAGTGCCTCTCTGATTAATCGATGGTTAGTGAAAACAAAACTAAAAATTAAAAATTAAAACAGAAAAATTTCATCAGGTCAGTCGATACGCCGCATCCATGGGATGTGATGCGCTATATCGAGCCTGGAATAAAATACGAGTCAGGAACTTCATACGACGTATCCTTAAACTTGGATACGCCGCATCAAAACAATTGACAGATAATTCAAAGTTCAGAAATATAAATTAAATGCAGAAAAATATAGCGATAGATATGACCTGTACAGTCGATACGCCGCATCCTAAAATCTAGGTACGCCGTATGTCCTTTACTTTTAAAATTCTCAGACTTTTATTAGAAAAATATACGCCGAATTGATGGGAATCAATGCGCCGTATACGTTTATTTTCAATTTCTGCTTATATAAAAATAAATACGCCGTATACGATGCGTATATGCCGTACGTTCGTTATGTTTCAAAATATAAGCTTTCTAGTTAATACGCAGTATCGAGATAAATCAATACGCTGTATTCAGTATTTAAAAATTCGGATCTGTTTTTAATAAATAAATAAATACGTCGTATGAGAAAAAGCTCGTGCGTCGTGTGGCTTTTAGGGTTTAAAATTTTTGATTAAAAACAAAATACGACATATCCAATAAATTAGAAACGTCGTACTCGATTTTTTTTAATTTGATACGTTGTATATAAAAATAAAAACGCAGTACGCCATATCTAATAAATTAGATGCGCCGTATCGTTTAGTTCTGCAAAATAACAGCAGACAGTAATTGTGCAGAAAAAAAAAAGAAAAAAACAAACAAAAATACAGAAAACATTAAATATGCAGAAAAATACAATGAATGCAAGTATACAAATACACAACAAAGTTAGTAAATTAAAAACTAAAAGTCAAAAAGTAAATAAGGTAAAACTAAATTAAAATATTAACAGATATTCAAGTATTAAACAATTCACTCCCCGGCAGCGGCGCCAAAAACTTGATGTGCTTTCGTTGTATGTATAGATTATATTATCAAGTTTTACATTTATATTTAGCCGACTTAACCTATAACAAACACTAATGGGCAATGTACCCGATCAATGTAGCCTAGTTGTAAGTAGAGTGTCGATCACTAAGAGTGGAACGTTAACACTTAAGTATCTATCAGTATTTTCATCCTAAAAGTTAGTTCTAATTAAACCTAATATAACGCAAGGGGGTTTTCAGCCTGAGAGACTGCCACGATGTATAGATTAAGTAAAACAGTAAATTAAACTAATAAGGCGATAGACACACACGTACACAGATAGAAAACAGATACAGATAAGAGGCATGACCGATAGTAAGGAAGATTTGTCACCCGTTTAATTGCTTAGTTATATAAGATAAGTACTAAAATCTATTCTCTTTCAGTGGTTGCTTACGTGTATGCATATATCATTCCAATGTCTAGCTCTAGTCTAAATGTCTAGATTTCGGGTATTAAGTCTTCTTGATGGACTAATCCTGTCACGATTAATCAGATCTCCGCATAAAGTCCACCTTAATAATTACTAAGTTTATATATTATTTATCCCTTTTACAGGCTTACATTAACTATGCAAACGATGTTGATGAAGTAATTGTGCGAGCCTAAGGTCGACAAGGCACGATAAACTTGTATATGTAATCAAAACATATGCATAAGCGACCAATAAAACATCAAATATACTTTTAAAAGCTGGAAACAATTAAGTCCGATCAAACAGTGAAAAAGACACTAACTCAACGATTAAAATAGTACTAATATAATTAAACGAATCTTCCTATAAATTAAAGTACTAGCAGGACCTTCTTATTGCTCTGAATTCTTCTTTCTGGTTGTGTCTTGTGAGGTCTGGTTGTCGCCCTTCTGTAGGTTATTTGTTGTAAACTGTGTGTGTCGAATTTGGCAGAAGAATGGGGTATTTATACATTCTGGAAACAGAATCGATACGGCGTATCTATTAAGTTGATGCGCCGTATCTAGGTAGCTTCGCGTGGGGTCCAAGATTATTATATTCTGAAATATTCGTACACCGCCATATGATACGGCGCACCTTCAATCTTCATGCGGCGCATGTTCTTCAATATCTTGGATTATCTGGTGAATACGCCGCATCTCTGAGATGTCATGCGGCGTATCGGGAGTAGGATGAGTCGAATCTTCTTACGTTGGCCAAGGTTTCATATATGGTGCATGGGATAAATCAATGCGGCGTATGCTACAAAGTCAGGCAATGGTCTTCATAATTGTCTAAGTCTTGATGCACGGCGTATCTGTCTAGAATGATACGGCGTATCTTCCTTCAGTTCAGTAAACTTTTTCATCTTGATCCATTTTGCTCCAATTTACGTCCAAAATAGCTAACTTTCACCAAATGCTTATTTAGAACTGAGATTTACAAAAGTAAGCGATTAAGTATCAATTCTCATATAAAATAATACTCCCTCCGTCCCAGTTTTATTGTCCCATTTTTCCATTTCGGGCGTCCCAAAATTGTTGTCTCATACCAAAAATGGAAAGTGAATAGGTAGTGGAGTTTGGTAAGTTTACTATATTACCCTTGGTTGAAATTAATATTACAAACTTTAATGAAGTATTAATTAATTGGTTAAGGGTAAACTTGTCATTTGGCAAAAAAGTAAGAGAGATAAAGTAGTGATAGTGATGTTTTTCTAAAAGAATGTGCTTTTTGTTATGGGACTATAATTTTGGGACGGAGGGAGTATAAAACAAGCGGATAACATAAAATAAATGATGCCAGTAAAATGTTGTTATTTGATATCATCACCCTAATTTCTTGGGGATATAAGTACCAATACCCTAATCACTTTTAACCCTAATCTCACAAATAAATCCACCCCCTTCACTGTGTGCAGTCAAACATACTTCCACCCTTCTCTCTCCACTGAAACGCACGAACATCCATAAGTAACTATAATCCCAACCTTATATCTCTACGATAACAACATATGTTCCAACCTTATTGAGTCTTTATAGAACACCATTGAACACAAATCGTTCACCTTCTTTATATCAACATGCGCTCCACTGTAACACATCACTAAACCCCCTTTATCACTCCGTGAATACGCATCAACAACACACGACATTTAACCGACCTTATATCTTCAAGAAGCAAAACGCAATCCGAAACACAAACAAGAACCGTAGCTCATTGGTCTCTTCAAGATCTCTTTAAGGAGGTCTCGGGTAGGTTTTGTTTGGTTTTGTTTTTGTTTATCGTGAGATCAGTGACGTATCAAACTGAGATCTTAGATTCTTCTTTTTTTTCATTTAAGTTTGATTCGTGAGTAGGTTTGAGACGCATGTTGTAGTTTGAAAATGGGATTGACAGTCACTGAGATCTTAGATTCTTCTTTTTTTTCATTTAAGTTTGATTCGTGAGTAGGTTTGAGACGCATGTTGTAGTTTGAAAATGGGATTGACAGTTGACTAGTTGAGGCATGTGTTAAAAGTCGATGTGGTAGGATAGTTTTGTAGTTGCTTGTTGATGTTGACTGATGTTGTTAGGTTGTAGCTTGTTGACTGTTTTTTTTTCATTTATATTTGACATTGACTTTCTTTTTCATTTAAATCATGGACTTACGAAGGCTTGTATAATTCATGGTCAAACCCTGGTCGTTGCTTATCTTATGGTATTCCAAGGTTTCAGTAGTACTCTCACAACAAATCCGGGCTCGTAATCAATACGAGACTCGGATAGTTAAGATATAGAAACAAGTTGCGACATTAAGTCTCGCAACTCAAGTCGCAATTTGGACAGAGTTTCTTTTCGTAAAGTAGTGGGTAGCAAGACTTTCGCAGATCTGATATCGCAGTTTTCTTTTACAATAAGGCTGTCGCAACCAGCTGCTGTCACAACACCAGCTGCCGCAACTGCTATAACTGCTGCTATCGCAGCAAAACCCTAGACTTTTGCGAGCTTATTGACCCTTGCGACACTATTTTGCGAGCATAAAACACCAGCGGATTTTTTGGATCTGAAAACCATTGAAACATAAATCCGACCATAAAAACTTGAATCTTGACCACAAAAACTTGTTAAACCTTAACAAATCTTGGTATAAATCTGTATATAACCATAGATTTGGATACCAAAAAGACCAAATTCGTACATATATTTGACCAGAAAAATACTAGAACTGTTTGGACTATTTAGACTGATGAAGGCCGATTAATCACCGATTAGGTGCTACAAGGCTACCGACCTTGCCGATTTATGTAACTGAGTCAAACAAATAGGTCAACCATGGTCAACGGCGGTCAATTGTGGTCAAACTTTCCGAAAACCTATAAATCTTGCCGGAAGTACCCAAAGTTCACTGTAAACTTATTTTGATCACTTATAGTAACTGTTTAAGTCTATTACAAGTTGTTTTTTTAGAAAATACCTTGCCGGAAATACCTAAAACTCACCGGAAATACACAAAACTTGTCGGAAATAATTAAAATTTGTCAGTAATGCCAATCCGATTAATCACCGATTAATCCCGCCTAGACCGATTACAAGCTACAAGGTGGTCGACCGCCCGACTACCGATTCACGATTTTTGCAACCTTGGATAAAACTCATAGACAAGACACGAACACCAAAAGTAAAGTAACAACCTAAACCCTAGCTCTGATGCCAATTGTTGGATCGATATTTCATGTTTAGGTTGATAATATCATGGTGTTGGGTGGTCAGCCAGAGTAGCAGCCATGCACACCCATGGTGGTGGTGATGAGAGAGAGAGAGAGAGAGAGAAAGGGACTAGAGAGAAGGACTAGAGAGAGTGGTGAGAGAAAGATAAGTTTATTATGCCAACACACACCTCACAAGTGAAACTTGTGAGGGGTATTTATACTATAGTACATAACATAAGGTTGTGATAACTCACAAATACTAGCCATTCCCTCGCAACTATACAAGTGTTGCGAGTGTGCTTGGTATCTCAATGTTCCAACATATTACAACGTTCCCTAATCATGTTTACATGAAAGACCCTATATTATGATTTACACTTTTTGTGTTTCAACATAAACTCGTGTATGATTGCTAATATTGATAATTGATGAGAATGATTGTCAATTTATGTTTTTAATTATTAATATAATGTTTTTTTAATTATAAATAAAAGTTTAATTTAGTTTTTAATAAAATTTGTTAAAAAAGTAAGTTTGGTGGTGACCATATCACCTATTTAGTGGAGGTTTTGATGATGTACTAAACAGTGATGTTGCACTATATGTGGAGGTGATGAGTTTGATTGTTTTTTAATTATAAATAAAAGTTTAATTTACAGTAGTTTTTAATAAAATTTGTTAAAAAAGTAAGTTTGGTGGTGACCATATCACCTATTTAGTGGAGGTTTTGATGATGTACTAAATAGTGATGTTACACTATATGTGGAGGTGATGAGTTTGATGAAAATCTTATATGCTAAAAGATTCAGTTTTCTATATTTATTGTGAAGTGGTCATGGTTAATGCTGGCCGAATTGAATGTAAGATGTGTAAGACTCAAGATGGGCGAATTGTTGCAGTTTTAGGAAAATCAATAAATTCTTTAATTAGTGTTTACATTTGCTTATTAATTGATCAGGAGCCTATAAATAACAACCGAATAGACCTCAGATTTATACCATCATCAGTCGAAACCAACTCCGAGTTTCAAACACAATTGACCAAACCATATACGAACTCTTTGTGACTTAAGTTACAACATTATTAGTCACAATTAACATAAAAAAAATAAAATCACAAGACGACTCATATGTTAACTGTCGAAGTCAACCACATCTAAGAACAAGTTCAAACCAACACAAATCCATCACTATCCCAATCCCATCTCCAAATTTATCTAACCACAACCAAAACTCGAAACTGAAAAGACAATAATCATAAGATCCCAATCATCTTCTTTCGTGTTATTCAAAGTAATATCAAGACTTTTGAAAGTCAATCAAACGAAAGAAAAAATCATCACATTTTTTTTTTTGAAGCATAGCTTCATTTATATCTGAAACAAAAAGAAAATACTTATAACAAATTTGTTATAATCCTTCTTTGGTTCGTTCAAAGACAAAAACACGAAACACAACATGAAGAAACCTACCCGAGACCCTCCAAAGGATCTTGAAGCCACGGAGGCAGCAGACACTGTAGTTGAGGAACAAAGTGAAGGCATGGATGGTGGGACTTCTGACCAAAAGAAAAAGAAAAGGTAAGGCACAGTATAAACTTCCCCACTAAGGGGGTGTTTGGGAGTGCGTTACTAACCTGATTATCTGCTTTTCACGATTTGAAAACGCGATAATTTACAAGAAGGTGTTTGGATGAGACGAGATAAGATTCGATTAATTGCGCTTTTTTGGCTTCAAACAACAGATTTGAAAAAGTAGGTTGTGACCTACTTCTGGAGAACGCAGTTTTCCTTCTTCTTTCAAATTACCTTTTGACCCCACTTTTTGGCTGGATGTTGGTTTTGCATTTCTTTTTTCTTTTCTTTTTTTCTTCTTTTTTTTTCTTCATGAACATAATATATGTTCTTGGCTATGAAAGAGATTCGAAGCAAGAAACACAAGTTTTGTTGGGTCTGCTGCTATGTGAAAGATAGAGGCGCAGTGAAACATAAAAAATGTTTATGTGATACCCTTGTTGTAACTAGGGTACAATAATGAATACAAGAAATGAGAAGAGGGAGAATTCTTATTCAGTGGTCATCCAATAGGTAACATTAGGGGTGTATTTATAATGATACAAAACCCTAAGAGAAGATGAATAGACATCACCTAACCTACAAGCCCATAGCCCATAAGCCCATATTTACAATACTCCTCCTTGGATATTCATCGTTCATTACACGCCATAAAAACTGCCTCCTTAAAAACCTTACCAAGAAAAAACCCAATGGGATAAAAACTTTGTAGGAAATAACCATATTGATTGTGTGGATGATTCGGGTGGTCTTGGTTCATGGAAGATTAGATCCATGGTTTAGATGAGATGAACTAGAGAGAGAGAGAGGGAGACTCTTGTTGAGAGAAAACCTGGATAATTAGATTAACTATGTGAAATGTAACAAGAGTTCCACCCTTCCCTTGTGTGGGAAGGGTTATATATATAGTCCTAATATTTGTGCCCCTAGTGGGCTGTGGAGTGAGCTGACAGTGGGGAAAGCCCCGACCCACTCCACGAATATATATTACTACACTAATAATACTGATAATACTAATACTACTAAACGAATATATATAAGCCTACGAGCTATATAAATGCTAATTAGATACTCGGGGTGACCGAACCTTCATATGAATATTTATATTCCTAACAATCTCCCCCTAAGGGAGGTCACCCCGGAAATAATAATTTGAATTCTAGCATTCTTTCTTCTGAACTTGTCTTCATAGCTCGTAGTCTTTGATTCTTCAATGTCTTAAGTCTTTGTGCCTTCAGTAGTAATGATTTGATGACTGATTGATTGTCTTGGATGATCTTTGAGTATTCTTCGACTTTATCATCCAACATTTGTTTCCAAGTCATCTTTCAGCAGTATGTTTCCATGTGATGTGTTATTCTTTGAGCCGACATGCTCACACTATTTGGTGTCATGATCTTTAGCATCAGAGTTTGCAGAAGCCGTGTTAAAGGTCTTTTAGGTTGATCATGACTTTGTTGAGTTACAATGATGATGTAGTGTGAACATGTGGTAGAGGATTGGCATCTTTTCTGCAACCAGCTACAACCGCATTCAGCTGCAACCTCAATCAGCTACAACCGCAAACAGCTGCAACAGCAATCAGCTACAATCGCCAGAAGTTCCTGCAAACGACAGTTAGCAATAAAACGTCCGGTACTTACAGGTTCGAACTTCGAGATTGTTAACAGCATAGTGTGAAAACTCTCTCTAATTCTTACCAAGACCGTTCCTAATCGAAAACCCACAGAGGGCTTTTTAAGATCGAACCGTAGCACATCAACGATTAGGTGAGTCGCTGGAGATCACTCCACGACTGTAGACCGTTTGAAACCGCCGCGACCACTAAGCGTAACCCATAAAGAATTACCGAAGTGACCTGCTTTCAGGGCTGCTTGATGTTGACCCTGGCAGGAATTTCCATTCAATCATTGAGAATTACATTTGTAAATTCCCTCATAAATGTTCTGGCAGATTGCTAAGATCTACGTAGGACTCTTAAGTTTACAACTGGTGTCCTTAATGTTGAACACCCAGTGTAGAAATAATTCGTGTCCCTATGAGTTCTTTTTATGCATCTCGTGGCTCTAGACTCTATAGTGCGTTTTGATTTAGTGAGCGGAGGCTGGAGAGGACTGCCACCTATTCAATATCATCCAACTCGGAGTGAGATAGACGATAGGAATGTATTGAACTCCGTGACAATTGAAACAAGAGTCCTTTGAGGGACCTTGAGTGGCTAGGGAGGGTTGTGCAGCGTATCACTGGGTCCATGATACTTTGTCTTCAATGCCAGCAATCAACTAAGTGATTCTGACAGCATATGTATTGACCCGGTTTCTGCCTAAGTTGTAAGGAGGGCTATTTCTTTTCACCCTTTATCTTTACAATTCTTTTTCATTCTTCAACCCCTTCAGTGCATACCAAGACTTCATGACTAACACCTTGTTGGGTTTATTCCAGTGTTAGCTCCATCTCAGTCGGCACTCTTCCCTTATTCACTTTTCTCCTTTTTAATCATACCTAAGGACTTCTACACTAACTAGTGGATTGTCCCTGGGTAGATCCCTCCGGCTCTGGCGGGATCGTGGGAACTTGAGCCTAACCTAACCATCCTTATAACTCCATGCATTAATTAAAATGGTCGGTCTTTGGTATTCATCCACGATTGCCAAACCAAATCTTTGAAAAATCTCTCCAAGTGTTCATGATTCTGAAACACATTTTTGCAAACACTTGAGAGTTTTATATTTTTCAAATGCTCCCCCTCAACATGTGCTCGGTTGATTGTTTTATAAATTTGCACATGTTAGGTAGAGCTCGCACTTATTGAATTGATCAACTTTCAGTGAACATGACCGATTCGAGACACGCTTACATCACTAGTTAGACTAGCTTGAAATTATTACCCGGCCTGGTCAAGTCCACAGAAAGTTTCTCGAAACGGTACACTCTACTCAGATACGTCTTTTTCGAGACACGCTTACATCACTGGTTAGACCAGCTTGAAATTATTACCCGGCCAAGACGTATCCTTTCGATAGATGACAGTTTTGTTTCGTCAATTCTTTTGTGAAGTCTGAGCCGTGCTCCCATAAGATGCATGTCAAATCCTTTTTGTCAATTCGCTCCCCCTCAATATGTGCATCGATATACGAAAGAGTTTAGCACATATGGGAGAGCTTACATTTAAGTCCAAAACATCACATTTTCATCAGGTTTCATATTTAAATCACATTCTCTCCCCCGATCAAAAATTTCAAACCTTTTGAGATTTGTTATCCCAATTGATTTAAATAAGTTAGAAAATGTGGGAGAAAATGTGGTCAGGTTTAACATGTTCTGATGATGAAACATACTATGCTCCCCCTTAATCTAAGAGGGAGATTCACTGCTTATTATGCACATTTCGACAATTATGACACAAATGATATTGACCTTTTTGCGCAGATGATGCAATCACCCGCTTTTCTGAGTTAGTAGTCAACATCAATTATCCATCCACCAACAAATCTTTCGCAAATGTCGTTGATCCCCACTTGGCGAGACCAAAATAGATAAATGGTGGTGGCGGTGGTGAAAGTGTTGTTGTTGTTGTTGTTGTTGCCGACGTTGTTGTTGTGGTGAATTACGAGCCAATCAATAGCGTTTGAACGTCTGATTAAATGGTTAGAATGGGAACTGGCACATTCATTTTGGCTATGGAATCTGCATAAGAATATCAACACAGATATACATGCATACAGATACACTATTCCTTAATAGCTACCCTTCAGCAGCTTGCCACATTATAATACCAAGTTCATCTTATAATCAAACCCCAATCAGGAACTACGTCAAACCACTATCTAGCATGAAGAGCAATTAGCAATCATGAACATGGCAATTCACACAGATTTCAATATTTAATTCAGGATCTTAGGAACATGATTCTAACATAATAGCAATCTACCTAAGCGAATCTTGAGAACATATGCACAATATCAACAACCATTAAGCAGCAGAGACAAACAACATTTGAAACTCATTCATTTAGATCATACAAATGCCAGTGGAGTATTCAAAAACATCAAACACAACTGGTTTTCTAACTTCTTTTAGGTTTTGAGTCTTAAAGCATTTTGGGGATTATACGAGGATTCCAAAGTAACACAAATGAACCTTCTAGATACATAAAGCTAGGAAACTATAAGCAAATTGCACATAATGTCCTAAACTTTCTAGCAACTAACACACTTGGTCATTTGATATATTTAAGCAAGATCCTCTTCGACTAATTCCCCATTAACTACAAAACCATTTCTAACAAGTATGATTTAACCAATAAATCCGTTTGATGATATAAAATTTGAATTCACTCTCCCCCTCAATCAATGACCCGTATTCTAGTTGAACCTCAACTAAAATCACGCTTAACCCCACAACTCATCAAACAAGAACTGTCGTGAGGTTTTGTAGTCGTTGATTGAGTGACAAATTTTATGCATAATCCAAGTATAAACAAATTTCATACAACACATATTCACCAAGTGTCTCACAAATAATTTTCAGAAGAATCATATAATGAAAACTATTTGTTATACTAAGAAGATTTCTCTTCTTTTACAAGAAATGATGCACTGAAACGTACATCAAATCAGGAAACATGGATATGAAGTAATCCATGCCCAGGTGAACATCACCCAGTTGGAGGAACAGCCGTCTTTATGGCGACGTGCTTTCCCCAATATGAAGCGCGGGTTGCTATCTAAAGTAATAGCAAGCCATTTAGACATGTTTTAATCCTTCATTTTAAATTCTGCTCGAGCTTCATTTAAAGACCCGTGCCATTATTGAATGACATTTCTAAGTCCGTAAATGTTATCGATAAACAGAAGACATGCCTAGGTGAAACTATTTTTGGTATTTTCTAATTTTTTTAATTTTTATGGTTTTTCTGGTTTTACGTTTCTCTATTTACAAATTGCAGGATTTCTATATATCTATTTACAAGATGGTATAATGTATGAATAAGTATATATGTACAAGGATACGAACCAGAAACCATTACTCCTCAGCATTCTGAATCTTCACCGCATTCATCACTTGACTTGCTGAAGAGCAATGTGAGCACTTTCAATCAGGGAATGATTCTGGCTTTTCACTCTCCCCTAATTAGTGCACTCCCCCAATCTGACAACCTCTGACGATCACCCATAATAGGAAGAAGACTTTGGATGAACGCCCGAAATATGAAGAAGTCTTTTGATAACCAAATGCATGCCGTCTTTAACCTTCTAACACTCCCGTCCTAGAGTGACTCCGTCAAAAACCTTAGGCAACTTTTCGGTAGTTTAAGTTGAGCCTCAACTGAAATATAGCTTAACCTCACAACTCATCAAACAAGAACTGTCATGAGATTAGGTTAACATCAAGTTGGACTTAACCTTAAACTACGGAACAACTTGAACCTAACTTAACTCCACAACTCATCAAACAAGAACTGTCATGGGATTAAGTTAAATATCAAGTTGTAAGAAAAGAGCTCAACATTCTTGAATGTAGAGAAGACTGAAGACTCGACCTTCTTCAAGATTGCCCAATGTGGAGGAATAGAATACCAATCATCTTTATCTCACCAAATGCCTTCCAGTAACCTTACATGTAACCCATCAGCCCGCAGCATACACATGAGATGATAACACCCAACAGAGAATGAAGAGTAGACTGACGACTCGACCTTCTTCAGTCTTTAGTATAACACCAAAGTAACAAGTTGAACCACTGATCATATATAATATGTATCCATCCTTGGATATTAAGCCCTGATCACATGAACCTGTTGTGCGTCCTTGATGTACACATTCTCTCTCCCCTGATGGTTACGATTAATCAGCATATAACGTAGCAGTGAAACGATAATACCAAGGTAACAAGTTGAACCACTGATCATCTACAGTATTTATCCATCCTGGATATTAAGCCCTGATCACTTGAACCTGTTGTGCGTCCTTGGTGTACACATTTCTCTCCCCCATGATGGTTACGATTAATTGGAATCATCATCATGATGTGTACATGTAGCCTGATGACGTGTACTTGAAGCATTGACTAGAAACCCATTGTTGCTGATTAGACCAACCCGTGAGACTTTGTCGATTGGCATTCCATGACCATGTTCTTCAACACCTTGATAGACGGAAGAAGTAGTGTTGGAGAAACATGGTTTGCACGACTCCTGAACTGACGTATTCAGGAGTCGTATGACCATTTCTCAATCATCAACTAACATGTAGATTAATATTCACCCTTTCCCCCCCTCAAAAATTGCATATGCCTGCCAACTGCAATTTTTGATGATTGAACTAGTGAATATGAATACCATCAACGGTAAGTAGCTCCACTTGACGGTTCTTGACGACTGACATGTTGTTTATTCACCCTTTCCCCCCCTCAAAAATTGCATATGCCTGTCAACTGCAATTTTTGGTTGAATACGTGAATAAAACTATACTCCAATGTGCGCCGATCCACTTTAAGACTGAATAAGCACGGAAAGAGCATGAATCTTGTTGATGAGAATGGCCATTAATAAGAAGACTCCTCTTCTTTTAAAGATAAAGTGCACTCAAGCGTACACTTTTCTTTTCTTTGAAGAACGAGGCCTGAACTGAGGTATTCAGACGTCATTGTGATGAAGAGCGAGGCCTGCACTGATGTGTACAGACGTCATATGATGAAGAACGAGGCCTGTACTGAAGTGTACAGACGTCATCTCTCTCTCTATACTACTTCTCTCATCTAACTCGTTAACAACCCCATTATCATTTTATCGGCTTGATGTCGTAACCACTGATGGAGAAAAACCCAATATGATGAACTTGAGACTGAAGTAATATAACCCGAACGTGTGACTCAAACTTGTACTAATGCGTGACAAAGAGCGGTGTAGAGACTTCGTGCAACATCGAATCCCTAAGTACTCTATACTCTTCAACCAACCAACCATCAAGTATAAGACGTACATCACCTCTTGGATATCCACAACTTCGTGTGACACTGAGCACTACAACGTGACTCCTTAAAGTGATAGTTATTATGTAATAGAGAGAAAGACAAAATAACTAGATATCCAAGTCCTCGTCATTGTATTGAAAGCTCGAACAAGGATCTCGAAGAATCTTCATCCAACCTCCCCGATATCTTCAGATACCAAGTACATGCACCCATGAAATTTCACTTCAGCCTCAAATAAATAATAATGAATTAACGCCGTAGTCACGTCTTGTGGTTAATGCCCAAATCTAGCCCTTTATGATGCTTTAACTGAACTTTGATAATGGTTTTAACCCGATCATGGTTAAGAGCGCATAGTCCATCATCACGGGATTTTACAAATCTATGATTTAAACCGAGAAATAAGTTCTTTCTCGGGATTTTACAAAATCAAGAAGAAACCGTGAGGCAGTAATAGATTGAATGTGGCATGACTGATTTGATTTTGGTGAACTTCAGCTTGGGTTAATAATATCTCGTGAGAATTGCAGATCACATCACAACTTTTAAAACCTTTGTCCAACTAACCAACCTCGTACACAAACAACTAGTTGTGACCACTTGATGAAGGAAACCCGATATACCCATATTGCAAATGAAGTAGAATTACTCAAATTTGTTACCTAAGCTTGCATTGTTGTTGGAAGAACGGTGTTGAGTCTCTAAGTACGTAATGTTATCCTGACAAAGTATGAGACTTTCATCACCTCTTGCGATTATCCACAACGTCTTCTACGTGTGACACTGAGTACTACAATGTATCTCCTTTAAGTGATAGTTAACCAGGTCTTCAACCATCCACCCCGACTTCTGGAAACTAGATAACCCAAGTCTTCAACTTACATCTTAAGCACGAGCAAGTTATCATTGAAATCATGCATCCAACCATCCCCGATTTCAAGATAAAAATAGGTAGACTCTTTTGTGAAATCCAACTTCACCCTCAAGCAAGGAATGCCAAATTAACTTCGTAATCATTTTGTGCGGTTGAATAGTCAAAGGGAGAAGAAACATGCGTTAATTCTTAGTAGTGCCCATGACTCATAGTCAGTCCAATCAAACATAGCTGTTTGACCCAGCTGCTTGGATGATATCAGGTGCAGTGCATGGAATAGTTGTCGTACTGTGTACAGGATTTTACAGTTCTTGAGATTTAACCGAGAAATAATTTCAAGAACCAACTGCACAACAGTAAGTATCAGACCGCTGAAATCTTATGCAAATAGCTAAGCCCCAAACCGCTGAAAGCTAATGATCAACCCTCTGAAAGCTGAACCACTGAAACTGGAACCGCTAATGATCAACCCTCTGGAGACTGAACCACTGAATCCTGAATCGCTACGATCTGACCCGCTAAAACCGGAACTGCTAAGATTCAAACCGCTGGAGACTAAACCGATACGATCTGACCTGCTGTAACCGGAACCGCTAAAATTCACATCGCTGGAGACGGAACCGCAAGGAAACTCGCACTAATTCTCCCCCTCAAAAATGGCATGAAATGACCTTTTTGCCAAAGTTAAGAGTCTGTGATGATCGTGAATTTGACAGGCACAAAACATGGACAGAGACAAATGAAACTACTGCAACGAAGATGGTGATTAAGACTCTCTTGTAGTAACCCCTTGCTTTCCTCCTCATCCAATGGTTTAGCAGATTAACAATTCCCTGAAGCTCATAATATGCCAAAACCGCTTGATGAAATATGATTATCTATAGAATGTGGAACAGGTTAAAACACGTCTCTGAACAAACCACCTCCCGTCTTTAAGTCTGACCACTTCTTAAGAAGATCTTGTACAACAATCCCATTAGAAGTTTGAGAGACAACGATCACTTGATGAAGCTTGATAAAGGACAAGTTTGCGACTTATACTTGCACTAAATTTGTGATTTAGAACCTATATTGAGCACAACAACGTAACTCCTTTAAATATAGATAGTGATATATACCCAACCTTCCATCCTTTATTGTATATTTCCACTTCTTGAACATCCAAGTCTAATCACCTTAAATTGCAAATTGTGATTTAGAACCTATATTGAGCACAACAACTTAACTCCTTTAAATATAGGTAGTGATATATACCCAACCTTCCATCCTTTATTGTATATATCCACTTCTTGAACATCCAAGTCTAATCACCTTAAATACGCTCGAGCAAGGGTCATCAAACATCGTGCATCCATCCACCCCGAGATGTTTGTGACACTAAGTACACCAACCCGTGATTTAACAAACTAACCAAGTTACCATAATATCTAAATTTCCGCCGTTCTTGAAGCACAAACTTATCTCGAAAAATTAGTCAAACCCCGTAAGTTTTATTATGTCTAACTCCAAATCTAGCCCACTTTGTCCAAAATTAATTTCACGGGATTTTACAGCTCTTGAGATTTAAACCGAGAAATCGAATCTTTCGCGGGATTTTCTAAAATCTACAAAAGAAACCGTGAAATCATCAAGAATAGTCTATAGCGAAGTGCAATATTAATCTTCAAAATTCAAGTCAAAGAAGTCAAATCACAACTTGATCACATCGCACCAAGTCAGGTCACAGTTTATCAATTTGCAACAAGTCAGATTGCAGTCAACCAAATCACAATTAGACAAATCGCAAGTGTCAACTCGCAAAGTCAAATCGCAACTGGTCAGATTGCTATCAGTTAAGTCGCAACAAGTCAAAACGTAACTTGACAAATCGCAATTTAAACAAATTGTTATTTGTCAGCTATAACTCAAATTGCAAAGATCAAATTGCAGGCTCACTCAAGTCGTAGGCACTAATAGGACCGTGCAGCCAAATCCACCACTCTGTAATCACGTTGACATTCATACACCCAATTACTAGCCGTGACATGTGTATCCTGTGAGATATTCGTGAAACTAAGGTGCCACTTGTTATAAAAAAAAAACTTGTATCCAATATTTAAAAAATATTCAGATAACAGTTTTTGTGCGTATGTATTACAAGTTCATCTCAACCCAATTCATGTCTTCATCATCCTAGTTCATAAGCCCGCTCCAAACATGGTCCATTGGCCCACCAACATAAAACCCGTTCCAATCCTTTACCCTAATTATAAGGGTATTTAACTCCCACTTTATACATAACTCAAACCCTAATCCCTTATTAATCTTTGCCCCCTTTCACTGTCCTTTCATCCCACACGTCTAATCTCCCCAAAAAAAAACTCATCTCAATCATCATACCCATATTTAGTAATCCGTTTATGCTCCGTACAAATCAAGAAATCAATTGTGTAATGGTTTCAAGATCACTTCGTGGGTCTCGGGTAAGTTGAAATTTGCTTTCATCTTGAACGAACCAAAGAAAGTTTCTAACGAGAAGTGTTATGAGACTTTCTTTATGTTTCGGATAATAAATTGAAGCTTAGTCTTCAAAAAAATTGATCGATGATGAATTTTTTTTTTTTTTTTTTCGTGTGTTTGACCTTTAATGGTTTGATGTTTTATTGAAGAACACGAAATAAATCTGAGATTTATTTTATTTTCTCTTAAGTATTCGAGTCTTGATTTATGTGATATGAGATGAATTTGTGAGGTGGTAGTGGTCGATATGGGATTAAGAAACTGAGGATGGATTTGTTGTTGTTGTTAGTATTGGTTATGGTTGGTCCATTTGTTGTTTGTAATTTAGAGCGTAGTTAGTATGGAATAAAAAGACAATGATTTGTTAAATTAGTTGATTTGTTTGGAATTTTGTTGTTCCTGTGGATTTGTTGACTGCTATATTGTTTGATTCTTGATGTTTTGATCTGTGAGTTTTCTTTCGAAAGTTTTTCTGGTTCATTGCTTCTTCTTGATATTCCATAACTCGTTGACCACATTTGACCTGAGTTTACACCTTTTATACACAAACCGAATTCGTGACAAACCGAGTTCATGACTTTACAGACAAACCGAGTTCATGACTGTATGGACAAACCGAGTTCGCGAGTAAATGGACAAACCGAGTTCATGATAGTATGGACAAACCGAGTTCGTGACTGTATGGACAAACCGAGTCCAGGGTTAAACAGACAAACCGAGTCTGTGAGCCAATAGACAAACCGCGTCTGAGACAAATTGCAACTTTGACCGGTCAAAGCTGTCACTTTCGTACTTTCCTTAAAAACCGGATCTGTGTTTTTCTCTTTCATAACAAACCGCATTGAAGAAAATAAAGCCACAAACCCAGAAAATGCTACGGTGAACATATCATGAACCACGAATCATCACTACCCAACATGTTAAACTTTTTTGAACAAAGAACTACGGTGAACATACCATGAATCCCGATCTATACCCAGTATGTTGGAACAAAGAAGAAGTCATTGTTAAACTTTTTGAACAAAAGACAAATCTTTGATAAAGTACAACAAAAGTCTTTGTTATAACATTAAAAACACACAGTGAATCAACAAGAGCCCATAATCAGTGAAGCCCAACATTAAGTAACATGAACCTTAGACCAGTGACATTCGAACAACAAAAAGAGTGAGCAAACAGTTTGAACAAAAAAAATGGTACGAATCAACAAAGAATAATAATAGCAAACTTTAAAATCAAGCCATAGACCACAGATCTGAGTTAAGAACCATCCGAATATGAAGCCATTGACCACAGATCTGACCAAGATGAAACCATGACTCTTGATACCAATTGTAGGAAATAACCATATTGATTGTGTGGATGATTCGGGTGGTCTTGGTTCATGGAAGA
Organism: Artemisia tridentata subsp. tridentata; assembly: GCA_021014915.2. Taxonomy (NCBI): domain Eukaryota; kingdom Viridiplantae; phylum Streptophyta; class Magnoliopsida; order Asterales; family Asteraceae; genus Artemisia; species Artemisia tridentata. The sequence goes on along the minus strand of CP139507.1, from coordinate 386,513,820 downwards.
TAAGATCCATGGTTTGGATGAGATGAACTAAAGAGAGAGAGAGGGATACTCTTGTTGAGAGAAAACCTGGATAATTAGATTAACTATGTGAAATGTAACAAGAGTTCCACCCTTCCCTTGTGTGGGAAGGGTTATATATATAGTCCTAATATTTGTGCCCCTAGTGGGCTGTGGAGTGAGCTGACAGTGGGGAAAGCCCCGACCCACTCCACGAATATATATTACTACACTAATAATACTGATAATACTAATACTACTAAACGAATATATATAAGCCTACGAGCTATATAAATGCTAATTAGATACTCGGGGTGACCGAACCTTCATATGAATATTTATATTCCTAACAAACTTGATGAAGGAAAAGAGTGCAGTACGCATAATGCTCCTCCTCAAATTAATGCATATCTTTTAAGCGTCGAAGGCCGATCTTCCGAACCAGTAGCTCAAAAACTCTTGTTGGCAAAGACTTTGTGAATAAATCTGCCAAATTGTCACTTGATCGAACTTGACGAACATCAATAACTTCATCCTTTTGTAGATCATATGTAAAGAAGAATTTCGGAGAAATGTGTTTTGTTTTGTCTCTTTTGATATACCCTTCCTTGATTTGAGCTATACATGCTGCGTTGTCTTCACATAACATGGTTGGATTTCCTTTAATAGACTCGAGCCCACATTCTTCTTGGATGTTTTGAATCATCGATCTTAACCAAACGCACTCTCGACCAGCTTCATAAAGTGCAATAAGTTCAACATGATTTGATGATGTTGCAGTTAAAGTTTGCTTTGTCGACCTCCAAGAAATTGCAGTGTCTCCATATGTGAAAACATACCCTGTTTGGGATCGTGCCTTATGTGGATCAGACAAGTAACCAGCATCAGCATATCCAACCAACTTTGATTTCTAATTCTTTTGGTAAAATAATCCCATATCACGGGTACCACAAAGATAACGAAAAATGTGTTTGATTCCATTCCAATGTCGGCGTGTTGGCTCGGAACTATATCTTGCTAGTAAGTTCACTGAAAAAGCAATATATGGGCGTGTATTACCAGCAAGGTACATTAAAGCCCCTATCGCACTTAGATATGGTATTTCAGGACCAAGAATGTCCTCATCATGTTCTTTGGGGCGGAACGGATCAAGTTCCCGGTCAAGTGAACGACCGACCATTGGTGAGCTTAGTGGATGAGCTTTATCCATATTGAAACGTTTCAATATTTTTTCCGTATAGTTTGATTGATGGACAAATATTCCACTTGACAAATGCTCAATTTGCAAGCCCAGACAAAACATTGTCATACCAAGGTCTTTCATTTCAAATTCATTCTTTAACAAATTTGCAGTATGTTCAATTTCATCAATATTTCCGATGATATTTAAATCATCAACATACACTGCAATGATTGTGAAACTCCCCTTTGATCTTTTGATAAAAACACACGGACTTATTTGATTACTTTTGTATCCTTCTTTTGAAAGATATTCACTCAGGCGATTATACCACATTCGTCCTGATTGTTTTAGACCGTATAAAGATCTTTTCAATTTAATTGAAAACATTTCACGGGGCTTAGATTTACAAGCTTCTGGCATTTTCAATCCTTCGGGGATTTTCATGTAAATGTCACTATCAAGTGATCCGTACAAGTAAGCTGTGACAACATCCATAAGGCGCATTTGGAGCCTTTCAACATTTGCAAGACTAATTAAAAATCTGAGAGTCGTTGCATCCACAACAGGTGAATATGTTTCTTCATAATCTACCCCGGGTATTTGTGAGAAACCTTGTGCTACAAGTCTTGCTTTGTATCTCACAATTTCATTTTTCTCGTTTCTTTTTATAGCAAATACCCATTTATAGCCTACCGGCTTCACATTATTTGGGGTTAATGTCACAGGGCCAAATACTTGGCGCTTTTCAAGTGAATCTAGTTCAGTTTGTATGGCATCTTGCCATTTTTTCCAATCTTTTCTTTGTCAACATTCTCTAATAGATTTTGGCACAGAAACTTCATCATTTATTATTTCATTTGCTATAGCATATGCAAAATTTTCATCAACACGTGTTTCATTTCGATTCCATGTTGTACCATTTTGTACAAAGTTTATTGAGATCTCATATTCATTGGGTACATGGCCCTTCTCAAGAGATTTTTCCACATTTTCTGTGTTATTGTTAATCTCTTCCGGGATTTTATTGATAACAACTTTTTGGGCTTTGCCAGTTGTATTCTGCTCTTTCCTTTTTCGTGGATTTGTATCCTTAGAACCCATTGGTCTTCCATGCTTTCTGCGTACATTTGACTCATTCAGAGTTTCAGGAATATCAATTCGAGAAGGCGCATTTAAAGCTGGAATATATGATTTTGTAACTCTTTTTGTATCTGTAAATGCATCAGGCAATTCATTTGCTATTCTTTGCAAGTGAATGAGCTTTTGAACCTCCAATTCACATTGACTACTCCGAGGGTCAAGAAAAGATATTTGTGATGCATTCCAAGTTACATCTTGTTTGTCCAACTTTTTATTTTCTCCTCCTAAGATTGGGAACATTGTTTCATCAAACTGGCAATCAGCAAAGCGTGCTGTAAAAACATCTCCAGTTAATGGTTCCAAATATTTTATGATTGATGGAGAATTAAAACCAACATAAATTCCCAATCTTCTTTGAGGTCCCATCTTTGTTCGTTGTGGTGGTGCTATTGGGACATAGACACCACAACCAAAGACTTTTAGATGAGACAAATTTGGTTCTCTTCCAGAAACCAGTTGGAGTGGAGAATACTTATGAGATGCGCTTGGTCTTAATCTAATAAGAGCAGCAGCATGTAAGATAGCATGTCCCCATGCAGAGGATGGCAATTTTGATTTCACAAGTAGTGGTCTAGCAATAAATTGTAATCTTTTTATTAAAGATTCAGCTAGACCATTTTGTGTATGCACATGTGCTACAGGATGCTCAACCGTAATCCCAAGTGACACACAAAAATCATTAAATGATTGAGATGTAAATTCTCCTGCATTATCAAGTCTGATCTTTTTGATTTAATGATCTGGGAAATGTGCTCTTAATTGGATTATTTGGGCTAATAGCCTCGCAAAAGCAACATTTCTCGATGCTAACAGACAGACATGGGACAATCGGGATGATGCATCAATTAATACCATAAAGTATCGAAATGGTCCACACGGAGGAGTAATTGGCCCACAAATGTCTCCTTGAATTCTTTCTAGAAACAAAGGAGATTCCTTTTCAACTTTATTGATTGAGGGCCTAGTTATCATTTTTCCAAGAGAGCATGCTCCACATAATAATTCTTTTGATAATAGGATCTTGAGATCCTTTAGTGGATGCCCATTTGAGCTCTCAATTATTCTCCTCGTCATAATATCACCCGGATGACCCAATCGGTCATGCCAAAGGATAAATATTTTGGGATCTATATCCTTTCGGGTAGAAACTGTAAGGAATTAAATATTCCATAGATTTGATGATCAAAAACAAGAAGAATGAAACATATAGAATACTGAATGATAAGCAAAATACATGGTACTGCCAGTTCAAGAAAGGTACTGTTAGTGTATGTTATGGTACTGCTGATTCACAAGCAAGGTACTGCCAGTGCAAACTCAAAGGTACTGCTAGTTCAACACAAATGTACTGCTAGTACAACAAGGTACTGCTAGTACAAAATGAGACTACTGCTAGTGTAACAACCTGCTGCTAGTTCAAACGAAGGTGCTGCTGAATCAATGAGTCACTCTGCTGCTACAAAGATAAGAACGAAGAAGATATTATTTTGTATGAGTCATGTTTATACAAATATAATATCTAGATATTTTATCAAGTCATCAAGTTGAACACTCAAGATACAAGTTGTATCTTATTGACTTGACACATGTAAAAGCAAGTGGATGACTAAAGACTTATCAAATTTGTAATGATCTCCTTATGTTATAAAAGGAAGATCATACCCCTTAGATAAAAGAGTGTCTTGGTTGTGATTGAAACAATCAACACCAAAGTGCTTCGTACTCTCAAATTACAACAACACAAAGATGTGTTAAAATGTAAGAGCACTTAAAGAGTGTGTGTGGGAACATCAGACATGGGGTCTGATGAACATTAGACATGGGGTCTGATGTTGTTAGGTTTGTTTAGCCTCAAGGATCTTTGATCCCTGATTAGAGTGTAATCGTACTACCATTGATCAAGTAGTATTGGGGCCAAGTTGGAATAACAAACGGTGAAAGTTTGACAAAACCTTGTTGTGATAGTATTGTATTCGTTCATTGAATATTCCGCCAATATTATCATTGTTCTTTAAACATAGAAATCCTAGATAAAGGCTTAACAGCCCGGAGTCCATAAACGATCACGTAACTTGTTTTTAGTAGATGCAAGCAGGTATAAAACAAGTTTCCACAATTGGTATCAGAGCGGGGGGCTCTGGATCTAGGAAAAGAAAAGGTTTTAGCTAAAGAAATAAGAAAAATTCGTTTTTGCTTAATTTTTCGCAACTTTCTGCAGAGCAGTTTTGCAAAGGCTATAACTCCTTCGTTAACCGTGGGATTGGGCTGAAATTTTTGTTGGAGGTTCTTGGTATATCAAGGTAGATTCTCACCGGAGGGATCTTCAATCTGAGCCTTAGGTTGCAAGATATGCATCGTTGAAAACTGCTGCAGAAACAGTTGAGGTATGGTCGAATTTTTGGTTTTCTTTCAAGGTTCACACACAAAGGGGAAGAATCACACACATAAGAGAGTTGGTTCTTAAAAGATAAAAAGGCTTGTTTATCAATTTATTATTGGTGAAAAAGGTCATTTGTTGCTTATTTGAAGTTGAGGTTGAATTTTTCAAAATTGTGTTTTATCATATCTTTGGCAGAAAAGATAACTTGTTTGTGCTGCAATTTTATATGACTACGAATTGACAAACACTTAAAGGAGTAACGTTGTAGTGCTCAGTGTCTCATACAAGATGAGTTTATTGTTAAGAGATTGAGGTCTCTCTATACATGGGTATACGTTCGAAGTCAGTTTTAGTACAAGATATAGGACACAAGGATGGTTTATTCAGCTTCATCAACAAGTTGGTAATGGTTGGTTTTTTTTTCATCAATCATAAAAGCCTACAGAATGGAAGATTCGAATGGTTAACATATGGGTTTCAGGGGAAGCTTAAATGTTCAAGTATTTAACCATTCAATTATATGTGCATCACCACAGGGAAAGTTATTGATTCTCATTATTGTTGATTAGTATTGCTACTGATGGTTTAAAATTTTGATGTCTCAAGTTCATTTTTAGTGCGGAAAGCTTAATGGAGGGTAATTTGAGATATTAGAAGGATAGATTGGATTTGTAATATTAGTTTGTAATTGTAAAGATCATATTTGTAAATTTCCTATTTGTTTATAACAAAAAGGGGAAGAAACGTGGTGGATAGCATAGATTAAGGGGAAGTCAGTATAGTTTCATTCATGGTGAGATTTAGTTATCTCAATTTCTCTACTTCGTCTAGGGAAATTCGTACAAGAACGTGTTTGTTTTGTAATCATCAAATAGGGGAAGATTGTAAGGAATTAAATATTCCATAGATTTGATGATCAAAAACAAGAAGAATGAAACATATAGAATACTGAATGATAAGCAAAATACATGGTACTGCCAGTTCAAGAAAGGTACTGTTAGTGTATTTTATGGTACCGCTGATTCACAAGCAAGGTACTACCAGTGCAAACTCAAAGGTACTACTAGTTCAACACAAAGGTACTGCTAGTACAACAAGGTACTGCTAGTACAAAATGAGACTGCTGCTAGTTCAAACGAAGGTGCTGCTGAATCAATGAGTCACTCTGCTGCTACAAAGATAAGAACGAAGAAGATATTATTTTGTATGAGTCATGTTTATACAAATATAATATCTAGATATTTTATCAAGTCATCAAGTTGAACACTCAAGATACAAGTTGTATCTTATTGACTTGACACATGTAAAAGCAAGTGGATGACTAAAGACTTATCAAATTTGTAATGATCTCCTTATGTTATAAAAAGAAGATCATACCCCCTTAGATAAAAGTGTGTCTTGGTTGTGATTAAAAACAATCAACACCAAAGTGCTTCGTACTCTCAAATTACAACAACACAAAGTTGTGTTAAAATGTAAGAGCACTTAAAGAGTGTGTGTGGGAAGATCAGACGAGGGGTCTGATGAACATTGGACATGGGGTCTAATGTTGTTAGGTTTGTTTAGCCTCAAGGATCTTTGATCCCTGATTAGAGTGTAATCGTACTACCAATGATCAAGTAGTATTGGGGCTAATGAAATAACAAACGGTGAATTCCACAAAACCTTGTTGTGATGGTATTGTTTCTTTATTAGAATATTCCGTCAATATTATCATCATGCTTTTCATAAACAAAATCCTAGATCAAAGGCTTAACAGCCTTGAGCCCATAAACGATCACGAAACTTAGTTGTTAGTTAGATAGGACTAAAACGAGTTTCCACAGAAACCATATTTATTTCTGTCTGATTGATGTATGTAAAATACAATCCAGAAGATAGACCTTTCATTCTTTCCATTATGGTCTTTTTTCCATTTTCAATGGATGTAATTTGGAGATACTCAATTTCATTTTTGGTCATGGTTTCAAGATGATAACCATTGCGTCTTATATCTTTAAAGCTTAGTAGATTTCGCCTGGATCTACTAGAATATAACGCATCATTTATTATTAATTGTGTACCTTTAGGTAACACAATGCAGGCTTTGCCAGAGCATTCAATCAAGTTGCTAGTACCACAAATTGTGTTGACATTTGCATTTGCTATACGAAATTCATAAAAGTATTTTCTGTTTTTCAAAATAGTATTTGTTGTTCCACTGTCTACTAGACACTCGTCTTCACCGTTTTCCAAAATGTGTTTCATATCCTTGAATAAATAAATAAATAAGCAATTCAAAGTAAAAGAAAATATAAATACTTCATTAATTAAAATTCAAAATATGAGTAACAATGCTAGAACAAACCTAGCTTATTCAACACAAAATTTAAACTTAAACACTTATTGCGGAAAATATAAAAATGCAACTAGATAGCTAGTTATTGTTTCCATGGTCGGAAAATGAAGCAACAACATTGTCGACATCATCAAAGAAATCTGAGGAGTCGAAGCGCACATTGGGAATTTGCTCATCACCATTGAAATTATTAATATCATCATTGAAATTATCAATGAAATTTGTTTCAATGTCTTTTCCTTTCTTTTTTAGTGATGCTTGATAAATATCAACAAAGAGTCTGGAGGTGCGACACTGTTTTGCCTAATGAGTGTTCATGCCACATCTGTGGCACACATTTCCAGATTTCTTAGGAGCTTGATGTTGAATCCTTTTGCCTTTATCATCTTTTTCCTTGAAATCATATGGCTTAGGATTATAACCATCACGATGCCAAACCATATTTCGACCACGTCCACGACCACGACCTCGTTCATTTCCACGGTTATTACCATGTTCACGACCCCGACCTTTTACATTTGATGTTGCATGCACTTCAGGCAATGCAGTAGAACCAGTCGGGCGTGCTTGATGATTTTTCATCAAAAGCTCATTATTTTGTTCAGCAACAAGGATGACAGATATTAGTTCGTGGTATTTTTTGAAGCCACGTTCTCGATATTGTTGCTGTAAGAGCATAATTGAAGCATGAAAGGTAGAGAAAGTTTTCTCTAGCATGTCTTCTTCAGTAATCTTTTCTCCGCACAATGTTAGTTTAGATGTGATGCTAAACATTGCGGAATTGTACTCATTGACACTGTAACCACTGCGAAAATTCTCATCTGGTAACATTACATTTAACCATTTTTCACATATAATTTTTTTTTATTTACTTGCCTGAGCGTAACCACTATTTTATGTGACGTAACTCACACCTATGATAAACGTATTCGCACGCGACCCAACCTTGACCTAATATATGTTTATATATTTTCTTATGTCAAGTATAGTAACTTTACAAATTACCATTTACCACTTTACGTTAATTCGTTAACATACTAGTTTAACTAAACTATTTTCATCCAATATAGTTTCTATGAGACTTTAAACCACTATAATACCAAAAATAGTTAACGAAACTCTAGAAATACCAAAATATAAATTACTAGGGTAATGTACAAGTCACTAAAGCACGAAAACCCTAATTTCACTATAACTCCCGGTAAAACCCTAATTTCACAGAAACTATTATTTTATTTGTAAACCCTAGTTAATATTTTTATAAAAATATTATGTACAAGTAATTTAAGTCAAGGTACAAGTCCTTTAAGCATAAAATCTAAATAGAAATAAAAACCTTATAAAGACTTTTAAAAAAATAATCATTTAAATGATATATTATGCAATATTTTTACACAATAAATTCTAAAAATAACTTAATAAGTTATTTAATATATGTACAACTCCATAAACTTAATGTACAACTCTTTAATGCACAAGATCATAAAATCTCATTTATATGTATTTAAAGTGTAATAAAAATTACATAAAAATTATAGAAAATTAGGAAATAATTAAAAATGTATTTTTCTTATTTTCCAAACCCTAGTACAAGTCTTCCAAGCCTAGAGTACAACCACCTAAAGCACAAAAATCAATTTTCTCTAATTATGTAGAATTCGATATATGTAAGAACATGACATATAAATTTAGAAACCATTCTTTAAGTGAACCCTAAACCTAGGAACCCTAGTTTAACCCTAAACCCTAGTTCACAAGTCAACAAAGCCTTTGTACAATCCCTTTAAGCACCATTCGACACTAACTAAACCAAATACATCACCTAGTTCGATCCTAACCATGAACCAACTAAAATCTAGAATTTCTTAAACCCTAAGAGACCATATGTATGAACCCTAAGTGAGACACATAGCCCCTCTTCTAGAAATAGTACACATGTGTGATAAGTAGCTTTCCACATCACCTTCCCCCTCCTTCTTCCCTTGTGGCGCCACAACAGCCACACACCTCATCTTACTCACTCCCATAACAGCCCTAGAACCCACTAGGAAACCCTAATCACCCTCTATAAATAGAACACACTAGGAAACCCTAATTCATCCCATAATCAATCGAACCAACTCAAACAGCCTCAAACCACTTCACCACTGATCCCACTAGTCTAAACTAAGATCATTTAAGCCTAAGAGAGCAGTAGAAGGGAGTTAGAACCAGTAGAGAATCAATTCGAACCAACACACCTCTATTTTGTCCTAGTCGAACTAAATTAAGCAAGGTATGTTTCTGGCCTTTTTACTTACTTTTCCATATTCATTTTATGTCTAAACATAAGTTAGAACATGTCTTAAAAGTAGTTATAGCCTAGAATTAGTAAAAACTTATTTTTGGTCATTTTTGTTCATATCGAGTAGATATATAAAAATAAATTCGAATTGGAAATCTAACAAGCCTAGGATATTAAAAATGGTTTAAGAACACTTTAGATATGTTAGAATAACTAATTATAACATAAAAACACATGGTATAAAAATCGGATTTCAAGAAAATAAGTTTTTCCTTTTCTTTTTGTTCCTGTCGACCAGCAGCAGACCTGCTGCTTTGGTCTCTAAATTCGCATAGTAAACGTATCTTTAAAATTCTAGTTTTCGACATGGTTAAAGTTCTTTCAAAGGGCTACACATAGGAAAAAGAATCACTAATTTTTGTTGAGTATCGAGTGAGAACTAGGTCCTTTTTGTCGAGTGGTTTCTGTGTCGAGTAAACTGAGATAGCGAGCAAACAACAATTATTTTTGAGGTCGTGAGTTCGAACCAAAGTCTAGATTTTTGCAAGAATATTATTAAAACACTAATAAATAACTTGGCTAAGGAGTCATAAAAGTTCTTGTCTCAAATCGTAAGAAACAAATTGTTTTGTGTAGTAAGAATGTCAAATGAAAACCCTTAGGAGTCTCAAGGACCATTTTTGCCAAAGCTCTAATAACTTTTGTATCTTGGACTTGTTTTGCGATCGAGTAAACCCTAGGGGTGTAAACTGTCATTTTTGAAACTTAAAGGTAGAAAGTGTAAATTAACTAAAGTTCAGGGGTAAAAGTTGTCATTTTCATGAAGATTGAGGGTAAAAGTTGTCAACCATAGATACTTGAAGGTCTAAAATGAAAATATACTCATAAACCATAAATTAATATTATTATTATTAAATTAATATTATTATTATTATTATTATTATTATTATTATTATTATTATTATTATTATTATTATTATTATTATTATTATTATTATTATTAGGAATTAAAAACCTAATAAACGTACACGGAAAATAAAACTTATATATTCCAAAATACTAACTGAGAACTTGACACACCAACCCAGGTAGCGTGCCGGAGACGTTTATCAACTTTGTATAACTTTGTTTTCCATCCAAACTACCCAGGTGAGTTCATAGTCCCACTTTTTACTATGTTTTCCAAACTTGTGGGGAGATACATGCTATAAACCGAACACAAGTATTTTTTGTATGCTTACCTGATTTGTATTGCATAAGTTTGCTTTTGCCAAAAAGACCCCTATATCATGGACCTCTAATCACCTGCGGGTGAGCGCGAATAATATGGATAGATCTATTGGGTTTGACAGCCCCTTTTTGTTACTGTAACGTAACCAAATGCATTTTATTTGAGTTAAATAAAGAGACTGGCAATCTCCTACTCGGGGGCAAGGTTACCTACATTTAATTATGGGGTAATTTTATATCTCATAGCTCATTACTATGAAGATAACCTGTTAACGTTTTGCGTGCCATGAGACTTAATGCAATATATATACTTTACACTGCAGTATTACTGATTTCTTTTACATAGCCTGTGTTCAAACTGATTATAACTGAAAACACTATAGATTCACTCAACCTTTGTGTTGACTTTTTAAGCATGTTTATCTCAGGTGACTAAAAGGCATGGCTTGGCACGGAGTGGCTGTGGACTTTCTTATTATAAAAAGAGTGTCCATTTTATTATCATTCAAAGAATAATGTATTTTATTACGTGTTTACAAAACTTCCCTCTGGGACCTATCCTATGTACTCTGATAAATAAATGAATGATAACAATTTTATTTAAAAACGTCTCTTTTTGAGTCGTTTTCTATACTCATGACTGTGAACCATGAAGTAATACCCCAACTTATGTTCCGCTGCGTATATCGAAAAATGGGGGTGTTACAGATTGGTATCAGAGCTCATGGTTATAGAGAACCAAATGTTTTCAAACATTGGACTATAACCGATTTTTCACAAAAATTTACCCTGAAAGTCCTCCGTGCCACAGTATCACTGAAATATTATTTATGTGATTACTATTTAATTTACTAGTGAGATATTTATAATATTCGGGTGGTTACAGAGTTATGGTTTCCCCTATCCACACTATTACTCTTATGTCGGACTCGGACACTGAAAATGTCATGACAGTTCCGGACATCACGGTACCCAGGCGAATAACAGAATCGGATCCATCCGAGGATGTTTCTATAGTACCTGAGACAGTATTCGGACACGATACGGAGACGATTCCATCAGAAGAGCCATCTGAAGATATTGCGATGCCAGATGTTCTACCACTTCCAGATGATCCATACGTACAAACTCGCGAAGGAGTTCGGAGAACGGCACGAATGCGAACGCTTCCCGTATTTTCCTCACCTTTACCCCGTCCATATCCATATATGTTGCCTAGTTATGATCTTATAGTCCCATCGTCTTCACCTCAGCCGCCACCATCATCTACTGATTTTACTCCTCCGTCTGTACCGTACGAACTCAGTGATGAGGTCAGAGCTATTATTGCTCGATATCATGAGTTACCTCGATCGCCTACGCCTGATTTCCCGACACCACCAAGAGTTTTTGAAGTAGGAGAGAGTTCGCAGGCAGCTCAGGAGCGATCTCCGACCATATCCACTCTGTTGACACGATTGGAGAAACAGGAAGAGCAAATTGAGACTACTCTAGGCCATTTGGATGAGTTACCACTGGAACGTATCGAAAGTATGGAGTATGGAATTGAAGAGTTATCGACAGAACAAAAGGTTATACGACAAAAGCTGGAGGAAAGTCGTAAGGAGATAGGTGAGCTTGGTAAGCAAATCATACAAGAAATAACTACTCTTTACAGTAATGAGTTAAAGTTGATAGACGAAATGCTACTACGAAATGAAGAACTAAAGATTGCACATGGGACGATTGCTACTCTGGAGACGACCATGGAAGCAATGAAGACCCAGTATCAGGAGAATCAACAAGTCATCGCCAGTATGATAGCTGACCTGGAGACTCGACTGGAGAAAACGACCGATAGCCGTTAGATTAGATCTTATCCGTATCTTTTGTGTTATATCTCAGTAGTGAGATCTATAGTATAGCTAGGACACTAGCACATAGTTTATATCTAATAGCTTTTGCGTTTTGTACTAGCCACAGGATGTGTAGCATAAAATTGGCACTTGTGTCAAAATTTTGTTATATATATAGCAAGATATTTATGACTATACGTGTTTCAGTAAAAATGTGGTGAACGATATAAATAGATATGGGCTAGAAACTAAATACATGTATGATGATTCAAGACATATTTTGATATGATCAAATATGCGAAATCTAAACATATGTTTTCTTGTGATAGAAAATGCCTCGTAATTCCCCAGACCCCGTCATGTCCCAAGCCGCCATCCGACAGCTCATTGAAGACAGAGTAGCCGCAGCCTTGGAGAATCAAGCCGCAATGTTGGCCAGATCTGGAAGTACCAGCCGACAAAATGGAGAAGGCGAAATGGCAGAAAATCGCAAGTGTACTTATAAAGACTTAATAAACTGCAAACCAAATTTCTTCAAAGGAACTGAAGGAGCAACAGAGTTAGCTCGTTGGTTTGAGCGTACTGAAGTAGTCTTTATGAGGTGCGGATGCACTGATGACTGCAAGGTTACCTTTGCAACAGGGACTTTCTTGGAAGATGCCCTGTCTTGGTGGACCTCTATTTCCCAGACAATGGGAGTAGAAGCAGCTCATCAGCTCACTTGGGATGATCTTAAGAAGAAGATGTTGAAAAAGTACTGTCCACGAACTGAGATTAAGAAGCTGGAAGATGAGTTTCACCAGCTAGTTGTGAAGGGGACAGATCTGAGAGCCTACAATAGGAGATTTCAGGAGCTTGCTCTCCTATGTCCATCTGTAGTGCCTGATCTAGAAAAGAAGCTGGAGAAGTATATTGAGGGTTTAGCCCGTAGCATTGAAGGAAATGTTACTGCGTCTAAACCTCAGTCACAGGAGGAAGCGATTAACATAACTCAACAGCTAATGGATCGTGAGATTAAGTGTAGTACTACCCAAGGGAATTTCGATAACAAACGAAAGTTTGATGATCGGAAAGTTTCCCATTACCCCAATCACCATCCCAATAAGCCCAACTTTAACCGAAACAACCAAAGCAACTATCAGCGAAACCGTAATAACCGCCATCATCAACAAAACCGCCGACAAGAGACCGCCAGAGTAAATGCCAACCCACCTGCTGAGAAAACTGGTTATGTTGGAACCAAGCCATTCTGCAACCGATGCTCGTTGCATCATCATGGTCCATGTTCAGTCAAATGCGCAAAGTGTCAAAAGATTGGACACCAGACCAAAGACTGTAGGGCAACTGGAGCAAATTTGCAGCCGGTAATCATAACCTGTCACGGGTGTGGAGAGAAAGGGCATTACAAGAATCAGTGCCCGAAGGCAAACGATAATCCGAGCAACAGTGGTCGCGGAAGGGTTTATGTGCTTGGAGATGCTCAGGAAAACCCCGACATCGTCACCGGTACGTTTCCTCTAAATCAGCATTTAGCTAAAGTATTATTTGATATTGGAGCTGATAGAAGTTTCATATCTCTTACGTTTGCTACTTTGCTTAAAATTCCTCCTACCGCTTTATGTAACACGTACAAAATCGAGCTAGCTAATGGGAAATTAGTGAGCACAAACTCTATAATCCGAAATTGCACTCTAACCTTACTAAATCAATCTTTCAACATCGATCTTATGCCCATTGAACTCGGTAGTTTCGACGTCATAATTGGCATGGATTGGTTATCCAAATATCATGCTAGAATTTTGTGCGACGAAAAAGTAGTTCATATTCCTTTCGAAAGCGAAACTTTGATTATCAGAGGTAATCAGAGCAAGACTCGGCTAAGTTTAATATCCTGTCTAAAAACCTTGAAATTAAATACATCAATAGAGGATGTCAAGTGTTTTTAGCGAATATTACCAAGAAGGAAACGGATGAAAAACGGCTGGAAGATGTACCAGTGGTACGAGATTTTCCAGAAGTATTTCCTGAAGAATTACCTGGACTACCACCTGTACGACAGGTAGAGTTTCAGATCGACTTGGTACCAGGGGCAGTACCAATAGCTCGAGCGCCTTATCGTCTAGCACCGTCAGAGATGCAAGAACTGTCCAACCAAGTGCAAGAGTTATTGGACAAGAGATTTATTCGACCTAGTACTTCACCTTGGGGAGCTCCTGTTCTCTTTGTTAAAAAGAAGGACAGAACTTTTAGGATGTGTATCGATTACCGAGAGTTGAATAAACTTACGGTTAAGAATCGATATCCATTACCGAGAATCGACGATTTGTTCGACCAATTGCAAGGATCAAGCGTCTATTCGAAAATAGATTTGAGATCAGGATATCATCAATTGCGTGTTAAGGAAGAAGATATTCCTAAAACAGCATTTCGAACGAGGTACGGTCATTACGAATTTCAGGTGATGCCATTTGGGTTAACCAATGCACCAGCAGTATTCATGGATCTCATGAATCGCGTGTGTAAACCTTATTTGGATAAATTCGTGATCGTGTTCATCGATGATATTCTTATCTATTCTCGAAACGAAGAAGAGCATGCGGAGCATTTAAGAATTATTTTGGAATTAATCAAGAGAGAACAATTGTACGCAAAATTTTCTAAGTGTGATTTCTGGATTCACACAGTACAATTTCTTGGGCACGTGATAGACCGGGATGGTATTCACGTGGATCCTTCCAAAATAGAAGCAGTTAAGAGTTGGCCGACCCCGACAAACCCCACTGAGATACGTCAATTCTTAGGACTAGCTGGTTATTATCGAAGATTCATTGAGGGATTTTCTAAGATTACCAAGTCTTTAACGGAATTGACACAGAAGAATAAAAAGTATGTATGGGGAGAAGATCAAGAAAAAGCTTTCCAGCTGTTAAAGCAAAAGCTTTGTGAAGCACCAATTTTAGCCTTACTAGAAGGAAGTGATGATTTCGTTGTTTACTGCGATGCGTCTCATCAAGGTCTAGGTGCGGTATTAATGCAGAGAAACAAAGTTATTGCTTACGCCTCCCGTCAACTCAAGACTCATGAGAAGAATTATACGACCCATAATTTAGAGTTAGGAGCCGTTGTGTTTGCACTCAAAATCTGGAGACACTATTTGTATGGTACAAAGTGTGTTGTCTTTACAGATCTCAAGAGTCTACAGCACATTCTCGACCAGAAGGAGTTAAATATGAGACAACGAAGATGGTTAGAGTTGTTAAGTGATTATGACTGTGAGATTCGTTATCACCCTGGAAAAGCAAATGTTGTAGCAGATGCTTTGAGCAGGAAGGAACAAATTAAGCCACTTAGAGTAAGGGCTTTAGTCATGACCATTAACTCAGATCTTCCATCCCAAATTCTCAATGCGCAGACTGAGGCAGTAAAAGAAGAAAATATTCAAGCTGAGAATTTAAGGGGCATGGACAAAGCGTTTGAACATCGCCCTAATGGAACTCGTTGTATTAAGAATCGAAGTTGGATTCCACTCTTTGGTGATTTAAGAAATGTGATTATGCACGAATCACATAAGTCCAAGTATTCTATCCACCCGGGATCTGAAAAGATGTACCAGGATCTCAGAAAGCTTTACTGGTGGCCAAACATGAAAGCTGACATTGCAGAGTATGTCAGTAAATGTTTGACGTGTGCACGAGTTAAAGCCGAGCATAAAAAACCATTTGGTTTATTGACGCAACCTGAGATTCCTGAATGGAAATGGGAAAGGATAACTATGGATTTTATCACCAAATTACCTAGAACGTCAAGCGGATATGACACCATTTGGGTCATAGTTGATCGTCTTACTAAGTCAGCTCGCTTTTTGCCGATCAAGGAAACTGATGAAGTAGAAGATTTAGCCAAGATATATCTAAAAGAGATAGTCCCTCAGCATGGAGTGCCGGTTTCCATTATTTCTGATCGTGATTCTCGTTTCACGTCAAGATTTTGGGAGAAACTCCAGGATGCTTTGGGTACTAATTTAGATATGAGTACGGCTTATCATCCCTAAACCGACGGACAAAGTGAGAGAACCATTCAAACGTTGGAAGATATGCTTAGAGCTTGTGTGATAGATTTTGGCAAAGGATGGGATAGACATCTACCTTTGGCAGAATTCTCGTACAACAATAGTTATCATGCAAGTATCAAAGCAGCCCCGTTTGAAGCACTTTATGGGAGAAAGTGTCGGTCACCCGTCTGTTGGGCAGAAGTTGGAAAATCACAACTTATCGGACCAGAGATAATTCAGGAGACTACCGATAAGATCGTACAAATCCGACAACATCTGCAAGCTGCCCGAGATAGGCAGAAGAGTTACGCAGATGTGAGACGAAAACCTATGGAGTTTGAAGTGGGAGACAGAGTAATGCTGAAAGTATCACCATGGAAGGGAATGGTTAGATTCGGCAAACGCGGAAAGTTAAATCCCCGATATATTGGATCATTCGAGATTCTGGAGAGAATCGGTCTAGTAGCCTATCGTCTTGAACTTCCTATAGAACTTAGTAAAGTTCATCCCGTCTTTCACGTCTCTAACCTAAAGAAATGCCTATCCGATGAAACACTCGTCATTCCTATGAAAGAGCTTCGTCTCAATGACAAGCTTAACTTTGTAGAAGAGCCTGTGGAGATCATGGATAGAGAAGTCAAACAACTCAAGCGAAGTCGCGTTCCTATCGTCAAGGTAAGATGGAACTCCAAGAGAGGACCAGAATTTACCTGGGAACGAGAAGATCAAATCCAGGCAAAGTACCCACATCTTTTTCCAAATTCTTCGACCAACACAGACTGAATCTCGGGACGAGATTCCTTCAACGGGGGGATACTGTAACCACTGCGAAAATTATCATCTGGTAACATTACATTTAACCATTTTTCACATATAATTTTTTTTTATTTACTTGCCTGAGCGTAACCACTATTTTATGTGACGTAACTCACACCTATGATAAACGTATTCGCACGCGACCCAACCTTGACCTAATATATGTTTATATATTTTCTTATGTCAAGTATAGTAACTTTACAAATTACCATTTACCACTTTATGTTAATTCGTTAACATACTAGTTTAACTAAACTATTTTCATCCAATATAGTTTCTATGAGACTTTAAACCACTATAATACCAAAAATAGTTAACGAAACTCTAGAAATACCAAAATATAAATTACTAGGGTAATGTACAAGTCACTAAAGCACGAAAACCCTAATTTCACTATAACTCCCGGTAAAACCTTAATTTCACAGAAACTATTATTTTATTTGTAAACCCTAGTTAATATTTTTATAAAAATATTATGTACAAGTAATTTAAGTCAAGGTACAAGTCCTTTAAGCATAAAATCTAAGGGTGTGTTTGGTAGCGAGATATGGGGCCAAAGAAATGGAAATGACTTCATATCTCGTGTTTGGTTAAGCAGAGAAATAAAAAGGTGGAGAATTGGAGAGAATTGATAGAGAATTGGTAGTGTAATTTTTAAAGTTTCATTTCCTCACTTTTTGTTGGGAAATTGGAGAAATGAGATTATTTTGTAAATTTTTTTTTTTTTTTTTTTTTTTTTTTTTTTATTTTTTCATGATGTGCATTTTAGTTGCAAACCGATTTACGTAAATGTATTTTTTATAAAAAAAATTAATAATTTTTTTAAAATAAATTTTTTATTATATAAGTTTTAAAAAAAAAATTAAAATTAATTTTTTATAAAATAATAATTTAAAAAAATATATTTTTTTAAAATATATTTTTTATAGAATTGTTATTTAGAAAAAATAAAAAATTTTAAATAATTTTTTAATTAATTTTATTAAAAATAAAATTTTAAAATAATTTTTTTATAAAATAAGTTTTAAAAAAAAATTAAAATTAATTTTTTATAAAAAAATAATTTAAAAAAATATATTTTTTTTAAATATATTTTTTATAGAATTGTTATTTAGAAAAAATAAATTTTTTTAATTAATTTTATAAAAAATAAATTTTAAAATAAATTAAAAAAATATTTTTTTTAAAAAAAATAAGTTTTTTTAAAAAAAAATAATAATAATTTAAAAAAAATATATTTTTTTTTTAAATATAAATTTTTTTAGAATTGTTATTTAGAAAAAATATATATATTTTTTTTAAATCAATAAACAAAAGTTCTAATTCTTTCAATAAAATTTTTTTTTTTTTTTTTTTTTTTTTTTTGCCAATTCTCGAGTTTATTTCTCATGTTACCAAACACTAGAATTGACTTTAAATTTCTCTACCCATTTCTATTCTCTGAATTCTATTCTCTACTTCATTTCTAATCTCTGAAATTCTCTCTACCAAACGTGCCCTAAATAGAAATAAAAACCTTATAAAGACTTTTAAAAAAATAATCATTTAAATGATATATTATGCAATATTTTTACACAATAAATTCTAAAAATAACTTAATAAGTTATTTAATATATGTACAACTCCATAAACTTAATGTACAACTCTTTAATGCACAAGATCATAAAAACTCATTTATATGTATTTAAAGTGTAATAAAAATTACATAAAAATTATAGAAAATTAGGAAATAATTAAAAATGTATTTTTCTTATTTTCCAAACCCTAGTACAAGTCTTCCAAGCCTAGAGTACAACCACCTAAAGCATAAAAATCAATTTTCTCTAATTATGTAGAATTCGATATATGTAAGAACATGACATACAAATTTAGAAACCATTCTTTAAGTGAACCCTAAACATAGGAACCCTAGTTTAACCCTAAACCCTAGTTCACAAGTCAACAAAGCCTTTGTACAATCCCTTTAAGCACCATTCGACACTAACTAAACCAAATACATCACCTAGTTCGATCCTAACCATGAACCAACTAAAATCTAGAATTTCTTAAACCCTAAGAGACCATATGTATGAACCCTAAGTGAGACACATAGCCCCTCTTCTAGAAATAGTACACATGTGTGATAAGTAGCTTTCCACATCACCTTCCCCCTCCTTCTTCCCTTGTGGCGCCACAACAGCCACACACCTCATCTCACTCACTCCCATAACAGCCCTAGAACCCACTAGGAAACCCTAATCACCCTCTATAAATAGAACACACTAGAAAACCCTAATTCATCCCATAATCAATCGAACCAACTCAAACAGCCTCAAACCACTTCACCACTGATCCCACTAGTCTAAACTAAGATCATTTAAGCCTAAGAGAGCAGTAGAAGGGAGTTAGAACCAGTAGAGAATCAATTCGAACCAACACACCTCTATTTTGTCCTAGTCGAACTAAATTAAGCAAGGTATGTTTCTGGCCTTTTTACTTACTTTTCCATATTCATTTTATGTCTAAATATAAGTTAGAACATGTCTTAAAAGTGGTTATAGCCTAGAATTAGTAAAAACTTATTTTTGGTCATTTTTGTTCATATCGAGTAGATATATAAAAATAAATTCGAATTGGAAATCTAACAAACCTAGGATATTAAAAATGGTTTAAGAACACTTTAGATATGTTAGAATAACTAATTATAACATAAAAACACATGGTATAAAAATCGGATTTCAAGAAAATAAGTTTTTCCTTTTCTTTTTGTTCCTGTCGACCAGCAGCAGACCTGCTGCTTTGGTCTCTAAATTCGCATAGTAAACGTATCTTTAAAATTCTAGTTTTCGACATGGTTAAAGTTCTTTCAAAGGGCTACACATAGGAAAAAGAATCACTAATTTTTGTTGAGTATCGAGTGAGAACTAGGTCCTTTTTGTCGAGTGGTTTCTATGTCGAGTAAACTGAGATAGCGAGCAAACAACAATTATTTTTGAGGTCGTGAGATCGAAACAAAGTCTAGATTTTTGCAAGAATATTCTTAAAACACTAATAAATAACTTGGCTAAGGAGTCATAAAAGTTCTTGTCTCAAATCGTAAGAAACAAATTGTTTTGTGTAGTAAGAATGTCGAATGAAAACCCTTAAGAGTCTCAAGGACCATTTTTGCCAAAGCTCTAATAACTTTTGTATCTTGGACTTGTTTTGCGATCGAGTAAACCCTAGGGGTGTAAACTGTCATTTTTGAAACTTAAGGGTAGAAAGTGTAAATTAACTAAAGTTCAGGGGTAAAAGTTGTCATTTTCATAAAGATTGAGGGTAAAAGTTGTCAACCATAGATACTTGAAGGTCTAAAATGAAAATATACTCATAAACCATAAATTAATATTATTATTATTAAATTATTATTATTATTATTATTATATTATTATTATTAATTATTATTATTTAATTATTATATTATTATATTATTATTATTATTATTATTATTATTATTACTCCGTATTATTATTATTAGGAATTAAAAACCTAATAAACGTACACGGAAAATAAAACTTATATATTCCAAAATAATTACTGAGAACTTGACACACCAACCCAGGTAGCGTGCCGGAGACGTTTATCAACTTTGTATAACTTTGTTTTCCATCCAGACTACCCAAGTGAGTTCATAGTCCCACTTTTTACTATGTTTTCCAAACTTGTGGGGAGATACATGCTATAAACCGAACACAAGTATTTTTTGTATGCTTACCTGATTTGTATTGCATAAGTTTGCTTTTGCCAAAAAGACCCCTATATCATGGACCTCTAATCACCTGCGGGTGAGCGCGAATAATATGGATAGATCTATTGGGTTTGACAGCCCCCTTTTGTTACCGTAACGTAACCAAATGCATTTTATTTGAGTTAAATAAAGAGACTGGCAATCTCCTACTCGGGGGCAAGGTTACCTACATTTAATTATGGGGTAATTTTATATCTCATAGCTCATTACTATGAAGATAACATGTTAACGTTTTGCGTGCCATGAGACTTAATGCAATATATATACTTTACACTGCAGTATTACTAATTTCTTTTACATAGCTTGTGTTCAAACTGATTATAACTGAAAACACTATGGATTCACTCAACCTTTGTGTTGACTTTTTAAGCATGTTTATCTCAGGTGACTAAAAGGCATGGCTTGGCACGGAGTGGCTGTGGACTTTCTTATTATAAAAAGAGTGTCCATTTTGTTATCATTCAAAGAATAATGTATTTTATTACGTGTTTACAAAACTTCCCTCTGGGACCTATCCTATGTACTCTGATAAATAAATGAATAATAACAATTTTATTTAAAAACGTCTCTTTTTGAGTCGTTTTCTATACTCATGACTGTGAACCATGAAGTAATACCCCAACTTATGTTCCGCTGCGTATATCAAAAAATGGGGGTGTTACAGACACTTTTAAAATCTTGCAACCTGAGGTGCATCCAGTCATAGCGAGCTTTAGGAAGGATTACTTGTTTTTGATGATCAAACCTTTCCTTTAAACTTTGCCATAATATTAACGGGTCTTTCATCGTTAGATATTCCTTTTTTATGTCCTCATGAAGATGATGACGCAGGAATATCATGGCTTTGGCACGTGCTTGTGCAGAGGCCGTATTTCCAGTTTTGATCGTTTCTCCCAATTCTTTTGCAGTTAAATGGATCTCAGCATCAAGAGTCCAAGGGAGATAGTCTTTTCCAGAAATGTCAAGAACAGCAAAATCGATATTCGAAAGCTTTGAATTTGACATGTTAACTACAATAGAAAAACAAGTGTAGCATTTAGCAAACGTTGCAAATATTTAGACCACGTAAAACATACTAATCCTTGTATTAGAAAATTTACATAGTTATTATTATATCAATACATTGCCACACTGAACATACATAACATTACGCTAACACACAGTACAGAAATTGTATATTCTTTAATAATTTGTTGCACGCATCCCTCTAACAAGATTATGTACAAGTAACAAATTATGTTATGATACATAGTAAAGTAAAGTACTTGGCCTTACGTTAGCATACATCAGGGTTTAAATGCCCACTTTAGTTCAATATTGACACGTTATATAATTTGTCAATTATCAATATCAAAAATACTACACGAATTTATCAACGTCAAAAAAACCATCTCAAATAATTATTGCAACATAAAAATATACAGTACATTGACTCACATAAAAAAAAACATCATATTGGATGAATATACAATCATAACAAATTTATTAAGCATAACACACTTAGCGAAGTATAACATAGCAACAGTACACTTTAGGTAACACAATACCTCAATTGATTTTGCTTTACGCGAAGGAGTAAATCATAGCAATTATTACAACATATTATGCTGTTAACAACGAAGCAAATACATACATCATGACGAAAGAATGACAAGATACACGACATTACAGATAGAGGTTTTTTTTTTTTTTTTTTTTTTTTTTTTTTTTACATAATTTCATTTTGATTCTTTTTGAAAGAATCATTTTTTTTTTCAAACATAATTAGGTTATTTCATTTTGATTCTTTTGAAAGATCATTTTTTTTTCAAACATAACATAGGTTATTTCATTTGTTTTTTTTTCATTCATAACATGAGGTTATGATTTTTTTTTCAGTCATAAATAAGGTTTTTTTTTTTTTTTTTTTTTTTTTTTTTTTTTTTTTGAGAGAGGAGGGAGAATTCTTATTCAGTGGTCATCCAATAGGTAACATTAGGGGTGTATTTATAATGATACAAAACCCTAAGAAAAGATGAATATACATCACCTAACCTACAAGCCCATAAGCCCATATTTACAATAACCCTAAATTTTTTAATTTGAATCAGAACATCAAGTTATAAGCCCAACAATAGTTTATATTCATCTTTTAAGAAAAAGGTCCGTTTAAGCAAAGAAAATACTCCGTAACAAATACACAGAGTACTATATTTCATTTATGCTATGTATATATATTTAGAAGTAGTTAAAACTTTTTTTTTTTTTTCTTATATATATTTCATTTATGCAATTCTGCCTATATTTTTATGTATAAATGATGTTGATATGTATTAAAAGTAGACATAAGATATGCGTAGTTTAAACTTTAAATAGTTCACTAATATACAATGGTGCCCATTTTGGTAAGTTTACAAATTTTAGTTAGTCAATAATTTCATTTGCCAAACACTTTAAAACTGATTATCTGATTATTGCATGACAAACAGCTGATTATTTGATTATCCATTTTCAAAACGCCTAATCTATTTTGAATAAGCAATCCCAAACACCCCCTATAGTACCAAATAATAACAAGCGTTGTTTGTGTCCATTGAATTTAGACACATTGTGGAAGAATCCGACTCAAGTTCAGAAACTTCCAAAGGCCAATCATGCTAAAGAACATGATCATCGAAACCTTCACAAATAAGTAGTTAGGGAAAAAAAAGTAGAACCCCAAGAGTTGTTAGGATTATGTGGTTTTATGTCTTGCTCATCACATAACTCATGATTGGTTATGTATTTTAATTTTATGAATGTGCATGCTATTTTCCTCCGTAACTTATTTTATGAACTGCAAATTGAAATTTTTCGAAAACCAACACTATCAAGTTTCACTTGCCTATAACTAAAACCTTAACATGTATCTCCATACTTTAACAGAGAGTTTTCATTCAAAAATTAGCGTCATACTGATAAGATATTTATCAACCTTGGACATTTGTATTCTATATTCATGTTTTGCAAGTGTATTCAAATAATGAAATGACATGATCCCTAAAACATTATGCCTCATATTTCAATTAGATGCACCATCTTACTTACACTTCAACAATTTACACAAATATTACGCAATGAACAATTAGATACAACCCTTGTGTATCGCATGGGTCTGAACGCCTCGTAAAATAACTTATTGTGTTTATTTATGGATGGTGATAAATGGGAGATGATTTCACACACAAATTTTTTATTTATACACTTTAATATACAATTAGTTAAAGCATAATATATACGTCTAATGCACACAATGAAATGTCCTTTAAAAAGATAGAAATGCTAGAATCACTCATAAAATTCATACAAAAAATCAACTCACTGACATGTCAAAAGATGATTGGTTTAATAAGAGAGATGAGAGAGAAACTGCCAAAAAAAATGCATCAATCATTAGTTTGCACGGATTTTGTGTGGATTTGTTCTACCATTGCTCTAAGGGTCCGTTTGGTTCGTAAGTGGGATTGGAATTGGATTTAGATTTGGGATTGGTTTGAAAGAAATAAAAGAGAGAGAAAATTAATTAATATTTAAATTATATATTGTTTAATAAATTTTATGTATTTGTTTAAAATAAAAAAAGTAAAAATAAAAAAGATAAAAATAAATAATATGTGGCTCAAAAAATTTATCAAATAAAAAAAAAATTAATTGGGTGAATTCATATAAAAACTCACCTAGGTTTGTTTCAAAATTTGAATCCAAATGTTACGTTAATGAAATTAAAATTGTACTAAACAAAAAAATTCTTTCATTCCAAACCCCTGCACCCTTATACCAAACGGACATAAAAAAAAATTGAGTAGCGTTAGGTTGATTTTACAAGACTGACTGTCGACGCGTATTTACTGTTTACTGACTGACAGACCAACAAACCCTAAAACCACTCTACAAGAAAAGAAAAAAAATTCCTCATTGGCATACACTCTTGCTCACGTTCTTCACTTTTCATTTTCATATTTTTTTTATTTATTTGATCGAAACGCTCATTACTTCCACACTAATCAAAACCCCTTTTCCTCAGGTACAAGATCCAATGCAATTTTGCCCCTTTTCATATTTTTTCAAATTATTAGTATTAACTGCTCTGATCCATTGATTTTGTGTTGAAATTAGGTGTAGAACTCAAAACCCTGAAATGGGTGATGAAAAAGAAGTGAAAGAAGTAAAAAATGATGAGAAAACTGAAAAGGGTTTAAAGAGTAAGAAGAAGAAAAATGGTATTTTGGGAAGGATTTGGAGTAGTTTGTTTAGGTTGGGTAGTAGTGATGATTTTGAGAAAAGGTTGCAATATATAACTAAAGAGGAAGGGAGTATTGTTATGAGGATGAAGAGGCGGGCTTTGCGGTGGAGGAGGACTGCGCGCAATTTGATTATATTTTCGGTTCTTATTGAGGTAGTTTTGCCTTTTAGTTTGGTTATTGGCATAATTCGTAGCTTGTGGTATTGTGTAATGTATAATGTATGATGTTGTGTGGTACTTGGTTAAATTTAAGATACTTTCGGTTAATTATGAGTGGAAAATGTTTTCGACAGGTCAAATTCGTTGAGTTTTATGGTTTTTTTTTGTTTGCGCGTATATGTAGTATGATTGTTTATTTGGGGATGGGAAATTACGAAGTGTATTAGTGATGTTAAGGGAGTTATTGGAGTAGAATGGGCTGATTTGGTGATTGATTACTTTAGTTTTCATGTAAGTAATCGCAGAGCTATACTTGCCATGCGTTTATTCGTTGTGTTCTTCTCTGGTAGATATTTTAATTTGTGCAATAGAGTAATTGGTTGATGATTGCTTTTTAATGTTTGTAGTATGATGATCATTTGGGCATTTGGTACTTATAAGTGTACTAGTGATGCGAAGGGAGTGTTGGAATTAGAATGGGCTGATTTTGTGGTTGCTTACCTTTGTTTTCGTTTTTTAATATTTGCAAAGCTATCAATGAAGTTCATATATGTCTTTCCTAAGTAGATATGTTACTGTATACAAGAGAATAGATAACAATTGATGTTTGCCTATTATGTATGATGGTTTTAGCATCCAGTGAACTCTTGTTACATGCCAGGACACTCCAGTGAGAATGCACATTTTATTAAAGACATGTTTATCTGATTTAATGCTAAAGTGTATGTGTATACTTCTTGTGGGATAGTCACTCAAAATCATTATATTGAAGGCACTCGCTCGGTATGGCATTTCGACTATATTATGAAGAAATGTGTGTATTTCTTAATAGGGCAATAATAATTAAGCCATACAAATTAGTTAATTGGTGAAGTCATTGTAGGGCATGACTTGATTTTGTTCTGTAACAGTTGGTTGCAATTGGTTATGCTATAATGACAACAAGAACAGTGGATATGGAGTGGAGAATGAGATCATTGCGTGTCTTACCAATGTTTCTTTTGCCCGCCCTATCATTCGCCTTGTATTATGGACTTCAGAGCTTCACTAAGTTTTGTAAGTTTGCACTTTTCTAAACCCTCTTGATCCCATTCAAGATTTACATTGTTAATTATAATGCTTATAACCATGTTCACCTTCAATTTGTCAGTCTGGTTCTAGAAGTCTTATCGTAGCAGAATATAGCGATTTTTAATGTGGTCTCATGTAGGTGATCGCAGGGATCAGAAAACATTAGAGAAGCTTAGGGCTGAAAGGCAAGCAAAAATTGATGAACTTAAGGAAAGGACTAATTACTACATCACTCAGCAACTCATTCAGGTACACTTTAAAGCTACTTGTAGAACATTTTTGTATCATAATAATTGTAATCAGGGGATGTTTAGCATTGTGTTTCAAAAGGGATTACGCGATATGGAATAATCAGAATCACATAACTATTACAAAATGGGCTGCAGCAGATGATATTTGGATATGCTTTATGTTGTTTGAAGTTGTGATATTTAGATTAGTATTTGGAAATTTCTGTTTGCTCAAGAGTTTATATGTAAATTGACCCCTAAGTATCCGGAAAATAAGAGTCAGTTTTGGCGTAGCTACTCATATACTGATTATTTGTCAGACTAAGGTTCACTACACACACACACACACACTAATAATTAACTATATAATACTTGAAACAAGCTAATCAGATAACACTTTCAAAAAGCAATGAAATTAACATCTTTGGCACTTTTTACAACCTTTAGTGGAAGTCTCTTTTCTTATTGGGCCTCATGCCTTTTTATACTGGTGGGGTTGATTTTGTTGTGACTGGGTCTTGGCATAAGTTTATTTAACATTTTACATGGAGAACCTATAGATTGTTTTCAGTTGATACAGACATAGTGCTTATTTTCGACCCATTTTGCAGAAATACGACCCTGACCCAGCAGCAAAAGCAGCTGCTGCATCTGTCCTTGCATCCAAATTGGGTGCAGATTCAGGCCTAAAAGTGTTTCTTGGGGACGAATCACATCAGAACCCATACGCCACAGGGAAGAGCAGTGATGCTGAGCTTCAACAATCCACTGGTCTTCGTAAACGAAACCAATCGAATACTAGATCTTCTGGAAGCAATGCAGGCCAACAATCTGCTAAAGAAGGGGCTCAATATGAAGAAAATGAGGTTTCTGAGAATTCACCACAAGGGCAGCTTGTTGTTAATCATCATAATGCTACATCTTTAGGTGCTCAAGATGGTGGTTGGATTGCTCGAATTGCTGCATTGCTTGTGGGAGAGGACCCCACACAATCGTACGCCCTCATATGTGGCAATTGCCATATGCATAATGGTGTGTGCAGCCATATATATTTCATGTTCTCAGCTTTAATATGCTAATGAATTCATTGTTACATCAAAGAAATTTATTTTACTTGTTTTACAGGTCTTGCAAGAAAAGAGGAATTCCCCTTCATCACTTACTATTGTCCCCATTGCAATGCGCTGAATAAACCAAAGGACTCGGTACTACCTTCAAATATAATGTCTCCTGTTTCGGGATCTTCACCGGTAGCAAGTGCAGGTGTTAATTTGATTGAACAAAATAAGGAGTCAAAAGTTGAGAAAGAATCTGCTGCTAGCAGTCCCGTGGCTGATGTGGTGGAAGAGAAAGAAGCCACTGAAAGTAAACTGACTGAGGATCCTTCTAGTCATTAGAGCTCGTAAATCTGTGCAAAGACTATATGGCTGAAAGATCGGTGAAGATTTGTAATGGGTTTTTCGTGGGTTGGTTGTTATGTAACAAAAAAAGAATTTTGATGATGTATCACTATAGTGGGACCAAAGTTTGCTAATATACACATGTAACAAATGTTTGTGACCAAAGTTTGGGTTCATTCAGGTCTGGTTCATGGGTTGTAAAAACATTTTTCAACCAGATACAAAAATCCCTTTATGAGAGAAGCTTACTTCCAAGATTTGTGAAGGGTTGAATTCTGTTTTGGTTTGCTTGGTTGAACAATATGAAGTTGAACCTTTGGTATGTTTTAACTGATGATCATCTAACCTTCTTCTGGATGTCTACTGTTTACAGTTATAACACATTAACATTTTTATTTGAATTGATCTATTTTATTTTTTTATAATTTGTTCCCGCTGCATAATGCAGAGTACGTCTGTGATCCGAGTATGCAATCAATACCGAAATGTCTGATGTGGCTGTATCTCAAAAATTAACACTTGAAATGTGAACAAACCTCGATGTGGTCTTCTCATTGCATTATGCAAAAGACTGGACTATTTCCATGATGTAAGCATGTACTCATACTAAAGATATTTATACACAAACTGCCTCCATCCAAAAAATAAATGTTAAGATTGTGAAAAATACATTTTCGACACACTCTTGAGAAGATTCATCTTGCAAACAAATATATTTTCTGACGACTTTTTTCGGTTAAGTGGTGTCATGCTCCAAAACTTTCTTTGATCAAGTTGGTATATAGTAAAGAGTGGACTATTAGCATAAAATTGTATCCACGGGATTTGGAGTATATTAGCTGCATATATAAGGTATTGGGCAAATCAATAATTGATAATCGTGAGGTGCACTCTGTGCTACTAATCAGACACTAAAGTGGGGCTGTCTGCGCAGATTTTCATTTGATGAAGTTCCAACATCTTCTTTTCAGGGTTACAGAGCCCTACAAAATTAAAAAAATAAAAATGTATTACATGATGACTATAGTATCGTACATTTGGCATGTTCTGAGTTTTATGGGAGAAAACAGGCTTTGCACTGAGCTGAAAGTTTCAAACAGAAGTGCCAAAATGGTGGGTTTGGTAACGGATCAAATGGGTAATTTTTAATTCAGGTTTGTTCATATTTTAGAATCTATGAAACATTAATGTGTTCAATTAAATCATATTAGAACAGGGCTGATAAATCAATAGTTTATCTTTTTAATAAAGCGATTTCAAAGGTTTTAACCTTTGAAAACACTTTGGAGTCTGCTAGTTTGACCCATTCCCATTTAATCTAGGTTTTAGAATTCTATTTACCCAATTGGCCAATTGGAGATATAAATTATAGCCCAATTCAACACATTTTTAGAAAAAATGGGACACTGTTGTCGCCTCTACAAGTATATGCTACAAAGCAAGCAGAGAAAAAGTGAAGACTAGAGGCAAATAATGAATTAATGCCAAGTGCACTAGGTCGTTGGAATCTGACCTATGCCAAAATGCCAAAAAAAAAAACAAAAAATATAACCTTTTGCGAGAATGAGCCTTTTTGGAATTTCGATAACTGCCATGCTAAAAACGCTATGTTTATCACGAAAACAAATTACTGAGTATCCCCCAACGTTTTCTTTCTCCATTTTTTAGTGAAATGTTTATAATGAAAAGAATATATATTATGGCTTCAGAGGTTATTAAACTTGACTAATATCAATGCAGCACAACTAGTTCAGTTTTAAATAGAGTGCCACGAGAAATACTAACCCGAACACTTGGGAATATCCCACACGGCAATGGATGTGTCAGTACATTCTGGTTGACAAAGTTGACGGTTATTCTCATGCTTGACATTCATTGCAAGCATCCATGCACCAATAGTAACATCCTCATTGCTGAACATTCGAAAACTGGAAGGTAGAAAGTAAAGACCGTCATATGATAGGGCGCTACATTTCACTTTCAACTCACCGGAGATATTTAGAAAAGAAAAGAAAAAAACTTGCCTGTTATTTCTTAAAGCGACCAAGCTTGCAACAACATCAGCAGAAAGAGCATATATTGGACCATAAGCATGAAGAAAGTACTCTTTACCAATCATATACCCCAGTGGCTCGTGCCTGCATATATCCAGATATTAGTCCTCAAGATAAATCTCATCCCACCACATGGTCTTGTGATAATATAATTATCGTTAGACTAACCATTTCAGCTTTGGGTCAGTGAATACAGGCCCTTTCTTCATGCATCCAAGATATGTTTGTGTGTGATGACGTTCTTTAGCCAAAAGAAGTGAGAGGCGGTCTAGCATCGAGCGAAACAAGAAGGTGAGAAGATTATAAAGTCACTTGTATTGCATTGAGTTTTAATAGAATATTGCTAAGATTTTTTTATGGGCAAATTCCATAAAATATCAATATACTTCCAAGACGGTCTAATTTGGTTATACTGCTTAGGTAGTTTTATCGTAATATAAGTAGACTCCAAAAACACTTTTATGACTAATTTCCAATAGGAGCAAAGAAAAACTTTGATTACCAAACTAAACCATTTTTGTAAGTTTAATTGCCAAGCTCGGGAATAAAAAAGTATGGTCTGCCAAATCGGACCAGTTTGAAAAGGTTGCTATTTTATGGAACTTGCACTTTTTTACCATCATGTAACACACTTGATTTTCAAAAAATAATCACCTGGTCGTAAATATATGTCATCATCAGCTTTAACATAAAAATCAGAATCATAAAGTGCATATGCAGCTTTGAAGAAAGCTAACCTGTAATAGACATACAAATAAGAACCAATTTCAGACAGTGAGCACAATTTGCTTATTAACAAATTCCATTAGGACTAACGTTTTGTATGGGAGCTTACTATACTCCTCTTCAATATCCAAAAGCAAGAAGTCGTCATATTCCTCAACCTCTTTCCTCAGCTCTGCCATTTTTGATTTATCACGGGTTTTACCAATGACGAACCTGAAGGCCAGGCCTGTGGACTCTTCCAATCTGCATAAAATTCCATCAAAGCAATATTTAATTTTCATGTAACACAGAAAATAGTAGATGATATACATTCCATCTGATAAAGTACGCAACGGATGCAAAAAGGTGAAGCACTAATATTGTGGAATTGTGGAAACCTGACAAAACAGATATCATTGTTATCATGCTTGGCCACTTTACTCCAAATTTTAATCATCAATTGAACGAAGATCTTCAGAAAGGCCGAATTATGATTTTGCATACTATGTTAAGGTAAGTTACATAGTTCTTGAATTAGGGACTTTCATTAGATTGTGAGAATGGGTATATTACATCATCACATGATATCACAAGGCCTCACCACATATAGCAAGTATTAGGGGGATGTTTGGGATAGCATATTTTCAACTTTTTCTTATAAGAAAAGAAATTATTTCAGCTCAAACGAAACTAATAAGCACAAGTTATTTCTCCATACAAACTCTCCAATGTGTTTATTATGTTAAAATGACACAATAAGCTACTGTACTTGGTAGTTCAAAAACACAATCCCAAACACCTTTACTCCTTTAGTGATATCAGAATGCACACAAAGACTTCAAGTTCCTTATTTATACATTATAGAACTGAATAACTAAAACCCGTCATAGGTTACCTATTTTGCCGCCATAGCGCTTTGAAAGCAATTATATAAGAAAAGTCCATTTTAAATTCACATAAAATCAATATCTTGTATTTGTGCATAGTGAACCTAACTACAATATGTGGAAGGCAATGTTGAGACTGACTAAGCGGCCCTCTCACGAAAGTGCCCACCTATACTAGAAAACATACAATTCCTTAAAATTACTAGAATTCAACAAACATATACCTTTGCAGGCCTTGATGATCAGACGGAAACCACGTCTTCCTCAACGAAACTCTCCTCCCATTCGACGAAAACCCCGTTTGAATCCCAACAAATGCCATAACCTTATACCTCTTCTGATCACCACCATTCACCAAACTATCAGTTTGATCCCAAACAACGGACACCGAAGCAGGTTTAGTATACTTACATGATCTATACACAACATCATTATGTTTTAAAACAACAATGCAGATGCATAACAAGGTTATAAAGCCGATAACGAAAGTGATCGATGAGACTAGTGATTTATGGGATGATGGGTTACGCGCGTGGAAGAATTTCCTTGATGATGGGACCATTGGCTTAGAGATCGAGTCTAGGGTTATAGTTAGTTAGTTAGTTATGACGGTTATTTTAGATGCTGTTGCAATAAGTTTGGAGGATGAATGTTGGGTGGGTATGCTACACCTACACTAGAGGAGGATGTTTGGCATTGCTTATTACGGTGTAGATTTTAGCCCTATGTAACAAATGTTTGACCAACAAAATTATTTTTTTTGGAAGGTGACTTTCATTTTTGGGTTTAGAGACGCATCCGCCACCTTGACAGGCCCTCATCCATCACATACACAGACTATGTTGTCTGAACCGGGTCCACGCTGGCGTAGTGAGGATTTTTAACGGCTTCCGCTCGGAAACCGTACCGCCTACACACGAGTTTTCTCGCTAGAGTAATGGCCGGATGAAAACCGGGGCCGGCTCGGATTCGAACATGCGCAACATTGGCTCACAGGCTCTCCTCTTCATTGCCTAATACCAACAGAGCTTTGTGGCTCTCATGTGAAGACTTCCCGGTAGGTCACCCAAACCGGTACTACTCTCACACGGGCTCGCTTAACTGACTAAGCGTTAACCACTAGACCAACAAAATTATTAACCAGTTATAAGGTGAAAATCATGAAATAGGAACCAAGTTTAAACTTTATTTATTTAGTCACTGTAATTTTCTTTTAATTATAAAAACCAAAGCTGTCAAGATCGCGATCCTGCGCAAGATCGTTTTTGTCTTTGCAAGATCGAGATCGTAGGATTGGATCGAGATCCTACGATCCTACCAATTTATCATATTTTATAAGCAATTGATAAACGAGTCAAACTTTTTATATTTCTACTCAACGTCAACGATAAATTCTTATAATATCCTATTGAAAATCACCCTTGTTCAATTACAACAGCCTATGAAAATCACCCTTGTTCAATTACATCATTTAGCTATACTAATACTCACGAGTAACATCTATATGGATTCAAATTGACCACATGTATAACTGTATATTACTGTTGCAGTTTTGCAGATCGAGTTTAGCAACTTTGGGCCTAAGAAAAGTAGTGGGCTAGTAAGTCCAATAAGTGTAATTTAGAATTTTATCACATTTGGTAAACTCGTATCGTCACACGATCACACGATCTTACGAACGAGTTTACGATCCTACTTACGATCCCACCTAAAGTGCGATCCTATGACGATACTACACGATTTTGACTGGTGTGCACGTAAGATCGTACGATCTTACGTGTAAACTCGCGATTTTGACAGCTATGATAAAAACCATTCAAATTTTCAATAATGTTCCATTGTTGTAATTTTTTTATGTTGGATCACTTCTCAAACTTTGTTATTATTTTTATGGCATGTATTTCTTTTCACGTGTGCATAAGTTGGTTGTACATTAAGTTGGTTGAGATTACTTAAATTTAGGGGGGTGTGTATTTATTATTACGATACAACCAAATAATTCACAGATAAATATCTTAAACATAGTTTTATGAGTAAATTACATAAATCATCCTTATGGTTATGGTTAGGGCAAAATAGCACGTTTTGTCCTTAACTCTCAAAAAGCGCACGTATCGTCCTTGTGGTTGTCCACTTTGCATTGACCCGTCCTTTGATCGGACGGGCGTTTGTTTCTGTCGTTAACTCGGGTCATGTGCGCCTCACGTGAGGGGTAAATCCATCCATTTACACTGCGAAACCATATGGGCGAACCTTGTAACAAGTTTAGCTATGTGTGTGTGTGTGTGTGTGTGTGTTTTTTTTTTTTTTTTTTTGGCCGCGTTTTTCATCGGGTTATACCCAACCCGTAAACTAAATAAATGCATGCGTACCCTTTTCCCCCAAAAACACACGATTAAACCCAACCTACCCAACCCTAATTTCCATAAAACGCTACACACATCCAAACCAACTCAACCACTATGGACAAAATGATAAGGGAACGGCTCTGTTAACTGAGGCTGATCAATCGTCGAATAAGGGGTGGTCGAAAGTTGTGTTGAATGAAGAAGTCTTTGAGGAAGTTCTATCTACATTTGGTGATGAAGTCATTGCTAGATATGGTTTTTATAAGAACATAGGGAAGGAAATGATAGATGAAATTCTTGAATGGCTATGGAAAAAAACTTACAACAAAGAGCCTATGGGTGGTAGTGGTGCGGTGCCTATGGGTGGTAGTGGTGTTGTGTCTATGAGTGGTAGTGGTGTTGTGTCTATAGGTGGTAGTAGTGCGATTGGCGTAGTTGTTGAGACAAAAAGAGGGAGGGGAAGGCCTATAAAATACGGTCCAAAACCTAATCCGGTTAAAATGGGACCAAAAAAGAAGAGGGGAATGCGTATTGGTAGTGGAAGGAAAAGGGAGGTAAAACAAGAGCCTGCGGATGTTGGTATGTTAATGTTAATGTTTTATATATCATTGATGTGTCATTTAAATTTGCTTAAACTGGATGGTATAATCTGTTTGATTGGCAGGATAAACAGAGTAACCTGCCAAACAGTCTTTGTAGCAAACTTAGTCTTGTGCCCTGCCCTTGTCACCCATATAGCTTCATCAAAGGCATCATCAGTTAAATTTGGAGTTTGTAGCATACTAAGAATGGGATATTTGGAGTTCCAATCTGCAGGCCAACACCAATTTCCATTTTGAACTAAGCTTGCAACATTACAATCACCGCTTAACCTTGCATCATATATTTCCCTTGTTGATATAAACTCCCACAAAGGTCCTTCCATACACCATTTATCATACCATGCTGACACTGATTTCCCAATACCAAGTTTATAATAGACATGTTGCCTGACCTTATGTCTTAACTTCAATTAATATATGTTCACCTTTTCACCAAAAATAGTATGCCCATGGGACATTTTAGTAGTGTGGATTATGCCTAATAGGATTTGTAATGATAGTAGTTTATGAAAAGGATAGTAGTAATGTCTGAATCTGCAGATTGATGATACAAAGTAGGATAGTAGTTTTGTTTTTGCCATTTGACTTAGTTGCATGGGTGTTTGGTTGTCCACTTTAGTTCCATAGATGATTGCTTTTCATTGAGAGTTTATTATATTGACAGCAAGTATAGACACAGGCACTGATGTCTTTTTTTTTTTTGTTATCTTTCCAGATACCAACTCCAAGGGAAAAGAGGTTTTTCAGATGATGATACTGATGATGATATCTATATTTCAGACACATTTGAGGAGGACTTGGTATATTTTGGTAATTGGTCAGACTCTACATCCACAGCTTCCAATGACAGTGATGATGATGATGTTGGGTTGCTTCCTTCTAAGCCTACTGCTTCCACCTCAAGGGTGAGCAAGGGAAAGGCTTCCACTTCTAATCCTACTTCTTCCACCCTTTGTCCTAGAGCTCCTAGAAGTGAGATTAGGAGGCCAATTGTACTTGCTCTTGAAACAGTTGTGGGTTGCTCAAGCAAAAACAAGTAGAAGTGGTATGTGCCCACCCCCAAAAAGTTGAAGACAGGAAGCAGTAACAAGAAGAAGTAACCGGAAGAAGTGTTTGTCTTTTGAAAACAATGTTATGTATTTGGTTTAACTATTTTATAGTTGGTGGTGAACACAATAACTTTTAACTGTTATAACTTATGTTATAATTATGTGGATGAATTATGGGCAGATATTTTGAATCTTGTAAGTATTATAACTTTTTGTGTGTTTTTGGGAATGTCCTTGAAACACATTCTGAATCGTATAACAATTATGTTTGGAGCTAATATATTATAGTTTAACTATTATGCTTTCTGGTATTAATTCTGGTGTGGGTCTGCATTTGATTGAATGTTTGAAGGTTGAGGTGATATTGGCAGTTTGCAGTTTGGGGATGTTTGAATTTACCTGTTTTGACTTTTAAAAGTCAACAAATGCCAAAAATTTGAACTATTACCCAAAAATTTGACAGTTTTGCGGTTTGCAGTTTGCAGCTTGCTTGACAGTTTTGCAACTTGCTTATACAGTTTGCAGGTTGTTTAGGGGGTTTTTGGATTTACCCATTTTGAGTTTTAAAACTCAACATATACCAAAAAATGAACTTGACAGTTTTGTAGCTTGCAGGTTGTTTAGGGGGTGTTTGGATTTACCCATTCTGCTTATTTAAGTAATTTGCATTTTGTAGTCAAAACTCCAAAATTGGAAACTCCCATTTCTAAATTGGATAAAGGGGGTGTTTGGATATGATATGCAGACTGCATTTCCATTCAAAACTCCCATTTCCAAATTGAAATTTTTGACTGTATTTGCATTTACAGTTTGACTTTTGCATTTTGACTGTATTTCCAAATTGGAAAACTCCCATTTCCTTGTTTGGACAAACTGCAAATGTTTGGACAAAAACTTAGATTATGATCAGAATGCTACAAATAATAGTTAACCTACCCAATTGACTTGTAAAAGTCAAACTAACCAAATACCACAAAATGTAAACTTTTGATTGTTGACTTCTCTATGTCAAACATATTTAGCAATTCACAAGCAAACACTATCAACAACAATAACAACCTGAACATTTTTATTGATCATTAGAGAAGCTTGGAAACAGATACAAAACATCAAACATACAATGCAAGAACCAGACTTGTTCAAGCATAGAAATACATCATTAGTTCAAGTTGACAACCATTACAGGTGCCTCCTTTTCCTACTGCTTCATCCCGTTTCGCTAGAACCACAACCTTCCCTTTCATTCCTTTCCTTGATATGCGCATACAAAACTTCAAGATTTGCTATCCTCATTTCCAAATCATCAACTTTTGGTAACTTGCTATCCTCCGGCTCTTGATTCCCCTCCCTAGCTGTAACACCCCCAAAATATCGCAGCGGAATGTAATATCATTGGGGTGCTACTTATTAGTACAACAATAATAATCATAGAAAAAGACTCTAAATGAGACGTTTTAATATATTATCATTCGATCAAAATAAAATATCAGAGTTTACAAGAGGTCCCAAGTAATTTTAGAAAACATAATGTATTAACATAAAAGTTTTCAAGAGTTATCGAATGATAACACAATGCAAGCCATCAAAACAATCTCCGTGCGACTTCATGCTTGCCAATTACCTTAAGGACCTGAGATAAAACATACTAAAAAGTCAACACAAAGGTTGAGTGAAATTCATAGGTTTATAAATAAATAATGGACCACACAAGATTTCAGAGTTAAAATAATAATTGCAACGAATACAATTATGGGTAAATAGTAAGTATTGCACTAAGCTCACGAACTCAAACGTTAACTGAAATCATAGAATGATAATAATAATGCCCTGAAAGGTAATTTGTCATTTTACCTAAATTCTCAATATTATGTGTCCGTTTGACCTACAGTT
This sequence comes from Artemisia tridentata subsp. tridentata, assembly GCA_021014915.2. NCBI lineage: Eukaryota > Viridiplantae > Streptophyta > Magnoliopsida > Asterales > Asteraceae > Artemisia > Artemisia tridentata. Next base: position 386,476,144 of record CP139507.1, on the reverse strand, counting down.
ATCAAATGAGCGCTACTCACCCGGACAGCCTCGTCAAGCCCAATATGCATATTCATAATACTAGCGTTTACACACAAGTAATTAATGGTTCATGATGTTAGGGAATTATTTCTGGCAACAAATGTACCTAGGTAATAATACTTTCTGGTAAGCATACAGTTTAAAGCAATTTGTGTCCAAATTGTAAAATAGCACGTATCTCCCCCAATAGGTTTATAAACAGTTTAAAGAGTTTAAATGGGGCTATGAACTCACCAAAGATCAAATAGCAAGATGTAAGTAAAGTCACGGGTAAACCGAGAAGTCCTACGAGCAACCTAAAAATAATATGTTGCGTCTTAGGTTCTAAAAATAGTAATGAAAAACAATGCATGTGTATAAGTATTCATCACCAATACATGCTTGTGTTTTCAGTCACATGAAAATAAAGTATTTCGCCTTCTTATCGTGTTAAAATGAAGTTAAAATAATATTATAATATTTTTCGTCTTTTAGTCGGGTCAAAGTGAAAGTCAAAGTCAACGTCAAATTCAAGCTTAAATAAAATCAAATTTTATTTATAAAAAGTCCATTTATCGTTTTTTTCCCATTTTGTAGCGTATGTCGTAATTTTGGCTAATAAGCCCGTTTCGAAACAATATTTTTCTAAGTGTCGGATTTTAAAGAAAATCAGCCATGACCCATTCGTGTTTACAACATTTTCCAAGTTTTGGTATTTACCAAAACTCACCTAAATATGTCTAGTCAAAATCGTTTAGTCCGTTTTTACCCATTTTGCTCCAAAGTGTCTCAAAAATCAACTCGAATATATTTTCAACATGTATAATACATGCAGTTTTTCAGAAAATAACATTTAATTACGTCAACTTTAAGTGGTTGTAACTTATTCGTTTTAAATCCGTTTTTCGCGAATAATATATCCACGTAAAGGTATTAATATGTACCTCGATATTTTTAAACTTTTGATTAATTTAAGTCAAGTTTACTATCTGAAAACACTATCCAAAAATCTGGACAGAATCTATATTATTACTAAATGGGTCTTTTAAGTCCAAAAATTGTATTTTTAACCAACTAGTTTTACTTGTATAATTAGAATGTCCATTAACCAAGATGGTGCAAGCCACAACTAGTCCTGCACTCTTCCAACGATTCTCACCAACGATTCTCACCAATATCAAAGAGTCGAGTTATTTTAGAAACCAAACATTCCTCACATACCAAGGGACTCATCCCCACCATCCATCTAAAAAGAAATCAATGGTTGAGATTAAAAGCATTTAATATTTCACCCATTTTTTATAATTTAAATATCTCTTAAACCGTTAATCGTTAAGCGAAAATAATTACACCATCGCGACAAGCATTTAATTATCTTTCTATAGACGGGCATTTTGATATACTTTCGACAAAAAAAAAAAAAATCATTTTTTTCACGTTTTTTTTCGTAGCCAAAAAAATCATATATGATATATCATATATGATATTACATATCATATATGATATATATGATATATCATATATGATATTACATATAATATCATATATGATATGTAATATCATATATGATATATCATATATGATATATCATATATATCATATATGATATATCATATATATCATATATGATATATCATATATGATATATCATATATGATTTTTTCGGCCACGAAAAAAAACGTAAAAAAATGAAAAAAAAAAATTTGTCGAAAATATATCAAATTGCCTATCTATAGAAAGATAATTAAATGCTCGTCGTAACGGCATATTTTTTTTCGCTTAACGATTAACGGTTTGAAAGATATTAATATTTGAAAAAAAAGGATGAAAGTGGGTTTTTTAAATTGTTGGGATTAATCTCATCCATTAGATCAAATAAAGATGGAGGGTGGAGATTAGTCCCTTGGTATGTGAAAAAAGTTTGGTCCTCAAATGATCTTAAATCAATATCAAATGTACAATAATATAAGAAAATATATACAAGAACAAAATAAATAATGTAACAACATAAAGTACTATTTTTTTTTATGTGAAACCATGTTATTAGTTACTTGTCATTTTTTTATTCTTGAAAAATATACACAAACATATATGGTGACTTATAATATGTGTGAAATAGTAAAAATAATATGTATGAACGTAGGAAAAATAAAAGACTTACAAAAAAGATGGCAAAGTATGAAGTAGTGACAATATTACCCAAGAAAATACCAAAGTTAACCAACACAAGCTTCCAAAATTTTAACCCTTTTAACCAACTACAAAAATGATCTTGCAAAATATACTCCAAGAAAACCCTTGCCAATAATTCTTCTCAAATGACCCAATTAGATGAGATTGTGGTGATTTTTGGATAAAAAATTAGTTAATGTGTTGTTTGTTTATTCAGACATATGTCTGAATCTGAATACCACTTCTGAATCTGAATTAGTGGTCCAAAAGTCTGAATCTGAATTATTTTAGACTGTTTGTTTTTATAAAATGTCTGAATAAACAAAAAGCAATCCTTTCGCTATAAAACAAACCAAAAGACCCTCCATTCATGATTATTAATAAAAAAATCAAGACCAAGATGAGGAGATAAGGATTGAAAATAAGTATGTGTAAAGTTTAGGATTTTCAGATGTAATCAGACATATTCAAATGTCTGAATGAATCAGACCCTATTCAGATGTATTCAGACTTCAGATATGAAAAAAAACAAACAGTCTGAATCTGATTACGTCTGAATCAGACTTCAGACCTCAGACCTATTCTTGAATAAAAATTAAATTATGATTGGGTTTCTGTGTTGTGAATCGTATGGCAAAAAGGTAGAAACAAGATATATGTAACATATATTTTTATCGAAATGAATGTATGATTTTCTTAGATCTTGTTTTGGGAAAAAAATCAATATAGTAGACATCACACTTGTCTTCATTAATAGATAGGTGTTATATTGTGGTTTTAAACGTGGCACACAAAGAGGCGTGGTGTAAAATTTAGATATAAACTTTGATAGTATTAATGTTTATAGTGTATAGTTTGATTCCGTTAATTACTAACATTAAACCCTTAAGTTATGAAACTTAAAATCAGGTGACGTAAAAATATAATACTTATAAAAATGTTAAAACTTGTCATCAAAACCTATTTTGATATTTTATGTGATCATTGAGCTTGCTGGGTGATTATTTGTTGTTTAAAAATTGAAAACGTAGACTGAAAACGTGCAAAACGCGAATTGTGCAAAGTTTAATTAAAAATGGATAAGTAAAAATGAGATATTTAAATTATGATTGTAAGAAACCAAAATGCATAAAAATAATTATACTGAGTATTGTTAGGTATCGGTTTGAGTTAAATATACGTTTAACATTGTACGCGGAATAACCTATCCAGTTACTCGCAAAAGTAAGTTTACATAAAATAAAATATTAAGTAAAATTAAATAATTAAATAATGACCTTAAAATTGTGAATTGTTACAGTACCTTATCATTAAAGGGAATCTCGTCCCGGGATTCAGTTCGAGTTAGACGTCGAAGTTGTGTTAGTGAAAAGGTGTGGATATTTCCGACGCATCTGGTCTTCTCTTTCCCAAGTGTATTCTGGTCTTCTTCGAGTGTTCCAACGAACTTTGACAATAGGGATACGACTCTGCTTCAGTCGCTTGACCTCTCGGTCCATGATTTCTACAGGTTTTGACAAAATGAAGTTTGTCGTCAAGTTGAATCTCCTCTAGTGGAATGTCGAGGGTTTCCTCAGATAAGTATTTCTTCAGGTTCAAAACGTGAAATGTGTTGTGTACTCTACCGATTTATGGTATAAGTTCGAGTCGGTAAGCTACCGGACCATCTTCAGCCAAACTTTTGAAGGGTTCAATGTACCTCGGGTTCATTTTTCCTTGTTTCTCGAAACGTATCACGTATTTTCATAGCGAGACTTTCTGCATGATTATATTTCCACCCTGAAATTCTAATGGATTACGTGTCACATTGGCGTAACTCTTCTAACGACTTCGTGCAGTTTGAAGTCTGTTGTCTAGGGGTGTTGCTCCTAAGCCCTGATACGTATTAACGATTAATGTAGATGGAACAACCACGGAGGCGTACTATCAGTCGAAAGAAGTAGATATCAGTGTCATGGAAGAAATGATATTCACAATAAAATTGAAAGAGCTAATGAATCATAAAAATAGTAATGTGATTCTGCCGTGTGTAATATTTATGAGCAAAGATTGCTTAAAAGTGATAGATTAAATATCTGTATGAACAAAGGAGCAAACCATTATCGATCAATGAAAATGAAGGAATTGATGAATAACAATAATGGATCAAAATTAGATATGAACATTCGTACTTATCATGAGCAAAGAGTACTCGAAAGAAAGATAGGCATCTGTACGAACAAAGAAACAAACCGTTACCAACCGATGCAAATGGAAGGATCAATGAGTTAAAAAAATAGTGAATAGATTTAAATATCAATATTATTCGTACTAGTATGAGCAAAGAGTGCTCGAAAGAAAGATTTGATATTCATACGAACAAAGAAGCAAACGAAAGGGTGTGTAAAAGAGAAGCCAATGACTCGAATTTACGCAAATAGAAGAATCATAATTTATCACAATAGTAAAGAGAAGAGATATAGAATATCAACACGAAGTAATTCAATTAACCGAGAGAATCAATCGAATCAAACTAATAGCCAAAAGAGGCCAATACTGAAAGACAGAATTCTAAATGAGGTTTAATAATAATGAGACAGGCAATATTCATTACGAATGTCAAATGAGAATGAATAATGAAAATCCATATCTAAGAAGGATAATAAACATCATGATTTTTAAGAGAGATTGTTGGGAATTAAATATTCAAGAAGTTTAATATCGGTTTCTGCTGCTAGCGTTGATTCTGCTTGTGGGAAACTAGAAGGGGGGGGGGTTGAATAGTTTACCGGTTTAAAAACTTCTTTTAAAAATCTTGTTTTAAAAGTATGCTATTGGAAACTTAGATTCGAACTCTATGCGTAATCAATCAACACCAATATGAACTACACACTAAGCTAAGTAATAATAACAAATAAAAGTAAAGAGTAGAGTTGGAAAGATCAAACCGAGACAGAGGATTTATAGTGGTTCGGCTACGAAGCTCTTCTTCGCCTTACTCCACTCCCCGAGTACCACACTCGAGAGTTTCAAACACTATATCAACAACCTCCCTTCAGGCGGAGAAAACCGTACACGTCGCTTATCCTATTACCGACACTAAGCTAGATGTCGAGTGCTAATCTTAGCTAGCACCAATCTACCAAGGTCCACGTAACCAAACACTCAAGCCCAGTGGCTTCAAGAGATCACCAAGATCTCAACATGATCACATTGATCAACACTCATGATGCGCGTGTGCGTAGTGCTCTAATTTATACCCACGGTATGTCGTTGTGGTTTTAGCAGTATTCAAGTTTTAAATTTATATTTAGCCGACTTATCAATAACATACATACTTTAACGAGCAGTGTACCCGGTCAGTATGAATATAATGGTAAGTAGAGTGTCGATCACTAAGAGTGGAACGTATTATCTAGTTATCCTAATCAGTATTTTAATATCTTAAGTTAGCTATACAACCTAATCTAACGCAAGGGGGTTCAGCCTGAGAGACTGGCACGGTTTGATTATGATTAAATATAAACTAAACTAATAAGCACGAATCAGCGATTAGCACACACGTACACAGATAAATACTTGAGACAATAAGAAGACCTGTCCTGATAGTTAAGTAGTTTGTCACTTGTTTTATTGCTAGTTTTATATGAAGTGTATAGTTCGATGCAACGCACCGAGATTAATCCTTTCTCGTTGGCTCTAATCTTATCGGCGAGTAAACCCTTAATGATTACTTATGACTATCCTACTTATCTTTTCTTCCTACTTTTCTACAGACGATAGAATGCATAGGCGATATAATAAATAGGCGAGGAAGGGGCATGGCGACCCAAGCAATGCTCAGCTAGACACAGAGGTTATCAATGCACTAATAAAAGTCACCAAAGACATCAACATATAAACTTTAATTAATGGGAAAACAATTTTAAGGGGAGTTGAAGTGCATGATTAAATCAATGACACAAGCCCATCAATCCTGACCAATTAAAGTGTACTAATACAATAAAACAAAACTACTTAATGAATTGAATACATGCAGGACCTTCTTACAACTCTTGTATCTTCGTTCAAGGTGTGTCTTGTGCTGCTACTTCGTCTGAATTCGGCTTAGGGTTTCTGTGGTCTTCGGTCTTCTAAAACTAGGCTCTATATCCCACTCCGAATTTCGTCTGACTTTGGGGTATTTATAGTTTCTGTCTGAGGACTAGATGCGGCGCATAGGATAAGTAGATGCGGCGCATTGACTTAACTTCGCGTGGGGTCCAAGATTAATATATTCAGGAATATTCGTACACCGCCAGAAGATGCGGCGTAACTCCATTTCTAGATGCGGCGCATGTCCTTGCTGTCTTGGATCGTAGCTTGTGAAATCTTGATAGTGATGCGCCGTATATAATAAGTAAGATGCGGCGTATCTGGAGCAGAATGATCTTGATCTTGTACATTTCAGTGGACTCTTAACTTCTTGCATGTTTTGCTCCATAATTAGTCCAAAATCGCCAAGTTTCACATAATACTTGTTTTTACCTGAGAATTACAAAAGTAAACATTAACGTATCAATTCTCACAGATAATATAATAAAACAAGTCAAATAAATAGGATAAATGATGGTAATAAAATGTACTTATTTAAGTTCATCAACTCACTTCACTCTACTCAACTAACACTAACCTAATGACCCTTGATCTTCTTGATCAATCACACAAGCCCAATGGCTTCAAGAGATGTTCACTATCTCTATAGATCACACTTGATCTTCACTCTCACTCACAAAAAGGAAATAAACTTGATGTATGCTAAGACACAACAAGGTTGTAACAAGTGTTACAAAAACCTATCAACTATAACTCTAGTATCTTCTTGATTACTTGAGTTCTTCTCTTGCTAATGAAGAAGGATGACAACACCTTGTATCAACTTGGATACTTGTGTTCTTCTCTTGTTAGTGAAGAGGTATGAAGAGGATCACTTGAAGGATGATTGGATCACTCTTGAAACAAAGAAAAACTAATCTAAATGAACCTAAGAAGTGAAAGGTATGAGAGGATTTAGCTAAGGGATTTTTCTGTGTGTGAAGGGTGCCTAAAACTGTGAAAGGGGTTGGTATTTATAGGCAAAGAAAATCTGAACGTTACAGAAAAATTAGTACGGACGGCTCCTTTAAATAACCCACGGCTCCGTTAAATTTAACGGTACCGTGGAGCCGTGGTAGACTAGGACGCTCCAAATTTTGTCTTTTCTGGTGAAAACTTATTTGGGGAAGGTTGGAGCTGATTTTGGGGGGAAAAATAGCTGTTGTGATTTTCAAACTAATTTTTCCATTAAAACATTTCTTAATATTTCAAAAATAATTTGTCATGTGTATTTTTGAAAAAATGTTTTGTCCCATTTAAAATGTGAATTTTCAAAACATAAATTCACTTCTTTGATCACTAGTTCAAGTTGTAACTTTGTTCAAGAGTGATTTGCGTAGAAACGGGATCTTCCGATTAAAAATTTGTTAACGTTAATTTTAACGTAACGTGAGTTCACATTTTGTCATCCTCAAAACGTGAAGTAATCGAAATATATAAATAACGTTTTTAGAACATTATTTGCATCAACAATCTCCCCCTTTTTGATGATGACAAAATATAAACTCATTTTAGGTTAAAATTAGTTTTAACAAGTTTTTAATGAGTTTACTCCCATTTCTCCCCCTTTTTGTCAAATCAAAAAGGTGGTTAAGGCTCCCTCTTGATGTTTACTCCCCCTCATTTGGAGAACACAAAGGAATCGAGCAATGGTTCGTGCTACAAAACAAGGTTAGACGGCAAATAAACAATATCTAACAAGTAGCACATAAGACAAATATCCAACCACAATAAAAGAATTATGGCTAAGTAGCCAAAATGAAAAACCCATTACATAAATATAAAATAAATGTCATACATAAGTATGACTACAATAGGAAAGCAAATTAAACTAACAAGAAGACACATAAACATCTAAAGTAACATGAGGCTTCTAGATTTGCTTCCAACTTCAAAAGGGTTCCTAATCATTTATTTAGGGAGACTAAACATAACTATGTTTAGTTTGGGCTATTGTGTGGTGGAGGTGGTGGAAGGATGATGGGTCCAATGGGTGGTGTGAGGAGGTGTTCAAGGTATGAAAACCTAAAGCTAAGCTCATCTCTAAGGTTCATGATGAGCTCAAAGTTGTGATGACAACAAGCACAACTCAAGGTGTGTGAGTGAAGGGGATACATGATGGGATAACCCATTAAGGGTTGAGGTGATGGTGATAGTGAAGGTGATGATGTGTTTCTCCCAAATTCAAAGGGAGTGTTTGGTGAAAGGGTGAGGGTGAGAGTTAGAGGTTGTGGTGATGTTGAAAGTGATGAGGGTGTTGTGTTAGTTCCCAATTCAAGGGAAGTTGATGGTGATGAGTTGAGTGTCTAGGCTAAAGGGTGAATGGGACTATGTTGAGATGAGTGTGTGTTGATTCTTGTTGTGGAGGATGAGGATGTAGGTTGGATAGAGGTTGCCTTGGATGGAGCTTGGGGTGTAGTGAAGGAAGATGATGATTTGGTAGAGGTTATAGGTGTATGGGTTTCATCTTCATCATCCAAGGTGAGATCAATGAGGGGAATGTTATTGGTGATAGGTTTAGTTGATGATTGGGGTGTGTTGACATTCTTGATCCATTGATCAACTATAGTGGTTTGGTTGGTTGGTTTGATGTTGAATCTAGGTTTCTTGAATACCCTTGATCCCATGATGGTGGTATGGTGAGTGTGAAGGTGTAAGGATGGGTGTAAGGATGGCAATGCATAATGTTAGCTTAAATAGCCAAATCATAAGCATGCAAGTTTGAAATGTTGGATTTGGGGATTTGGGTGCATGGGAATCAGGTTATGGTTGCAGTTTTTCAGGGAAAAGAAGTCAAAAAGTGGAAGAGAATAGCAGTTTTCGTCTTCCAGAGGCACGGCACCATTAAAGGTGCTATGGCACCACTAAATTTAGTGGAGCCATGGCCTATTTAATGGAGCCGTGGGCTCTTTTGACCTTCTTTCCAGGTCTGTAGGTTTTAGGCAGCCTAAATGGGGAAATTTCTGGGAAATCCATTGGCTGCAAATCTCAAAGCCTCAAATTACTAAACACGTAGAATTCCTAAAGCTAGTTTCAACTAGCAACTAACATGATCATGTGATCATCTATGTATTTAGGCAACTATTAAGCATGCATGAATCCAAGCATTTTTAACATCTAGTGCATGTAATAAAATAAGCTAACATGCATGAGTTAGGCAAGATAAACCAACATGAGGATTAATTAACAAGAGAATTAATCATGTTCAAGTGTTAAAAGGAAACACATCAAGCTAGTTAATGTATTAAGCAACAATGCCACAAACTATTAGTAGTATTTTAATCATAATACTTATATTAATAATACTACTTAAGTTATTTCCATCTAATCCTTTCTTTTCCCCAACTTCTTAATTTTGTTCCCAAGCCCTTTGATCGCCTTTTCGATGGACTTGAATCCCCCGATAGTTTGCTCATGCATCTCCACTTGTCTATTGTACATTGTGGTTTGCCTTCTCATCACGTGGGATAGGTTGACCATCCCATTTTCGAGGTCGGTTGTTCGTCGAAATGATGAGGTGTCAAGGTTGTCAAAGAAGGTGTCGGGAGAGGGAGTATTAGGACGTGACGTTCCTTCTTCGTTCACCTCATCATCATCCTCATCCATGGGTTGAGAGGACGAACTGTGACCGAATGAGGAGGAAGAATGGGGAATATCGGAGGTGGATTTACGACCACGTGTGGACCCTTTGTCCTTACGTTGCTTTGTGCGACGTCGTGGTCCACCAAGAGGTTTCATAACTGGATTGACTAGGACATAGTCGACATCATTGAGAGATGGGTAGGTTTGTATAACCCACCTGAATAAACGAGTAAGCAACATGCCGTATGGCATGAGCTCATCGGAACGACGATGAATACTGGCCATCCGTTTGACCATGTAGTATGCGAGGTTGTAAGGTTCCTCGATACTAAGACAGTAGAGCATGTCGGCAAGACTTGCCGGAATGTGATCACGGTTGCCTGCAAGGCTTAACGCGTTCCCACGCAGAAGAAGTTCCCAATTTCTAATATCGGGACGGAGCTCTTTGAGGTATATTTTGTTTGGGTCTAGGTAGACAATGGAACCATCACGTTTTTGATACGTGTTGGTGACTCGAGGGATTTGGATTACTTGTTTAATTACTTCAATGTCGGGAACTTCGGTACAATAGACACCTTCGTTCTCAAGATTGTAGTAAAGAGACTCTAGAGAACGGTCTTTAGTGAATGCACACTGACCATATGAGGGAATACCGAGAATGTGACCAATCTCGGTGACAGACAAGATGATATTTTGGTGTCGAATCCAAAAATCAAGAAAGACGTTTCCGTCAAGATCGGTGTAGGTACGGACACGACTATAGAACTCGAGAATGAAACGAGGACAGACTTGATCGTTTATTTTGAATAAACAATCGAACTCGATAGAAGGGAAACAGGCACTAATGTTATCTGTCGTGACATAGAGTGCATCGACTACGCGCCCTTCGTGTATGTATCGATTATGGACTTTTGCGAGATAAGCTCTTTGCTCATCAGGAATGTTTAGATTTTCAAGAGTACTAAGAATGTATGGTTTGGTATCTTGATAATCATTTTGAGGCATTGTTTGTCTACAAAAAAATATTTTTTTATATGTTAGTTTGTTGCATTTTAATGATTACACTTCTAGTGTGTGTGCCTAAATGCAAACAATGTGGAGGTGCAGCAATCTCGACTCTAAAATTATCCTAAAGAGATTACCCAAACGCTCCTAACTTCACTTTTGCTTAATCAAATATGTCGAACAATACATATCAATTATGTACTTCGAGCCATATTTGAGAGTTCATGTATGCATGCAAGAACGTTTTTAATTTGCATCAACAATGCATGAAAAAAAAAGGTTTCATGATCCTAGACTTGTGAGGTTTTTCGAAAAATGATTGAATTGGGGTGTTTGGCAAATGCCTCAACATGGTGCCAACAAGCTTTAAGATTGAAAAGCTTTAATGCAGAACGTTCCTAATCCAATTTTAATCATCCTAAACATGATTCCATTGCAAATAATCAATCATAATCCGAATTTAGTGATTAATTTCGGATTAGGTTTTGCAAAATAAATGGGTTTTTGGAAATCCTAGGTTTAGGGAATCATGTGAATGCTACATTGTCTAATCCTAGTCTTAATTTCACAAGGGTTCAATTAATTTTGAAAATCCCCAATTCGGATTTATACTCAAGAACAAACCCTAGACTCAAATTAAATGAAATTAAGAGTGATTTACTTACAATTAGTGATGTTGTGATTAGTATTTGTTGATTCCAATGCCTCAATCTTGATTTGCAAGAGTTCAGTTGAATTAAGATGTTATGGTTCGGTTTTGACAGCAAGTGAAAGTGTTTTTGGATGTGTTTGGAAAGTCTGTGCAGAAGAAAGGAGAATGGGCGCGTTTTTCAGATGCACGGCTCCACGGTTCCACTAAACATTAGTGGAGCCGTGGCTCTTTAGTGGAGCCGTATGTCTGATGGTCCAGTTTTTCTTCTGTTTTGACTTTTGGCTGATTAATCTTACTTATTTAGTAAGACTTTTTGACACGAGGAAAAAGTTTATACCTAATAAACTTTTTGATGAAAGATGATTAAATGGGATGACCGGAAATGACCTTAGTGTTTCCGAGGAAATTGACTAAGTTGTCATTGGATGAGGATTTACTTCTAGTATTTCCCGTGAAATAAATAGAAGTTATGAGTTGTGTTTAGGAGGATGACTATAATATTTCCCATGAAATATTTAATTAGTCGGAGTACGCGACACAAGGAATGACTTGATATTTCCCGTGAAATATTCATGAGTCATGTGACGAGTGAAAAATATGACTTAAAAAGTCATGAGCGATTTGTAGAGAATGACTTCAATGTTTCCCGCGAAACTTTCGAGAGGTCATAGAAGGGATGAAAGGTTATGAGGTATGACGTGACGGATGACTTTAATATTTCCGAAGGAATATTCAAATAGTCATGAGCGGGATGAGAGGAATGACTTGAAAAGTCATATGATGGGACGTGAGAGATGACATTAATATTTCCAATGGAGTATTAAGAGGTCATTTGACGAGAATGTAAAGGTTAAGGTGAGAAGAGATACTTTTCAAAGAAAAGATTTCTCTTTCGACGTTATCATGACGGAGGAGATGTCTTTCCGCGGGGAGATGACGTACTTCGACGAGCTTCGTTCATGAGCAAACTATAGGGTTCCCGGACAAGTCTAATGGCATCTTGACTGCTACTCTTCACAGGGAGTTGTCTCATCTATAGTGTTTGTTGTCATGCCTTTCCGGCGCTTGCGTACTCGGCTTCGGTCGTGGAAATAGCAAGAGTAGTTTGTTTCTTGGGGAACCAAGAAGTTTGTTAACAAACCTATTGAAGGTACAAACATTGCTCTTTATGTCTCAATCCACATCAACTCTCGCATTATCAGAGTTGGTATAGAAACATTTTCTACAACTGTCTCCTTGAGATATCGTAGTCTCAAGTGTGTAGTATCTTCAATGCATCATATGATACATTGAACACTTTGATGTAAGAAGTTTTGGGACACTTCTTACAAGTGGGCACAAAGCCAACACTATTCATGATAATGGACCTACTTGCCGTTAGGTAAACTACTTTACCTATTGTGCCCCTAACCTAGTTATATCCGCGCACTCACCTTCTTCGTCTCTTGTGAGTTTCGCATTTGCGGATATGGGCGTTATTGTCAATAAAGACTATTACTTAAACTATGTATCTCATACATATAGTATACATAAGTTTAAAGGGATACTTAATTTAGGCAAGATTACATATGTGCAAGGAAGGGAACTTGATTCACTCATCAATGCTTAATTCAAACTTGTCACGCATGATCTTCAAGCGATCATCGAACATTTCTGGACAAGTTGAATTTGGCATGATGAGATGTGAATAGAGTTTCTGTGTTATAGTGCCTACCATGTTAGATTCTAACTACACTATTTCATGCCAAACATTACTACTAACAAAGGGTGTTTTAAGAAAGCGTACCTGTGCCTGAGGTGTTGCTCTTAAAACTAGAAGACTAGGGTACCTTTGTTGGATGTTAAGCATGAAAGACACGACTTGACTATTGCGTCACCGGATTTGCTTGATAACGCATCATACTCCTTTTGTTAGATTCCAAGGTTTATTTACACTCATGTTTTCCTAGAAAAACAAATGTTCAAACATCTGGTCCCCAATATCTCATGGGTCCAAAGTTGTTAGAGTTAAACATCCTACGCATTTGTTGCGTTAGTTTAGGATGTGAGAATGGAGGACACATTTCCCATGGTAAGTAACTTTGTGGTGGACGATCATTCCAAGTTACGGGAAAATTACTTGGATGATTTTGTCTTCTAAAGTTACCTCTCGGTAGAGGAGTTCTAGACCGAGGTTTGGGAGAGTTTACCTTTCTAGGTGGAGGAGTAGTTGACCTAGTGTCACGCTTTACAAATCCATGTTCGGGAGATGACAATGGTTTGTTAAAGCCTTTGGTTTCCTCTCTACTTGGAGTAGACACTTTAGTTCTATTTACAACTACGTGACTTGGTTTAGGACTTAAGTTACTTTTCAGAATTGACCCAGTTTTGTCCTCAGCACCACACGGTACCACTAAATTTAGTGGTGCCGTCTGTACCTTTAATGGTGCCGTCACCTTCAGACATGGACTTTTTAGGCATTACAAATTTTACTTGTTTAGTACCACTTGTAGATGCCTGATTTGGGTCAAATCCTAAACCCGAACGGTCATGTTCACTATATCTAATATTTTCAAGTATATCATTAAGCTTTTTAGTTCCTTCATCAAACTTAATGATTCTTAAAGCATTTTCTTTAAGTTTTTCATTTTCTACTTGAAGACTAATACATGACCCACATCCTACGTCTACTTCCTTGTTTTTCTCAAGTCTCTTGACTTGATCATTTAGTTCTAAGACTTGTAGTTCTAGTTCTTTTAATTTTAATTTTAGCTTTGTGTTTCTACTTAAGATCTTAGTACTAACTATGCATAGTTTGTTGTATTCGTCATGTAATTCACTGTCATCTACTGACGAATTATTATCACTATAATAAGAAGAGTCGGAATGTACCTCGTTAGAAGCTTGAGCCATTAGGCACGTTTCATCGTTAGGCTTCTTCTCTTCTTCTTCTTCGCTATCACTCCAAGAACCTCCTACAAAAGCTCTTTGGTTGTTGGATTTTGGTGGCTTAGGACATTCTCCTATGAAGTGATTAGGATCTCCGCATCTAAAGCATCTCCTATCACTTGTCCCTTTTCTTTCATCATGATTTCTTTGGGATGACTTCTTCTCATCGCGAGATTGTCTAGGAAATCTACCTTTCCTCCTAAAGAACTTTCTAAAGTTCCTAACGGCTAGTGCGTACTCTTCATCTTCACTACCGGAACTCGAACATTCCTCATCACTAGACTCCTTCTTGGCTTTTAATGCTAGAGATCTAACTCTCTCGCTTTTGCCTTTGACAATGTCAGAGTCTTTCTTGATGATCATCTCGTGAACTTTCAAGTTTCCTATAAGTTCATCGAGTGACAATGCCGCCAAGTCCTTTGACTCTTCTATGGCGGTGACCTTTGCTCTCCATTTAGGATGTAGAGCTCTAAGAAACTTCCTAACATAGTTCTTACTAGAATAACCTTCATCAAGAGCTTTAAGACTAGTGATAATAGTATTAAATCTAGCGAAAGCATTATCTATTGACTCATCCTCCGAAATGGAGAATTGTTCATATTGTTGAACAAGAAGATCTATCTTGTTCTCTTTGACTTGGTTATTACCTTGGTGAGTGACTAACAAGGTTTTCCAAATATCTTTTGCCGTATTACACATGAAAATTCTTTCAAACTCCTTTTTAGGCAAAGCATTATAAATCATCATTTTAGCCTCATTATTTTTGGCTAATTTCCTTTTTAGTTCATCACTTTGTTTATCATAAGAAACTATTTCATCCTTTTTAGTTTCCGGATTCTTTTGAATAGGTTGAAAGTCACCCTCGGTAATAACATGCCAAAGATCAATGTCTTTTGATTTCACATACGTTTCGAATCTTGTTTTCCAATAAATAAAACAATCGGTTTCGAAAAGTGGTGGTCTTTGCATAGATTGCCCTTCTAGATATTTGTTGGAATCCATTGATCGGTTCAAGCTTTAAAATACAATATACTTTAAAAACTTGACTGACGTGGCTCCTGATACCAATTGTGGGAAACTAGAAGGGGGGGTTGAATAGTTTACCGGTTTAAAAACTTCTTTTAAAAATCTTGTTTTAAAAGTATGCTATTGGAAACTTTGATTCGAACTCTATGTGTAATCAATCAACACCAATATGAACTACACACTAAGCTAAGTAATAATAAAAAATAAAAGTAAAGAGTAGAGTTGGAAAGATCAAACCGAGACAGAGGATTTATAGTGGTTCGGCTACGAAGCTCTTCTTCGCCCTACTCCACTCCCCGAGTACCACACTCGAGAGTTTCAAACACTATATCAACAACCTCCCTTCAGGCGGAGAAAACCGTACACGTCGCTTATCCTATTACCGACACTAAGCTAGATGTCGAGTGCTAATCTTAGCTAGCACCAATCTACCAAGGTCCACGTGACCAAACACTCAAGCCCAGTGGCTTCAAGAGATCACCAAGATCTCAACACGATCACATTGATCAACACTCACTTCACTCTACTCAACTAACACTAACCTAATGACCCTTGATCTTCTTGATCAATCACACAAGCCCAATGGCTTCAAGAGATGTTCACTATCTCTATAGATCACACTTGATCTTCACTCTCACTCACAAAAAGGAAATAAACTTGATGTATGCTAAGACACAACAAGGTTGTAACAAGTGTTACAAAAACCTATCAACTATAACTCTAGTATCTTCTTGATTACTTGAGTTCTTCTCTTGCTAATGAAGAGGGATGACAACACCTTGTATCAACTTGGATACTTGTGTTCTTCTCTTGCTAGTGAAGAGGTATGAAGAGGATCACTTGAAGGATGATTGGATCACTCTTGAAACAAAGAAAAACTAATCTAAATGAACCTAAGAAGTGAAAGGTGTGAGAGGATTTAGCTAAGGGATTTTTCTGTGTGTGAAGGGTGCCTAAAACTGTGAAAGGGGTTGGTATTTATAGGCAAAGAAAATCTGAACGTTACAGAAAAATTAGTACGGACGACTCCTTTAAATAACCCACGGCTCCGTTAAATTTAACGGTACCATGGAGCCGTGGTAGACTAGGACGCTCCAAATTTTGTCTTTTCTGGTGAAAACTTATTTGGGGAGGGTTGGAGCTGATTTTGGGGGGGAAAATAGCTGTTGTGATTTTCAAACTAATTTTTCCATTAAAACATTTCTTAATATTTCAAAAATAATTTGTCATGTGTATTTTTGAAAAAATGTTTTGTCCCATTTAAAATGTGAATTTTCAAAACATAAATTCACTTTTTTGATCACTAGTTCAAGTTGTAACTTTGTTCAAGAGTGATTTGCGTAGAAACGGGATCTTCCGATTAAAAACTTGTTAACGTTAATTTTAACGTAACGTGAGTTCACATTTTGTCATCCTTAAAACTGAAGTAATCGAAAGATATAAATAACGTTTTTAGAACATTATTTGCATCAACACTGCTGCTAGAGCATTTGATTCTACTGCTAGCGTTAACATTCTGCTGCTGAATGTTTCTGCTGCTAGTGAAGAACTTTCTACTACTAAGTGGATAACTGTCGAA
Source organism: Artemisia tridentata subsp. tridentata (assembly GCA_021014915.2). Taxonomy (NCBI): domain Eukaryota; kingdom Viridiplantae; phylum Streptophyta; class Magnoliopsida; order Asterales; family Asteraceae; genus Artemisia; species Artemisia tridentata. The sequence continues at coordinate 386,459,087 of CP139507.1, read as the reverse complement.
TGATTCTGCTGCTGAGTAGATAAGTATGAAAAGATACTATGTGAATTAAAGTCAACAATACACGGTAGATAATATCTTACCCCATGTGATCAGTCATTATGTTATATTCACAGAACAAGTTGTAAACATAGATACAAGTTGTATCTTAATGACTGACACTCTCAAAGCAAGTGTTCGATTAGACTTGACAATATTGTAAAGATCTTTCTTGTGTTATAAAAGAAAGATCTTAGTCTAGATATAAAATATATGACTAAATGTGAATTATTTAGTGCTTAGAAAATAACTCTCAAGAACATAGAACAAATATCACAAGTCATAGAAAACATAAGATTCAAGGTCTTTGTAACCCTAGTGATATTGAAGATCACTCGTATTATCTTGAATAATATTGAATCGTTTGGTGATAACATTGCATGTTCTTTGTTCAATATACACAAGCATAACTGTTCCATTTCCATAACACAAATAACCTTCTAAGTGTGATTAAGTAAATTCCGCGTACTTGATCATATTAACTCAACTTATCACATACACAAAGCAACAAAGGTTTAACCACCTTATCAGTGTATCGAATCCCCTCAATTGGTATCAGAGCACCAGGCTGATATAGTTGATTTAGAAGAAGAAGAAGAATAAATGGACGTTGAATCTATTCAGACCAATGTTGCTGCAAAACTACCCATGCTCAAACAGAATGAGTTTGAGATGTGGAGGCTGAGGATAGAGCAATATTTCCAAGTGCAAGACTATGCACTTTGGGAAATCATTGAAGATGGAAACTCTTACCAGCCTACAACCATTTCGTCAACAGTGGACGGCAAAGTGGTGACATCTCTGTAGACAAAGCCAACATCTGCAGAAGATAGAATAAAGAAGAAAAATGACTTAAAGGCAAGAAGCATGCTGATGATGACCATTCCCAATGATCAACTTCTAAACTTCAGCAAGTTCAAAGATGCCAAGTCATTATTTGAAGCTATTATTGCCAGATATGGTGGAAATGAAGCCACCAAGAAAACCCACAAGACACTGCTCAAGCAGCAGTTTGAAAACTTCTCCTCTACATACAATGAATCTCTTGACCATATGTTTAATAGGCTTCAGAATATTGTGAGCCAACTTGCTATTCTTGGGGTTGAAATACCTCAAGAAGATTTGAACTCAAAATTTCTGAAAAGCTTACCAGAAGAGTGGGCTATGCATGTTGTTGTCAGGAAAAACAAGCCAGATCTTGATACAATGGAGCTGATAGATTTGTATACCAACTTTAAGATTGTGGAGCAAGATTTGAAGAAGAATGGAGGTACTAGTTCTAATACTGGGAACATGGCATTTATGTCAGCTCCTAGTACCTCAAAATCAAGTGAAGAGGTGAAAGTTGTTGATGGTGTTAGTGCTGCTAGTTCATCAAGCAGTACCATGGGTATTTTGGATGAAAAGACTTGTTGTGCATTTCTTACAAGTCAAAATAATAGGTCCATGCTCACCTATAAAGACCTCCAAGAGATCAATGATGATGATCTGGAGGAAATGGACCTAAAATGGCAAATTTCTCTTCTTAGCATGAGAGCCAAGAAATTCTATCAAAGGACGGGGAAGAAGCTCTTAATCAGCAACACTGATACTGCTGGTTTTGATAAGTCAAAGATAGAGTGCTATAACTGCCACATGATGGGGCATTTCTCAAGAGATTGTAGAAGGCCAAGGCAGCAAGATAGCAAGAACAAAGGTTTTGGAAGCACATCCAAAACAAGGGAGGTTTCTGAGCCAAACTCAAAGGCTATGGTAGCTATTGATGGGCTAGGTTTTGATTGGAGTTTCATGGCTGATGAAGAAGAAGATTCTTCACAGATGGGACTCATGGATTTTTCTACTACTGAGGTACAATCTCATAAAGCTTGTTCAAATGCTTGTACTGCTCTTAAAGAATTACAAACTTTAATCAAACATTATGATGAACAAACGAAAGAGCTAAGCAAAACTCATCAAAACTACATTAATTATAAGTGTGGTTTAGAATCAACAGAAAAGCAGATCTTATACTACAAAGAAAATGAACTTGCTTTTTTTGATGACAAAGCTCTCCTAAGACAGGACATATTCTTTAAAGATGCTGAAATTAAGCTTTTAAGAGAGGCTTTTGATAGGGTCAAAAAGGAAAATGGAAACATTCACTTGACTACACAGACACTAGAACATGCTTCTAAAGGTGTGACCAACATGATAGAATGTCAAGTGATTAATAGAGCTAAGTCAGGAGTAGGATATAAGAGTGTCCCACCTCCATACAGAGGTATCCCTAAACCCCCAGGGATTGACCTAGAAAATTCAGGTGTCCCTGAATTTCAACAACCTGAGCTACAATATGGTGTACAACCAAAGACCAAGCTAGTTGTTGATGAACCTAAGAAAGTAAGTAAAAGTTTAAATAAAACTTCACTTTCTGAGGACAATGTGTCCTCTGATAGAAGATCAGATAAAGTAGTCATTGAAGACTGGGTATCTGATGATGAAGAAGAAGATCAGGTTATGTCTAAACCTGAAGTAGTTAAGAAAGCAGGAACAAGGGTTCCTAAAGTGATCAAAAAGGATACTGTTATGCCTAGAACAAACATTAAACATGTTAGGCAACCAGTTAAATATTGTGAACAATATAGATCCACTAGCAAGCCCAGAGGTAACCAAAGAAATTGGAATGGCCTCAAGTCTAACCAATTAGGTGATAACTTTTTCTTTTATAATAAAGCTTGTTACACATGTGGTAGTTTTGATCATCTTGCAGCTTTCTGTAACAAATGGGTATCTGGGTATGAAAACAATAGGGTGAATTTCAAAAGGCAAACTCCTCAAACTCACTTTCACTCTAAGTCTAATAGAATAAAACCCAGAGCAGTTACCAAAGCAGTTTCTGCTGCTAGACCATTCATGACTGTTAACCCAAGACCAACAGTTAAATATGCAAAATCTTTTTATACAAATGCATCAAAGACTGTTCAAAGGCCCATTAAAACAAAAGCAGTGGTCCAAAAACAAGTTTGGAAAATTAAGGGAACAATTACAAAGCTAGCAGTTTCTGCTGCTAAGCATGTAATTCATTCTGCTGCTAGGGAAAACAGGGCAAATGCTGTTAAGGCCTCAGCATGTTGGATTCTTAAATCCAATGTTGCATCAACTGTTCTTAAGAGATTAAATTTCATTGATGCAAGAGGCAGATCCAAGTCAGTAATGGCTTGGGTCCCCAAAAGAAACTAATACTTCTCATTTCTGTGCAGGAACATTCAATTGATAAACAAGAGGATCAAGGATACTCAGATAGTGGATGTTCAAGGCACATGACAGGCAACAAGTCTTATCTCTCAGATTTTCAAAATTTCCGGTAAAGGTACAATCAAAACTGGAAATTTAGATTTTGAAGATGTGTACTATGTACAAGAGCTAAATTATAATCTTTTTAGTGTCTCACAAATGTGTGACAAAAAGAACAAAGTTCTTTTCTGTGACACTGAATGTCTTGTACTTTCTCCTGATTTTAAGATGCCTGATGAAAGTCAAGTGCTTCTTAAAATTCCTAGAAAGGGCAATATGTACAGTGTAGACATGAAGAACATTGTTCCTAAAAAGGATTTAACTTGTCTTGTTGCAAAGGCCACATTGGATGAATCAATGTTATGGCATAGGAGGCTTGGTCATATTAATTTCAAAACCATAAATCAGATTGTTAAAAATGGTTTGGTAAGAGGTTTACCTCAAAAACGATTTAAAAATGATCAAACATGCATTGCTTGTCTTAAAGGCAAACAACACAAAGCCACTTGTAAGCCCAAGATTTTTAACTCTATCAATCAATCATTATTTATGCTTCATATGGACTTATTTGGTCCTAAAAATGTTAGAAGTATGCAACATAAGAGATATTGTCTAGTTATTACTGATGACTATAGTAGATTTACATGGGTTTTCTTTTTAGCTACTAAGGATGAGACACCTAGCATCCTTAAGACTTTCATTACAGAGATAGAAAACCTAGTGGACAAAAGAGTAAAAGTTATTAGATGTGATAATGGGACAGAGTTCAAAAATAGAGTTATGGATGAATTCTGCAAAGAGAAAGGTATTAGGAGAGAGTTTAGTGTTGCTAGAACTCCACAACAGAATGGAGTTGCTGAAAGGAAAAATAGAACACTAATAGAAGCTGCTAGAACTATGTTAGCTGATTCTAAGTTACCTATAACTTTTTGGGCTGAAGCAGTCAACACTGCTTGCTATGTCCGGAATAGAGTTTTAGTTGTTAAACCTCACAATAAGACATCATATGAACTTTTTAGAGGTAGAACTCTTGCAATAGGATTTCTTAGACCTTTTGGATGTCATGTAACAATTCTCAATACCTTAGACCATCTTGGAAAATTTAATGGCGAAGCAGATGAAGGTTTCTTAGTTGGATATTCTCTCAATAGTAAAGAATTTAGAGTATACAACTTAAGAACTAAGAAAGTAGAAGAAAACCTACATGTGGAATTTTTAGAGCATAAATCCAATGTAGTAGGTGAAGGTCCTAATTGGCTATTTGATCTAGAGTCATTAACCCATTCTATGAATTATGTGCCTGTTGTTGCAGAAACTAATAATTTTTCAGGTTCACAAACAACAAAAGAGGCAGGGTTAGACAAGGAGACAAATCAAGATCATATATGGATGCCAATAAGTACCAGTGTGGCTTCAACTTCAACAAATGATGAATCTTCTTCTAGTAAAGCTAAAGAAGATGTTGAAAGTGAATACAAGGAAGATGGAACAAAGGAACAACAAAATGTTTCTGCTGATGATAGTGCTGCTGAGACAGAGCATTCTACTGCTAGGCTTAATTTTTCTGCTGCTAGGCCAAATGATTCTACTGCTGGCCCTTCATACTCAAATGAAGCAGATTTCTCAGATAATGAGGTGGATTTGAGCAATATCACACCTAACTATCAAGTTCCTTCAACCCCACACACAAGGATTCACAAAGTCCACTCCCTAGAAAATGTGATTGGAGATGTACAATCAGGTGTGAAGACAAGACAACAACTGATGTCTTCAGACCATCAAGGGCTTCTTGATGCCCTTTATGCTTCAAAGCAGCATGAGTTTTCAAACTCTTGCTTGTTTGTATGTTTTCTCTCACAAGATGAACCAAAGAACATTCTGAAAGCCTTAGATGATTCAAACTGGGTAGATGCTATGCAAGAGGAGCTTCTTCAGTTCAAGATTCAGAAGGTATGGGTGCTAGTTGATTTACCTAAGGATGCAAAGGTAATTGGCACTAGATGGGTTTTCAAGAATAAAAGGGATGAAAGGGGAATAGTGATTAGGAACAAGGCTAGATTAGTAGCCCAAGGGTACACACAACAAGAAGGTATAGACTATGATGAGGTTTTTGCTCCAGTAGCAAGACTTGAGGCAATTAGGCTTTTCTTAGCTTATACTTTATTTTTAGGCTTCACAGTTTATCAAATGGATGTCAAGAGTGCATTTTTATATGGTACTGTTGAAAAAGAGGTGTATGTCTTACAACCTCCAGGGTTCATTGATCCTGAACATCCAGAAAAAGTGTACAGAGTTGTTAAGGCTCTTTATGGCCTTCATCAGGCACCTAGAGCTTGGTATGAAACACTGGCTTCCTATTTAAAAAAAATGGATTTCAAAGAGGAAAGATTGATCAAACACATTTCATCAAATAGCACAAGAAGGATCTTCTGTTAGTGCAGGTATATGTGAATAACATTATCTTTGGGTCTACAAGGAAGGAGATGTGTTTGGAGTTCGAGAAGCTTATGCATCATAAGTTTCAGATGAGTTCCATGGGGGAACTTACATTCTTTTTGGGTTTGCAAGTTAAACAGTCATATGAAGGCATATTTATTAGTCAAGATAAATATGTTGTTGAGATACTAAGGAAGTTCAACTTTGCTGATTCAAAAATGGCAAGCACACTAATGGACTCTGAGAAACCACTTCCTAAAGACTTAGATGGAGAAAATATAGATGTACACACTTACAGATCTATGATAGGATCTTTGATGTATCTCACATCATCAAGACCTGACATCATGTTCTCTGTTTGTGCTTGTGCAAGATTTCAAGTAACTCCAAAGGTTTCTCATTTAACAGCAGTCAAGAGAATTTTTAGATATCTCAAGGGTCAACCTAGGTTGGGACTATGGTATTCTAGAGAGTCACCTTTTGACTTGGTAGCATTTTCGAATAGTGATTATGCTAGTGCTAGCTTGGACAGAAAGTCAACAACTGGAGGATGTCAATTCCTTGGGTGTAGACTTATCTCATGGCTGTGTAAGAAGCAAACAACTGTGGCTACTTCAACAACTGAAGCTGAATATGTAGCTGCTGCAAGTTGCTATGCTCAAGTCTTATGGCTTCAAAACCAACTTCTTGACTATGGGTACAATTTCATGAACACTGTTATTCATATTGATAATAGTAGTACTATTTGCATAATTAAAAATCCAGTGCAACATTCTAAAACAAAACACATTGAAATTAGACATCACTTTATAAGAGACTGCAATGAGAAAAGATTAATTCGAGTTCTTAAAATTGCTTCAGAATACAACTTTGCAGATCTGCTAACAAAAGCTTTTGATGTTGGAAGGTTTCAGTACTTGGTAGCAAGTATTGGAATGCTTAATCCTCAATGATTTTAAACTTTGTGTTTTTGTAAATAAATTTTTGTTTGTGCTGCTGACTTTAAAAGATACTACTGCTATTACAAAAGTTTGTGCTGCTAGTACAAATTTAAATTGTGTTATTCATACAGTTAGTCCTATGATTATTCTAATACAAGACAAGTACTTTGTACATTGTTCTTTTGGTTTTAGACTAACAATTTCAGGTATGAACATGTGAACACAAAGGATGTTTCAAGTGAAATGGAAGCAGCAGAATGGCTGACATAATAGGTTCATGATAGAAAAAGTTTAGGAATTTCAAACCTCCTTAAAACTTCTTTCTTGAAGCTTGATTATGATGTTTCACATTGAATTGATGACTTAGTTGATCAGAAAGTAACTGATACAACTCACTTTCTATCATTTTATACTTTTAAGTATAATGAGCAAGTCTAAGGACATCTGATAGAAAGAACAGCTAGTAAAAGTGAATCTAACACTTGTGTTAGAGGCAACAATTGCTATGAGCTGGAAACCCTGTCAAGAAAGCCTTTTGAATAGGTTTATCTTTACACAGGCAGTTATTTATAACTGAAAAACATTGGTTCTCACACAAACAGAGGTTGCTTTAAACCGAAATCTTGATTAAGTGTCTGTTATACACTTAATCCCATTAAAATGGTTGAAAGCAGTATGGTTTTTCATAATAAAATCAAGTTCATACTGCTAAGGCAAAAGTTTCTTAAAAGGATTTTCAAAGTGACTCACAAAAACCATCAAATGATGGACCATTCATTTATTTAAATCAGAGTTACATAATAGAGGTCCCAGCGGGAGGTTTTGAAATACGTTATAAAAGATACATTATTTGTTGAATGATAACAAAATGGACATTCTTTTTATAAGAAGAAAGACCATAACCACTCCGTGCCAAGTCATGCTTTTAGTTACCTGAGATAAAACATGCTAAAAAGTCAACACAAAGGTTGAGTGAATCCATAGCGTTTAAAGTTATAATCAGTTGAACACAAGCTAAGTAGAAAGTAAATCAGTAATATTGCCCTAAGTCTCATGACACGCAAAACGTTAACACGATGGACATCATAGTAGCGAACTATTGATGTAAATAACTTCATAATTAAATGTAGCAATTATGCCCTCGAGTAGGAGCCTGTCATGCTCTTTATTAAACGTTTTCAAATATAAGGTTCATTTGGTTACCTATCCGGCTAACACAAATGGGATGTCAATTCCAATAGATCTATTCACTATATTCGTGCTCACCCGAAAGTGATTAATGGTTCATGATTGAGGGGCTTTTAAGAGGCAACAGTTAAACTTAGGCAGTATCAATCAGGATAGCATACAGAAAAATACTTGTGTTCGGTTTGTAGCATGTATCTCCCCACAAGTTTGGAAAACGTATAAAAAGTGGGACTATGAACTCACCTTAGTAGTCTGGATGGAAAACAAGTTAAATATTGTTGATAAATGTCTCTGGCACGCGACCTAGGTTGGTATGTCAAGTTTCAGTATTCGTATTCAGATATACGTAAGTTTTAGTATTCGTTTCGTAACGTTTTGGTTGACAGTTAAATGTTAAAATGAGACAACATGAAGTCTCTTCAAAAGTTGGTGGATGATAAGATTTTATCTTATTTCATTTGTTTATGTTTATGTTTCATTTGTTTGTTATCGAGATAAATGTATTTCGTTTATTAGTTTCTATTATAATTCGATTCGAAATATATTTCTAATAATAATTATAAAATGTTACGCTTTTTACCTTTATAGTTTCATATATTGACAGTTTATACCCCTGAACTTTCATAAAATGATAATTTTTACCCCTGAACTTTTATAAAATGACAATTTTTACCCTTGAACTTTCATGAAATGACAATTTTCCCCTTGTAGTTTCAAAACTGACAATTTATATCCATAACTATGGGTCGTTGGCAAAAACAACCCTTGTTTTAATAAATTTAAAATATTTACACACTTTTGGCCCAAGAAAACTCCCGTTTTCTGATTTGGCAAATTTCACCCTTGAACTTTAGGTCGAATTCAGATTAGGTCCTAGTTATAAAAACAAGTAGAGTTTTGGCAGTTTTGACCTCAAAGCATTTTTATTGTTTCACTCGATGTCCTTAATTAATTTTAACGCGTTTTAAGCTTAGGAAAAAGACACGACTTGCTACGACTTGTTTATACAAGGTATGATAAGTTTGAAAATAAGTTGATAAGGGCTTATTTGATTATATTTTAGCATATAGCTTTCCGAAAAATAAAAATTAGAAATTAAAAAGGGTGCACTTGGTTTTGTTATAACTCGCCCAAAAGGAAAATAAATATAGGCGAGACCTTCCGATGTTTTTACAACGTTCTTAATTCTTCTTAAAGTTTGCTAGGTGATCTTTTAAATGGTCCAAACCCAAAGTTCTAAACCTTTATCGTTTGCTCACTGATGAACTCAAATAACTATATTTTAATATCATCATTTATCCTATTTATTTGACTTGTTTTATTATATTATATATGAAAATTGACACGTTAATGTTTACTTTTGTAATTCTCAGGTAAAAACAAGTATTATGTGAAACTTGGCGATTTTGGACTAATTACGGAGCAAAACAAGCAAGATGTTAAGAGTCTACTGAAATGTACAAGATCAAGATCATTCTGCTCCAGATACGCCGCATCATACTTCGTACATACGGCGCATCACTATCAAGATTTCACAATTACGATCCAAGTCAGCAAAGGACATGCGCCGCATAGAGAAATGGAGTTACGCCGCATCTTCTGGCGGTGTACGAATATTCCTGAATATATTAATCTTGGACCCCACGCGAAGTTAAGTCAATGCGCCGCATCTACTTATCCTATGCGCCGCATCTAACCCTCAGACAGAAACTATATATACCCCAAGGTCAGACGAATTTCGAGAGCTTAGTTTTTACAAAAAGACCGAAGACCGAAGAAACCCTAAGCCGAATTCAGACGAATTAGCAGCACAAGACACACCTTGAACGAAGATATAAGAGCTGTAAGAAGGTCCTGCATGTATTCAATTCATTAAGTAGTTTTGTTTTATTGTATTAGTACACTTTAATTCATCAGGATTGATGGGCCGATTCCATGTGACTACGGAAAACCATGGGCACCCCTTAAAATTGCTTTCCCATTAATTAAAGTTTATATGTTGATGTCTTTGGTGACTTTTATTAGTGCATTGATAACCTCTGTGTCTAGCTGAGCATTGCTTGGGTCGCCATGCCCCTTCCTCGCCTATTTATTTTATCGTTTCTAGGATAGTGGGATAGACATAAGTGATCATTAAGGGTTTACTCGCCGATAAGATTAGAGCCAACGAGAAAGGGTTAATTATATACACTTCATATAAAACTAGCAATAAAACAAGTGACAAGCTATTTAATTATCAGGACAGGTCTTCTTATTGTCTCAAGTATCTATCTGTGTACATGTGTGCTAATCGCTGATTCGTGCTCATTAGTTTAGTTTATATTTAATCATAACCAAACCGTGCTAGTCTCTCAGGCTGAACCCCCTTGCGTTAGATTAGGTTGTATAGCTAACCTAGGATATTAAAATACTGATTAGAATAACTAGATAATACGTTCCACTCTTAGTGATCGACACTCTACTTACCATTATATTCATACTGACCGGGTACACTGCTCGTTAAAGTGTGTGTTATTGATAAGTCGGCTAAATATAAATTTAAAACTTGAATACTGCTAAAACCACAACGACAACACGCGCGCACCAAGTCTTTGGAGCCGCTGCCGTGGATATAAAAGAATTAGAGCAATACACGTACACATCAAGTTTTTGGCGCCGTTGCCGGAGAGTGAATTGTTATTATCTGTTAATTTGATTAGTATTTTAATTAGGTTTTCTTTTTAATTTTTAGATTCTAACCGCTAACCCCGTTGTATATTAGATAAATTGCATTCATTGTATTATTTGCATATTTTCTGTTTTGTGTGTTTTTATTTTCTTTAATTTTTGTTTCTTTTTGTTTGTTTTTAGTTTTGATTTTATTTTTCTGCATTCTGCTATCGTTGTACTGTACTGATACAAACGATACGGCGCATCTATTTTCATAGATACGGCGTATTGCGTTTAATTTTTATAAAATTCAACGCGTTTACTAAATTCGAGTACGACGCATCTTTCCCCAAGATACGGCGTATTCTGTTTTTAATAAGAAATTTTTCTAAACGATAACGCCATACGACGCTTCTGCTTTTGCAGATACGGCGTATTTATCATTTAAATTAAAAACGGTTTTCGAATTATTAAACAGATACGACGCATCAATTTTTATCGATACGGCGCATCTTCTGAATAAAAAATCTTGTATTTTGAAACGTAACGAAAATACGGCGCATTAGCTTTTGTTAATACGACGCATTTAATTTTAATAAATATAATCGATTTTTGATAATTAAAACTGATACGGCGCATTCTAATTCTAAGCGGCGTATCTATTTTCTGAATAAAAGTCTGATTAAATTTTAACGATTATAAGATACGGCGTATCCAACTTTCTGGATACGGCGCATCATCTGCAGATATCAGATTATTTTTATATCCGTTTCTAAATTCATTAATTTCTCTTCTAGCGAACAAATCCTACTGACGATTTTACCTATGATGACATGTTTTGCTATGGAAGACATGTCGGTGAACGGATATCTTGCTAAGGAACTCTTGCTTTCGGATTCATTCGAAGTGGAAGTTTTTGAAGATGTCAACTTCAATGTGCTCACAATTGATGCCGATTTATTTTCTTGGGAGACCCCTCTTGAAGCTACTTATAAGGAATTCGAATGCTTATGCAATATTGAAGATGGAATATTCTCTTATGATTTACTAATGAGCTACACTGAAGATGAATTGTTACTCTTATGGCCCATCATTGAATCTAAAAGATTAACTTGGACTACTATCGACGAAAAAGATGGGAAATTCCAAATTGAATACATGAACTCAGCAAATGCCGTCAACAAATCGAGCAACAAAAGCTATGAAGTCCAACCTATACAAACTTCTTATATGCCTTATTCCGAACAGTATTGGGGATTAGATAAAAGCTATCTGGATTACGAAAGAATGTATGCTGAATCGGAGATATTATTTCATGGAAAGTTGGTTAGGTTGATGGATATCTCTTTAGAAGAATGGCTTGAACTTAAATACGACAATCCCAAATTTGCTCCTATGAATGAAGTCAAACGGATTGTGACCTCATGGTTGACACGAAGTTTTAAAGAACAATTTAATGAGTTCATGGAGATAAGAAGGAACATGATTAGTAACACTAGCTTTGACGTTAACCACGATCCTAATAATGTTGATTTTTCAAATTGGTTAGCTAGTAAGTTCAATAACCATAAGAGCATGGACCGTGCTACTAAAGATGTGTTATGGGTATATTGGATGAGAGGGGAAGATGAGGAAGTAGAGAGCAACAATGGATCGTCAGATGACAATTCAACAATCGAGGAAGGCATTGAAGAATTATTTTGCATAGACATTGATTTGTTCAATTATGAGACACCCTTGTGCAAACAATTTAAAGAATTTAATTACCTTCTTCAAGTCGACGCTGATGTGCTAACTGGAGATCTACCGGGGTTCAAAACTTATGATGATTTCAAAAACACCTGGTACTACGAATGGAATGACCAAATACCATGGGTTTAGGATAAAGCATGGGAATTTGAGCATATTAATCACACTTGTAACACTTTTCATTTCAAGGATGGAAGTAGTGAATGGCCAACCTGTGATTGGAAGAATGATGGAACCTGCAATGGGGGAAGTATAATTGGAATGAAACGGGTTGGAAACAATGTATACTTTGAAGACGACGATTGGTATGAAAAAGTTGAAGACTGCCCTCGTAAAGCAGAGGCTTTACAAGAAAAAGGTAGAATCAACTACTTAAAAGAACTTAAGGGAGCATCGAACACTACTTTCTGGGAATGGGTGCATGGACAATTTGATGATTACACAAGGCTTAGTCGGCGCTTTCAATGGGAATTGAAAAGAGAGTGGGATGAGATTCAAGATTATTATCAATCCTTTAACGTGGTTAATTATGATCCCTATGATAATAACGATGAGTCGCGAAGAGAATTGATTGATGAACTTGATGACTATTTGAATAAGGATCCTTATTTCAAGTTTGTTGATAAAGTCGAAGAAGATTTCAACAAGAGAAAATGTCGACTACTTGGGATCCCTTATAATGACCCACCCATGATAATTTCTGAAAAATTTAAAGTCATCAAATACTCTTTGGGACCTGATGAGGAATATGTTGCGACGAAGACCAAAGCATATATTAGATTAAGTCGAACGGAAGAAAATGTTGCGGAGCTATACGGGAACATCTTTCGGATGAAAGAAGAAGGATGACACGTAACAAGAACAATATAAGGAGCTGAACGTGAGTCTAACTTGAAGACTCTGGAATAAAGACAAGTGCTGACCGGGAGACAACCCGGAAAATTTTTACCTTTCTGTTCTGTGTCGAGTCTGTCAGACCTGCAGAAGATACGGCGCATCTCAATCCTAAGATGCGACGCATCGACTGCACTGGTCATATCTTATTTAATTTTCTGCATTTTTATTTTTGACTTTAAAACTTTATGTCAGTTTATTTAATGCAGCGCATCCCTGGTTAAGGATGCGACGCATCTTTTATTCTGATTCGTATTTATTCCAGGCTCGATACGGCGTATCTTCTTCCATAAGATACGGCGTATCGACTGACCTGATGATTTTTAGTTTTTATTTTTTAAGTTTTATTTTTACTAACTACTAATGTATTATGCAAGTTTGAACTTTCTTAACTCAGGTGTGTTAAAGTCTTAATGGTATTATAGATTCCTGCATTTCCTGTGGATACATCAAATATGAAGCTTAAACGTTATCATCCACAAGAAAGTTGATTTTTGCTCTTATACGAATAATGGAGGATCATACCGAGCAAATCTCAGGGGAGTTTTTCTGTTCTAATTCTTTTATTTTCCAGTTTTTAATCTTTGACACAAACAACGAGGACGTTGTTTAACTTAAGTGGGGGGATTGGATAATTAAAACACTTACTTGTCCTAAACTTTTTCATAATATGCTTAAAATGTGCTTAATATATCAAAATTTAAATTTTTAGCATGTTTTTGTTTAAATCTAAATTACATAGCTGCACACATAACATTATTTCCAAAAAACTGTGAACTTTTCAAAATTCACAAATCTATGAGTGTGCCGGTGACTTGTAAACTTTAGAACTTGGCTTGTATACTATTCGAGACCACCATAATAAGTACAAGACACACCTTGAACGAAGATATAAGAGCTGTAAGAAGGTCCTGCATGTATTCAATTCATTAAGTAGTTTTATTTTATTGTATTAGTACACTTTAATTCATCAGGATTGATGGGCCGATTCCATGTGACTACGGAAAACCATGGGCACCCCTTAAAATTGTTTTCCCATTAATTAAAGTTTATATGTTGATGTCTTTGGTGACTTTTATTAGTGCATTGATAACCTCTGTGTCTAGCTGAGCATTGCTTGGGTCGCCATGCCCCTTCCTCACCTATTTATTCTATCGTTTCTAGGATAGTGGGATAGACATAAGTGATCATTAAGGGTTTACTCGCCGATAAGATTAGAGCCAACGAGAAAGGGTTAATTATGTACACTTCATATAAAACTAGCAATAAAACAAGTGACAAGCTACTTAATTATCAGGACAGGTCTTCTTATTGTCTCAAGTATCTATCTGTGTACGTGTGTGCTAATCGCTGATTCGTGCTCATTAGTTTAGTTTATATTTAATCATAACCAAACCGTGCTAGTCTCTCAGGCTGAACCCCCTTGCGTTAGATTAGGTTGTACATCTAACCTAGGATATTAAAATACTGATTAGAATAACTAGATAATACGTTCCACTCTTAGTGATCGACACTCTACTTACCATTATATTCATACTGACCGGGTACACTGCACGTTAAAGTGTGTGTTATTGATAAGTCGGCTAAATATAAATTTAAAACTTGAATACTGCTAAAGCCACAACGACATCACGCGCGCACCAAGTCTTTGGAGCCGCTGCCGTGGATATAAAAGAATTAGAGCAATACACGCACACATCACTCACAATAATTTTTCAAAGTAGAGGTGTTGGGACGATTTATAAAGGGGTTGTTAAGGTTTTGAAGAAAAATATCATTTGTTAAGTGTTTTCAGGACCCGAGCTTTTCTATTATTGAAGGAAAACGTCGTTCCGGACAACTTTCATGTTTTAACTTTTCGACGAAACAGATCATAAATGTCTCGTTTTGCGTGATGTAACATTTTGTTACAGAATGTTTCGCACAGATTTTATGTAACTTCGAATTGCCGTATCTTTTGACTCGTGTACTCGTTTTAGGTGATTCAAATTGCTATATCTTCGTTTTAATTTTTTCTACAACAATATGTAAACTAACAAATCTATATGTGGTCGGTTTAATAGGAAATTTGGATAGAAAGTCTATTATTTTGACATAAATTAATCCTAAGTTGATATGTAGTTTCTCATAACTTGTTTTAAGGATTGTTTTGACCTTAGCTTTCTATTGGAACTTATTTAGTGTCTTGATTAAGTGTATTTAAAGTCTACAAACGGAATTAAAAGGGACAAGATTACTTACTTGCTTAAAATTTTGATTACTTGAGATTTTGGACACTATAACTTGGAAAATGAACACCAAGATTTCTCCACCTTCTAAGCCTTCCTATACTCTTTCTTTAGCTTATATTTGGACTATAGGATCAGTAGGTAGATGAGTGTGTGCTGTTTTGGTGTGGTTTCGAATGGTGTGGAGAAAAATGAAGGTGTTGGTGTCGTTATTTATAGAGGGAGAGAGTTATAGTTTTCATGAGTGCTAAGTCAACTTGTTGTGAGAGAGGAGACAAGGTGTGGTAGGTTAGTGAAGCTTGTGTGGTGTTGATGAATGGGGCGTGAGGTGGTGATGTGTTTCGATTTAATGCCATGGATTTTACCTACTTGTTGAAGACATGATGTGTTGGAGGTATTTTAGACCTAGGAGAAGCTTATGGTTTTTAAAGGTTCTAGGTCATGAGGTTGTGTGAGAAGGAGACATGGTGAGGTGGTTTAGCTCTTGACCTAGTAACATCTTTGTGGTGTAGAATTTATTTGGTAGCAAGTTTGGAAAGGGTTTGGTTTAGCTTTGTTAAAATCGAACTAAGTAATATTACATGGATCGAATGGCTTAAGGTGGTGGTACCTTGGCTATAGGATGTTGTACCTAGGGTTGTAGTGAAGTAACAAGATTAATTTAGGGCTTGGTTTGGGTATTGGATGGAAATTAAGTTAGGGTTTGTTTATTTACTATATAGGTTGATTTGTACATAAAAAGGAAAAGGGGTCACATTGTGCTTTAAAGGGTTGTACCATGGGCTTAATAGGGTTGTAATAAGGTTCAAGAAATATAGAAAATATATTTTTAGGGTTTGCTTAAGTTAATTTAATTATATGTTTAGTTAATTCGGTTTAAAAGTACATAAATGTAGTTTTTTAGGTTTTTAAGCATTAGACACTTGTACATTAGGTTTAGGGACTTGTACTTATATTTAGTAAGCTTAAGAAATCTATTTTATTAAGGTTGGTACATAAAAGACTTGTATTGTGTTCTTTAAAATAGGTGCATTGAGGTTTATAATGTGATTTATATAAATATTATGGTGTTATGCATAAATGACTTGTACCTTGGCTTGAAAGACTTGTACACTTATAATTTGTAAAAATCATATATATAATAATTAGGGTTTGTGATTTTATTACATAAAATCATTGTTTTGTGAGTTTAGGGTTTGTATCGGGAGTTAAAGTGAATTTAGGGTTTCCGTGCTTTAGGAGCTTGTACCTTAGCTTGGATGAGTTGTACTTTAGTGTTTTAGGGTTTAGTTACTCATATTCATTGTTATAATGGTTTAGTGTTTCGTAGAAACTCTAATAGATAAGAAATGTTTAGTTTGAACGTTTATTAGTCGTACGTTAACGAATTAACGTAAAGTGGCAAATGAAATATCGTAAAGTTTTATATTTGACATATGTAAATGTTTATGTGAAATAAGAACACGTTTATCGAGGATGTGAGTTACATCACATTAGATATTAGTTATGATAAAAAAAATTATACGTAGAAAAAGGATAAGTATTCTTTATTAGAATATGAAATAGTTTATTACAGAGTGAAATTTTACGAGTGGTTACAGTATCCCCCCGTTGAGGGAATCTCGTCCCGAGATTCAGTCTGTGTTGGTCGAGGTGTGGGGAAAAAGTGAAATATAAAAGAAGTTGGGCTTGTGTTGGGCTACTGTAAATAGTGGATGACTCTAAGAGTTGGGCTGAGATTTATTTAGCCCATTTGATAATATTGGGTGTACATTTTTGATTCCGTGATTCGCGTGTGAGCTTGTCTCGGAATTCAAGTTTAATGTGGTTATTAGGGTAGGAGGTTATGGAAAAAGGGATGTCGAGAGATTTCCATTCGAAAATCGAATAAACGAGATCTAGTTAGGTTTATTCATACCAGATGAAATAAATTTAAATGTTTGGTCAACTAATGAATCCAAGGGCTGTGAATAGTGAAAATAACGGTCAGGAATAGTGAAAAATCAACGGCTAGTGAACAGTGCTCCAATGGTCAGGAATAGTGAATCCTAACGGTCGTGAATAGTACCCAACGGCTAGTTTTACATATATATACTCCATTTTAATTTCCATTCTTCCACCCACTATATTTCTCTCATAAATATCTCCAAAAATGCCGCACCTTATCACAATTCTAGCAATCATGTACATTGTTGCTGTCGCTCTCTACATGGCGTATGCTCCGGAAGAAGATTTCGCATTCCTGGGCGTGATCTTAGTGTTTGTCGTACTACTTGTGATCGTAGCTATTGTCGTGGATCAGACATGGGGGAAATAGTCTCGCGCTAGGGTTGTTAAAATGAGTCCTTGTTGTGTTTCTATGTAATCCTTAATAAAAGTGAAATAAAACTTGTTTGTCTTTATGCTTAAGAACTATTGGCGATTCTATGCCTTTTCTTGTAATCTTTGTAACATTAGCACTTCCGTTGCTAATTATATCGCTATGTATTAACTTTCGTGGATTCTAATAAAATTTGCGCTATTTGTGTTTTCCATCAATCTTTGTGAATTCTTAGAGTTCTTATGTTCATACTTTTGTCAGTTCCCTATCATAGAGGTGATGGGTAATAGGTGTAGGTATCTAGTGAGGGTGGTCAAAAGGGATGTTTATGAGCAGTTTGTTTTGTCTCAAAATTTTGCTTTTGAATGAAGATTGTTATTAGAAAATCTGAAAAGATAACTGTTCCATTTATGACATGATTCTTCATGAATTAGACACAGTTGATCAGGCTATGTATAATTGAGGACCAAATGATGTGATGTTTGGCTCAGTTACTATGGTATTTATGCTTTTCAAAAAGTTTTAGATGGTGTTCAACGTGTTGTTTTTGGAAAATAACAACATAATTATTTTTCAAAAGAATAAGAAAATTTTTGGTTCACATTATGGTGATGATTTAGGTATTTCTAGGGTGATAATAGGGTATCCTTGAAATGAATCTTAGGGTTCGTGTGAAAATCTTATTGGGTGTTAATAGTCTATTGTTCGGTCAAAAATGGTATTAATCAAATTCTTAATGGTATAACAGTGTATTGTTACGTAATGACATAATTCGAGTATACTTAGTCCTAACAAGTGGTCACAATGCGAAGTCATAACCAATTGAGAATCAATAAATTACGATGTGTCTGGTTAGTATCGTAGATAAATGATTAACTCTTGGTATGGAACTGCTAAGGAACAAACTAATTCATCTACAAAAGCTGAAATTCAGCAACCTTCTCTTCATTCATCAAGTTTTTTTCCGAAATTTATCTTAGAGGGTTCTATGGTTATAGCCTAGTTACGGTAGGTATAAGGAATCATAATAATTGTAAGTAATGTCATGGTAGGTCTGGGCATAATCGCTGAAAATAACATGATATTAATAACTTTTTCGATTGTTTTTGCAAAACAATTGATACAGGGTCTTTTATTAATGTTCCATGTGGTAGGTTAAGGATTCTCTGTCTCTAGTATAAGTGCTTGGTCCTTGGTTGACAACAGTGGTCCTAGTTTCTGTCACTTGCTGTGCTACAAGTTGATCGGTTGACTAGGTTCGGAAGAAAGGGAAAGTGACTTTTATTGCGTTTTGAGTATGATTTGGTTTGCGTGGAGCCATTTGTTACTAAGGAGCGTAATATATGGTGAGATTTTGCATGAGGTCATGAGAAATCATTACATGCATGCATAGCATCACAGTAGGGCATAATAGAAAGAATTTACTCGCAACAGAGAGGTATAACAAAAAGGAGATTGTTATAGATTTAAATGTTCGTTATAAATTCTGAAAGTTTCGAGCTTATTGGAGGATATAGGAAACACTAACCAAATACTATTTGGTTTAGTGGGTACAACAATGATACATGTGAATTTAAGATCAGTTACGTCCTTGACGTAGATGCTTAACTTCGGTCTCAAGTTCTAGTTGTGCAGCTTTCATGTCTGAGAAACGTTCCTGGTACATCCTCATTTGATTTGCCAACATGGTTTCTAAGGCGGAAATCTTCTTACCCTGGTTTCTTGCCGTATCTCTGGCCATCCATAGGGTTCTTTTCAATTTCTTCCACTCTACCATGTGTCTGACCATGTTCTCTTCTCGAACAGTGGATTCTGGAATATAAACTTCTAAATTCATGGTTGTAAGTATCCTTCATCTTATCAACCTTCATTCCTAAGTCAAACACTGCTCGTCTCTCGGCATCGGCTCTTCTAAACAGAGTGTCAATGTTACGGTCGTACCATTCGAAACGTAATGGTTGTAACCCTTCCAGCTGTTCAGTGTGAATGTTTAGGGTATGGGCGTGTTGATAAAGAAGTGTCCATATTGAATCACGAGGGTTTAAATTATAGTCATGGGAATTAGGTGTAGATACGTCGTCTGGGATGTCTGGTATTGGGGAATCTGGAGTGTCAGGTAGTGGAGAATTTGGCTCAACATCTTTCCAAATCGTTTCTTGGTGTGAATTCTGTCCAGCCTCGAATGTTGTCGGACAACCAATCAACTCTTCGTCTGATGTAGCTCTCCTAAGTTTCTGACGTGGAGGCGAGTGGGTAGGTGATGATGGTGGTATCTGGGTAAGTTCCATACTAGGTTGTGGTTGAGATACTAGTACATAGGAATCTTTAGTACCCGGAGTATTTTGATAGGTAGGTGATGTACGAGTAGTATGGAGGGTAGTTTTGGTAATTACAACGGGTTTGGAAGACATGATACTGTAGTAACCCGTAAATTATAAATAATTAATAATATTAAGGGAGTGAGAGTGAAAAAATCAAGTGTGCGAGAGTAAATATCAAGTGTGCGAAGATTAATGTAAAATAATCCTAATAAGTAATGTTCTGAGCAAGGTAATATGCAGGCACAGAGGGCGTAAGATGATATGGTGTAAAATCATTTATTTTGAAAATGTGGTTATAGTCCAATGTTTGAAAACATTTGGTTCTCTATAACCATAGCTCTGATACCAATCTGTAACACCCCCATTTTTGATATACGCAGCGGAATATAAGTTGGGGTATTACCTCAGGTATCGTAGTCATGAAAATAGAAAACGACTCGAAAAGAGACGTTTTAGATAAAATTGTTATCATTCATTTATTTAAATCAGAGTAACATAATAAAGTCCCAGCGGGAGATTTTGAAATACGTTATAAAAGATACATTATTTGTTGAAGGATAACAAAATGGACATTCTTTTTATAAGAAGAAAGCCCATAACCACTCCATGCCAAGTCATGCTTTTAGTTACCTGAGATAAAACATGCTAAAAAGTCAACACAAAGGTTGAGTGAATCCATAGTGTTTAAAGTTATAATCAGTTGAACACAAGCTAAGTAAAAAGTAAATCAGTAATATTGCAGTTCAGTATATTGCCCTAAGTCTCATGACACGCTAAACGTTAACACGATGGACATCATAGTAGCGAACTATTGATGTAAATCACTACATAATTAAATGTAGCAATTATGCCCTCGAGTAGGAGCCTGCCGTGTTCTTTATTAAACGTTTTCAAATATAAGGTGCATTTGGTTACCTATCCGGCTAACACAAATGGGATGTCAATTCCAATAGATCTATTCACTATATTCGCGCTCACCCAAAAGTGATTAATGGTTCATGATTGAGGGGCTTTTAAGAGGCAACAGTTAAACTTAGGCAATATCAATCAGGATAGCATACAGAAAAATACTTGTGTTCGGTTTGTAGCATGTATCTCCCCACAAGTTTGGAAAACGTATAAAAAGTGGGACTATGAACTCACCTTAGTAGTCTGGATGGAAAACAAGTTAAATATAGTTGATAAACATCTCCGGCACGCGACCTGGGTTGGTATGTCAAGTTTCAGTATTCGTATTCAGATATACGAAAGTTTTAGTATTCGTTTCGTAACGTTTTGGTTAACAGTTAAATGTTAAAATGAGACAACATGAAGTCTCTTCAAAAGTTGGTGGATGATAAGATTTTATCTTATTTCATGTGTTTATGTTTATGTTTCGTTTGTTTGTTATCGAGATAAATGTATTTCGTTTATTAGTTTCTATTATAATTCGATTCGAAATATATTTCTAATAATAATTATAAAATGTTACGCTTTTTACCCTTATAGTTTCATATATTGACAGTTTATACCCCTGAACTTTCATAAAATGATAATTTTTACCCCTGAACTTTCATAAAATGACAATTTTTACCCTTGAACTTTCATGAAATGACAATTTTTCCCCTTGTAGTTTCAAAAATGACAATTTATATCCATAACTATGGGTCGTTGGCAAAAACAACCCTTGTTTTAATAACTTTGAAATATTTACACTTTTGGCCCAAGAAAACTCCCATTTTCAGATTTGGCAAATTTCACCCTTAAACTTTAGGTCGAATTCAGATTAGGTCCTAGTTATTAAAACAAGTAGAGTTTTGGCAGTTTTGACCCTTAAAGCATTTTTATTGTTTCACCCGATGTCCTTAGTTCATTTTAACGCGTTTTAAGCTTAGGAAAAAGACACGACTTGCTACGACTTGTTTATACAAGTTATGATAAATTTGAAAATAAGGTGATAAGGGCTTATTTGGAGCCGCTGTCGTGGATATAAAAGAATTAGAGCAATACACGCACACATCACTCACAATAATTTTTCAAAGTAGACGTGTTGGGACGATTTATAAAGGGGCTGTTAAGGTTTTGAAGAAAAATATCATTTATCGAAGGAAAACGTCGTTGCAGACAACTTTTGTGTTTTAACTTTTCGACGAAACCGACCAGAAATGCCTCGTTTTGCGTGATGTAACATTCTGTTACAGAATGTTTCGCACAGATTTTATGTAACTTCGAATTGCCGTATCTTTTGACTCGTGTACTCGTTTTAGGTGATTCAAATTGCTATATCTTCGTTTTAATTTTTTCTACAACAATATGTAAACTACCAAATCTATATGTGGTCGGTTTAATAGGAAATTTGGATAGAAAGTCTATTATTTTGACATATATTAATCCTAAGTTGATATGTAGTTTCTCGTAACTTGTTTTAAGGATTCTTTTGACCTTAGCTTTCTATTAGAACTTATTTAGTGACTTGATTAAGTGTATTTAAAGTCTACAAACGGAATTAAAAGGGACAAGATTACTTACTTGCTTAAAATTTCGATTATTTGAGATTTTGGACACTATAACTTGGAAAATGAACACCAAGATTTCTCCACCTTCTAAGCCTTCCTAGACTCTTTCTTTAGCTTATATTTGGACTATAGGATCAGTAGGTAGATGAGTGTGTGCTGTTTTGGTGTGGTTTCGAATGGTGTGGAGAAAAATGAAGGTGTTGGTGTCGTTATTTATAGAGGGAGAGAGTTATGGTTTTCATGAGTGCTAAGTCACCTTGTTGTGAGAGAGGAGACAAGGTGAGGTAGGTTAGTGAAGCTTGTGTGGTGTTGATGAATGGGGCGTGAGGTGGTGTTGTGTTTCGATTTAATGCCATGGATTTTACCTACTTGTTGAAGACATGATGTGTTGGAGGTATTTTAGACCTAGGAGAAGCTTATGGTTTTTAAAGGTTCTAGGTCATGAGGTTGTGTGAGAAGGAGACATGGTGAGGTGGTTTAGTTCTTGACCTAGTAACATCTTTGTGGTGTAGAATTTATTTGGTAGCAAGTTTGGAAAGGGTTTGGTTTAGCTTTGTTAAAATCGAACTAAGTAAGATTACATGGATCGAATGGCTTAAGGTGGTGGTACCTTGGCTATAGGATGTTGTATCTAGGGTTGTAGTGAAGTAACAAGATTAATTTAGGGCTTGGTTTGGGTATTGGATGGAAATTAAGTTAGGGTTTGTTTATTTACTATATAGGTCGATTTGTACATAAAAAGGAAAAGGGGTCACATTGTGCTTTAAAGGGTTGTACCATGGGCTTAATAGGGTTGTACTAAGGTTCAAGAAATATAGAAAATATATTTTTAGGGTTTGCTTAAGTTAATTTAATTATGTGTTTAGTTAATTAGGTTTAAAAGTACATAAATGTAGTTTTTTAGATTTTTATGCATTAGACACTTGTACATTAGGTTTAGGGACTTGTACTTATATTTAGTAAGCTTAAGAAATCTATTTTTTTAAGGTTGGTACATAAAAGACTTGTATTGTGTGCTTTAAAATAGGTACATCGAGGTTTATAATGTGATTTATATATATATTATGGTGTTATGCATAAATGACTTGTACCTTGGCTTGAAGACTTGTACACTTATAATTTGTAAAAATCATATATATATTAATTAGGGTTTGTGATTTTATTACATAAAATCATAGTTTTGTGAATTTAGGGTTTGTATCGGGAGTTAAAGTGAATTTAGGGTTTCCGTGCTTTAGGAGCTTGTACCTTAGCTTGGATGAGTTATACTTTAGTGTTTTAGGGTTTAGTTACTCATATTCATTGTTATAATGGTTTAGGGTTTCGTAGAAACTCTAATAGATAAGAAATGTTTAGTTTGAACGTTTATTAGTCGTACGTTAACGAATTAACGTAAAGTGCCAAATGGAACATCGTAAAGTTTTATATTTGACATGTAAATGTTTATGTGAAATAAACATTAGGTAAGTTGATTTCGGTCCGCGTGAGAGCACGTTTATCGAGGATGTGAGTTACGTCACATTAGATAGTAGTTATGATAAAAAAAAATTATACGTAGAAAAAGGATAAGTATTCTTTATTAGAATATGAAATAGTTTATTAAAGAGTGAAATTTTACGAGTGGTTACAGAATACAAATTCCCAAGATGTTTCTCACCTTTTTCACTCAATATCACACGCTAATATATTGTTTGGACACTTTGAATATGTCGACACTCACATATATGTACACTATTCGACTCACAACCACTCCTACACACACAAGCCTCTCTAAAAGTCCTATAACTCGATTGCAAATCTTCTAAAAGTCCTTAAATCCCTGCCACCATTCCTGTACACTCAACTTGTATGCAATAATGCAATATATACATTTGTACATGTACATATATACACATATTTCACTTGCCATAACTCCCTTTCACACTCAAGTCATTTCCATATATTTTCTAAGCCTTTATTCCCATATTTGAGCCTTAAGAAGAGCCAGGATCATTTACATAATCATTCGAGCCTCATTTCTAGCGGGTTAAGGGTTTTCTATCCGATTTCTAGACCATTCGAACGTTAACTCACCACCTTTTAAGGTGCAGTAACTCTTTCCAACTCGTTTTCATCCTTTCCTTTGATTTTTAACGTCCCATGCATATTACACATTTTTACTCGAACGTATTTATTTCTATACATGCATTTTACGCTTCTTGTAATCATTTCACGTAAAACATGGTTGCCTCCTATTGATGGAAGGCTGGAAATCTTGGTTACACCATCATTCGACACTCACATCTTTGTTTTATATCATATCAAGAACCATTTTTAATCATATATACATCGTATATAATTTATAACACATAATATAAGTCATTTTCTATTTTTGTACAACTCACTTAAGTCGACTAGAAATGACCATTTAAAATCGAAACCATACATGCAACATGTAGTTTTTATTACTCGACATGATACTCAATAAGCTCACCTAACAAGTTGATGTTATAAGTCTTCCTAGATAAGCTCATATGAATCCTTTAAAAACCTCAAAGCTAATGCTACTCGGACAAACTCAAAACCTTTATAATTATTCGGTTGGGCTAGTTAGCCCAATAAGCAGTTTATAAGCTTATTCGATAAGCTGTTGATATAAGCTCTTTTGATATGTTTTTAAGGTCACAAAATAAGCCCAAGACCAGGCCTAACTTCCCTTAAAACCTTTTGGATCATAAAACGTTAATGGGCTTTTATATTGGCTCGTTAAAGCCCATTAACTGAAAAATAAGCACTTATCGAGAATAAGCAGTTGGATTTAACTTAAATAAGCTTTATAAAGTTACTAAAACTCTCATAATTCATTTCACACTTTTTTTGTGATTTTTTGACTAAGTTTGCAAAGTATTCACTATGCGGGTTAAAAGTGTAAGTTTTATATAATTATAACCCAAAACTGCCAAATCAGTAAACTAAGGGTAGAAAATGAACATCCAGTAAACATGAAGCTTAATATGTCATTTTTGAACTTTTTGGACTAAAAATGTAAAAAATATATAACCAAGGACTAACGGTGCAACGCTAACTCCGTTAGGGTAAAAAACGTAAAATTGGTATAAGTACAAGGACCAAACTGTAACTTATTATCATATTTATTTATATTTCACATTTTACACTTTTCAACACAATCACGTGCATTTTTACGTTTCGTTCATATATTTAATCACGTTACGTTATATTTATATATAACGAATTTTAACGATTTAACTTAACGTTTCGTTACACCACTTTCGAGGAAATGATATTATTGGATTTAAAGACATAAAAACAAGATAATATTATATATAATATTATTTTTGAATTTTAAGCATTTTAAGCATATCACTCACACTCACATCACCAATCAAATCGTTATCCGTTACTCATTTTCACACTCACTATTCATATTAAGTCAAATTCTCAGACTTCACTGTTATTCAGGTCGTGTGTTGGAGTCGTTCACGTAACTCACTTGACTTCACATTTCACCTTGCCAGTTACACACAAGGTGAGTCATAGGCCCACTTTTACTCATTTAACAACTTTACACTCCGTGGGGGAGATACATACTATAAATAGATCACAAGTATTTTATGTATGCTACACCTGATTGATATTGCCTAAGTTACCACTATTGCCACAAGCCCCTTATATCATGAGCCATTAATCACTTGCTAGTGAACGTGAATATACTGAATAGATCTATTGGAGGCTGACTGCCTATTCCACTAATGCCTGACGGATAGCCTTAGTTGCTAGTCGGATTAGTCGCAATGCGTTATATTTGAAGTAAATAGGAAGATGGCAATCTCCTATTACCCCGAGGGCCATAACTCACTCCATTAATTTGGTGTGTTCCCCACTGAAGCACGGTACTCTATTAACGTTTGCGTGTCATGAGATTTATGGCAATATATATACAACTGCAATATCACCATTTCAAATGATTGTATTTCACATGCAATCCTACACTTGTGCTTCGAATTGATTATAATTACAAACTCTATGATTTCACTCAACAATTTTGTTGACTTTTTAGCATGTTTATCTCAGGTAATTAGCAGAGCAGACAAGGCACGGATCGGGCAATAAACTTATAGTTTTTATGGTGTTTAAAATAAATTATGTCATTCAGTTCAAACTACTATCTCCTTTTATGGATTTCACAACTCTGATATTTCACTTTTGTAACTAAATTATTATATAAACGACAAGTACTTTCAAAACACCTCATTTGAGGCGTTTTCTATGATTATGACTATGATCCTCCCCGTAATACCCCGATTAGTTTTTCGCTGTTAACTCAAAATTTAGGGGGTGTTACAGATTGGTATCAGAGCCATGGTTATAGAGAACCAAATGTTTTCAAACATTGGACTATAACTACCCTTTCAAAATGAATGATTTTACACCATACCACCTTACGACCTCCGTGCCTGCTAATCACCGTGCTCAATATATTACCTATTAAGATTATTTTACACTAATCTTCACATACTTGATATTTCACATTTACTCTTACGCACTTGATTATTTCACCTTTATTTTCACACCCTTGATGTTATTGATTACTTACATTTACTATTTACGGGTTATTACAGTACCATGTCTACAAACTCACACTTTAGCACCTCATCATCGGACATGGAGTCCGAGAGCACCTTATCATCTATCACATCACCCATAGTTCCCAGTACTTCGACAGCTACAGTGTCGAACATCCCATCAGACGAAACGGAGCCATTTGAGGAGGGTGAAGTTGTTGCTACACCACCCATGTCACCTATCGCAATAGGTAACCCAGATTCACCCATATCTGAAGACCCGTATATACTAGCTACACGGGCACATATTTCACCACCACATCAGGAGACTCGTCCGTTTTCTCCTATCTACACCCCACCTACTGATGACCAGTACATGCAGAGTCGGCAATGGCTGCCTGCAGAGGATTCAGATACACCTTTACCTACTCCACCACCCCCGCTTTCACCGGTATTCCGGGGCAGAAAAGTCAGGATCTTAGCACCCTATGAGCCCGAACCATTTATGAAACTATTTCGGAGCCATCCCAATGGTCCTATCAAGAAGCATACACCTCGCAAGAGGGTACGCCTACACCCAGTGCCGATTATACCACCATATCCACCCTACTCTCCTACTTCACCCCTAGACATGATCGGGATGGCACCCCTATCATCACCCGAGTATCAGGGTGCATTACCACCACTACGACCCGACCACCTATTCAACCAACTCTCCCAGACTTACTCGTTTACACCCCACCAACCGGAGCCGACTCCAGAGGATGATCTACCCTCTCAGAGCCAAGCCCTTACATCAGGTCCCAGTTCTTCATCACCACCATTACTATTTCCACCTGGTTTCACTCCTTCAGCCCGAGTCTTCGAGACTGGAGAGAGCTCCAGAGCAGCAGTTGACCACACACCTACCCCATCCACCATCATGACGCGTCTGGAGCATCATGAGGAGCAGATTTATGCACTTCGGAGCATTGTTGATAGAGAACCACTCACGGTTGAAGAAACCGTACATGACCTCATATCCAATAGGATGGATCTTCAGGACGGTCTGACTAGGATACAGTCAGAGATGTTCGAGACACGCTCCCACATGACAGTCCTACAATGGGAAGGACATAGACAGATGGAGGAAGCTCTACAAGCACGCCACAGAGCCGATACATTAGAGGACCTCGTGGAATACATGCAGGTCTAGCATCAGACTACAAAGGCTTCTGGATCAGATTTCAGAACTCACATGACCTATGGATGAGACTGCCAGCAGTTAGACATAGTTTACATCTGTATAGTTTTGAGGCATCTTAGCCTGCCGCGTGTGGCATTAATAAAGAATCTTGTATCGTTCTGTTATGTAACACGATTGATCAAGTTATTAATATACGTTGTTGGTTATGATTTACTACATATTGATGTCGATTTATGTTACTGTGGTTGTTCATGTGTATTGTGATTGTATTCAGACATGTCGTGATGTTACTTGTGATTGTTATGATTCTTTGAATATTACAACTAGAATGTAATTACAAAACATAAAATAAAGAAAATTTCAGAATAAACTTGATGAATGAAGAGAAAGTTGCTGAACTTCAGCTTTTGTAGATGATGAATCACTTTGTTCCTTAGCAATCCTATACCAAAAATTGATCACTTACTTACGATAGTACCCAAACATGCCGTGATTTTTGTGATTCTCAATTTGGTTGTAATTTCACATTGTGACAATATTGTTAAGAATTGTTTGCAATTACCCTGTAACTCAAATTATTCTAACATGGTCATTATGTGAATTCTAAATCTGTGTTTTCTTGTGGCATTAATAGAACTATGGCTCGCACCAGAAAGGAAACTACCACTCCCGTAGTAGCAATGACTCCTGCAGCTGTTCAGAAACTGGTAGCCGATGGCATTGTTGCGGCTCTTGAAACTCAAGCAGCTACCCTAGCCAGCTCAAGTAACAACAACAGGGCAACAGCTGGAGGCGAGGCATCTACGACTCGCAAGTGCACATATAAAGATTTCATAGGTTGCCAGCCAACTTCCTTCAAAGGTTCAGAAGGAGTGACCGAACTAGCTCAGTGGTTTGAGCGTACAGAGACGGTATTCATGAGAAGCAAGTGTCCAGATAACAGCAAGGTCACATTTGCTACGGGGACTCTTCTGGAAGATGCGTTATCATGGTGTGTGACAAATGGTAAAATTTCCCTAATATTTATATTTAAGACAATTCATTTTCTGTGACTAGAACACCTGACTAGACCGTTATATGTTTAACACGGATAACAGACCTGCACATTATGTCACCCGAAAATCTCACCAAAGAACAGTGAAATTATCCCATCTCATAATTTACTCACTAAATTGTAGTAAAAACGGGAGGTTATCCCAGTTTCACTCAGACTGACACCACACGCAAACCAGAAATAAATCTGAGACTCAAGAATTCTAGTGAATACTTAAAAACTCAAAAACACATTCAAGTATTATAGAAACGACTGAAAATATAATCCCCCATATTTATGACGGATCTGGGAAGGACCCGAGTTTAACTCAGTTTAACGGGACACGGGTATCAAATACCACTCTTTAACTAAACAACACACTAAATACTTAAATTAAAACACTCCCACCCACTCACACATTTCCCAATAATCTGTTTATCTAACCCTATGTAACCCCAATATTTTGTCCGCCCCCTTTTCTTCCCCAAAAACCCTTCGTCCCATCTCCATCCCTCACCACAAATGATGCTATCTCTTTGAACTAGAAAACCCCACCTTCTTCACGGGTCTAGAAATTTACACGAGTCAAACTAGGATAAACACCCTTGAGATAGAAATAGCACACAATTGGGAGATTTATCTCTTCCAAACCCGAAAGCTCCCATGGAGTTACTCTCCAAAAATCACCATTTAATCCGCTCCTCCAAGGGTTATCGAATCACAACTCACCAAAAACACATCAAGAATCTGAGAAGTTTCTCAAGGAAGGATAAGAATGGTGGTGCTTGTGATTCGATTTGGAGTGTTGGGTTGTTCGGCATTGGAGCAGTGGGTTATTCGGGTTTGAAGTTTCATTCGAGTATTCATATTAAGTCAAATTCTCAGATGTTAGCTTTTGTATTTTATAGGAAAGTGATGGTCATTTGTATGAATATTTAAGTGTGTGTCGTGTAGCTTAATACAAATATGTAAGGGCTTTGTGATGGACTTTGTAATGGAAGTATAAAGAATAATGCAAAAGCCCAAGTCCATCACATGGCCCAACCAAAGCCTTGTAGGGCAACCAAGGCCTCCTTTCAACTATAAATACACACACTCTCCACCTATTTGTGTGTGCCTCAAAGTCTTGTAAAGGTGAGAGTGTATGTATGTGTGTGTTTTGTATCTTGTTCTCTCATGGTAATAGAAGCATTCGACTAAGGTCTTACATCACACGATCCATACCATTCTTCTCATCATCTTTACTTATTGTTGAGTGTCACGGATATAGTATAGCTTAGTTTTGTACGTAAGGTTTGATTAGTTTTGTGCTTTACAAGTGGTATCATTCGCCAAACATTGATCTAGGTTCTAGTTGTGTTTGTTTGATTAGTTTAACGAAAGTTTTTCATAAAAAGGTTCTATCTTTTTGCATAAATCGTGAGTTTTAGACATAAAGTTGCTACCTTTTTGTGTTTTACGAGTATTTTTAAGGATTTAGTTGGTAAGTTTTTGTGTTTAACGAGAGGTTTGTGGATTTTTTTGATCGTACACTTAACGCCACAAAGATCCAAGGTTCGAATCTCCTTGCTACGGATTGTTTTTATCATTTCTTGTATAAGAAGTTGATAAAAAGGTGCTTCTTCACGGAAAAATCGAATCTCTTGTAAAGATTTTCGATTGGAAAAAGGGTTTTTCGAAATTTGAATTGCGAGTAAAAAGGGTTTCCCGCAATTCAAAATCTCTCGGAATTGCCTGTGTTTCAGAATTCGAATTGCGAGTAAAAAGGGTTTCTCGGAATTGGTGTGCTCTCGCAATTCATCAGCATCTTCGGAATTGGACTCGGTCTTTCCTTACTTGTATAAGTTTGTGAAATTACCTCGACTTGGAATTATTCTCATCTTTTGTATAAAAGTTTGAGAACGTGATCGAAATTGTAATTTTGAAAATTCTTTCGAAATTGCTTTATCTTTCGCAATTCAGAGTTGTCTCTCGCAATTGCTGCTACTTTCTCGCAATTGGTGATTTTCTCGCAATTGGTGATTTTCTCGCAATTGGTGATTTTTCTCGCAATTGGTGACTTTTCTCGCAATTGGTGATTTTCTCGCAATTGGTGACTTTTCTCGCAATTGGTGATTTTTCTCGCAATTGGTGACTTTTCTCGCAATTGACAAATTTTCTCGCAATTGGTGACCGTTTCGCAATTCCAACCAGTTTCGCAATTGAGACAGATATTGGCAACTTTGGACTCGTTTACATAAATTCAAACCAAGAATTCACAACAACATCTACAATCACAACACCTATTTCTTTGTAACGATCCTGAATCAATCAACCTTATCATACAACAACAACAATGACTACTCAACAAGACATCCATGCAGCCGGTGCAGAAAACCGTCCTCCCATGCTAGAAAAAGGCAGTTATCTTCCATGGACAAGCCGTATGCTTCGTTACTTGAAAACAAAACCTAATGGACAAGGCAAACTTCTGATCAACTCCATCAAGAATGGTCCTTTCAAACCTCGTCAGATTCAAGAAGCTGGTGATCCGAATCAAAATCCTCCTGTTCCACCATCTTGTCGTGATCAGAAAGAAGAAGAGTACACAGAAGAGGATCGGAAACAGATTGAAGCAGATGACTTAGCCATGCACCTAATTCAACTTGGTTTACCATAAGAGATCTTTTGTGCTGTTGATAGCTGTGAAACAGCTTATGATATGTGGGAACGAGTTAGGAGGCTATGTCATGAAACTGAAATTGGTCAACAAGACATTGAAAACAAGCTTCTAACTGAATGGGAAAAAATTTCATCCACTCCAGCTGAACCAATTGAAATCTACTACACAAGGTTTTGCACTATCATGAATGAGCTCATAAGGAACAACTTAACACCAAAACAGATCGTCCAAAACATCAAGTTTCTTAACAACCTTCCAGAGGAATGGGGACGATATGTTACAATTGTTAATCAGACAAAGAACCTTCATGAAGTGAATTATGATCAGCTCTATGATTTCTTGAAACAAAACAAGAAGGAAGCAGATGAGGTTAGGAAAGAAATGCTTGCCAAAAAACATGATCCTTTAGCATTGATTGCTCAGTCACTGATGAAGCGAAAAGTGTAACGCTTTTAGGGGGTCATTTAAGCCCTAAATCGTATTTATTTGATCAAATATTGCCCTAAATCGTTC
Source organism: Artemisia tridentata subsp. tridentata (assembly GCA_021014915.2). Lineage (NCBI taxonomy): Eukaryota > Viridiplantae > Streptophyta > Magnoliopsida > Asterales > Asteraceae > Artemisia > Artemisia tridentata. The sequence goes on along the minus strand of CP139507.1, from coordinate 386,426,601 downwards.
CTTTTGTCATTTTAGGTACTTTGGAGAAGAAATCTGGAAAAGGAAGCATTTTGGACGTTTTTGGAGCATAAAAGTGAAGAAAACGACAAAGTCTCAAAATTATGCTGGAAAGTACCTTTGACGGCGTCAGGGATTGGTCCAGACGGCGTCACGGCTTGGCAAAAAAGGTGGATATGAAAATTACTCATGATAAGCCAGAGAATTTTACAATGGAAAGTCTGACGGCGTCACCCTTTGAAGTGATAAAGGCCATCACGGTTTAAGCTAAAGAGGGACGGCGTCAAGCTCAATTCTGACGGCGTCACCCCTTGATAGGCCAGAGCGGATTTTGGAGCACTAAAGAGGGACGGCGTCAGGAAGGCCATCCGGGAACCCTAGACACGGCGAGGTGACGGCGTCAAGTCCTATAACGTGACGCCGTCAGCCCTTAAACTCTATATATAGTTTTGCAATTTTTTGTCATTAGTGTGCAACTTTGTGAGGAGAAACCCTAAGACGAATTTCTGCCATTTTTAAGGGTTTTCATACCCTTGGATCTCCCATGTTTAATTGAAGATAAGTAATCGTTTAATCATTCAATATGTCTATGTGTTGTTTGATTATATCTTGTTCTTGTCTTTTGATTAACATGCTAGGCTAGATTTATCTTGTGTTTGCTTAGATCTAATGAAACCTAGCTATTGATTATTGGTTATTAGTGTGTTATTAAGTGTATTGGATGATTGTTTATCGATGTTAGGCTTAAGAAAACTGGCTAACTTCCTATTCGGTAACTTGCTTGAACGTCTTAAGAAACATGAACCAATGCGTACTAAGGTTTTTATGGTTGTATTTAATGCATGAGCGAATTCTAGTGATCCCATGTTAGGAGCTTCCTAGCCGGCTCGACATAGGAGTGAAGTAGGAGCTTGTAGAGTTGGGGAAGTACGTACGCCACCCCACGATTGGTATTAAGGAATACACCCGTCATCCACGCAATTAATACACACTAATCAACCGGTAAAAGATAGTTAGGGAGTAAGAAAATCTAAGTAAACACATTTCTCTCCACATAAGTTTCACAACCTTTTCATTTTCGTTATTTTATTTTATTTGCATTCGTAGTTATTTGGGTTAGTTGTCTAGCAACTAATTCCGCCCACTCCTTCAAACCCGAGATTTTACTTGCTTTTATAAAAAATATAAAAATACAAAAAGAATCTTCCCTCACCCTTAGACCTATTAGAATAGTTTTTCAATCCTAACGAAACTATTCCCTGTGGAGAACGATCAATCCCCCGTACTTACCACTACACTATACTACATCGGTCAGGTACACTGCCTGGTGGGGTTGTAAGCCTCTCGAGATCCCTTGAGAGGTAAAACCTGTTGTAAGGTCGCAAAACCACGCATCAGTCACCATCACCTTCTACAGTGAACACATCATCATCATCAACTCCCACTCAGAACTACATGCCACATGAATACTCTCCACAAACTGCTATCTTCCCACAACAACAATTCTATCCTCATGAACAACAAGTCATTCCACAACAACAATACCCAGAATCACCATACAATCCTAATGATGACATGTCTGCACTGTCTCAAGCATTCACTCTACTATCAAGAGTTGTCCAAGGACGCTATTCCACACCTACCAACAACAATCAAAGGATTGCATCGAACACTCGCTACAGGCAGTTTGCTCAACCGGGTTTCAACATGGGTCAACAAGGACAAATGGTTGGAGGTTATGGGAATCAACAAGGATATGCTCCTCAGATGGGTAATCAAAATACGGGGCAGTGTATGGGAAATCAAAATACAGGTCAGTTTATGGGTAATCAGAATCAGATGGGTCAAGTTGTTGGAAATAGAAGAGGTCAGAATATGGGAAATCAGGTTGGGAATGTTGCTGCTCCAGTTGCTGGGAATGTTGGGAATATGAATCAAGGAAATGTGTTGAAATGTTTTAACTGTCAGGGTACTGGTCATATAGCAAGAAACTGTCCCTCCAAGCCAAAAAAGAAAGATCCCGAGTATCTTCAGAAAGCATTGCTCTTAGCTCAGAAGGACAAGGCAGGGTTTCAGTTAAGTGCTGAGGAAAATGATTTCATGGCACTGATGGATGATGCAGAGGATTTGGAGGATATCGATGCCAACTGCATCTTCATGGCAAATCTTCAAGAGGTTAAATATGACACGGATTCTGAAACACCTCCTGCTTATGATGCTAATGTGATATCTGAGGTACCTACATATACTACATGTCACAATAATGAAATATTTGATATGACACCTCAACACGAACAGCATCCTGCGACTCCTACTCTCATTTATGATACATATATGGACTCCCCAAGTTGTAGTAATACTAATTTGGCTACTCCAGATATGAATCCTAATGGTGACTTCGAGTCACAGCATACTGAGACTGAAGAGGAAACACGTGCTTTATTTGAATCATTATTGCAAAATTGTGGTATTGAAATTGAAAAGGTCAAAAAGATCAATAGCGATGTTAAGGCCGCTAATGAAAAATTGACCACTGAGCTTGAGAGATACAAGGTGAACGAAAAAGCTTTTGAATTTCACCACAAACGACTGTCAGAACTCGAAAATGGTTACAGTAACTCTGTTTCAAGGGAGAAACATTTGCAAATCAAATACGACACTCTTGATGTTATATTGAACATGCAAATAAAATCCCTAAAAGCAGAAATTTCTGATCTAACCAACCAACTTTCTAAACAAAAATCAATTTGTTCTGATCTTGAAAAAAAAAAGAACGAGTTGCATTCAAAGTTTTCAAAACAAGAAGATGAACTTCTTGATGAAGTACTTGACAAACAGGAAACTATTAAAAAGTTGGACGAAATGCTTGTAAAAACGGGTCATTCAACTCAAACGATTAATATGATAATTAACGACAAAAACCCAATTTTACACACAAGAAAGAAAATGGCTCTCGGTTGTGAAAACCCTTGTTATCTCAAGAAAGCTCAGAAAGAACAGAATGTGCTATTTAATGGTAATCTTATAAATGATGTGCATGATCCACCTACTTGTTATGATTCGTATGAAACGATTGAGCTTACGAAAGAGAGTCGAAACAAAATGAGACAATTAAATAGAGAAATCAAACCAATTGATTATAATGAAGCAAACAAACTTGCTGGTGTTCATCTTGTTAAAAAGGAGTCACCTTTGTTTTTCAAAAAACCAGTGGCTGCCACAAAGTTCAAAGTTGTGTCAAAACACCTTTCTAACATCGAACAAATGTACTCTACCGACACTTCCGCAAGTGAAGCTAGAATACTTTTAGCCGATCTTAAAAGGAGAGTTGAAATGCTTCAAGATGTTGTGGCAACCAAAACTAATACTAAAATCAACGATTGGTTTTCAAGTTTTCAAACTGAACAGAAAAAGATGTTCGAAACAGAAATTACTCCCATTGTATCTGGCATACATGCAAGAGCAATTCATGTTGTGAACGCAATTATCAAATAAGTAACTGAATTTGTCAAGGACCACACATCCTTGGTAATTGAAGCCAATGAAAACAATGAAAAAATCAAAGTTTTGGAAAAACAAAATGACGCACTCTCTGAAGAAGCTCTATCAACTGATATTATGTCCATTATTTATCAAATGTATTATGTCGAAGACGATGAAAGACTTCGAGCTGAGACTTCTCAAATTGTTTCAAAATGTGAAAATGCTCTTGCAAAGCTTGAAAAAGAAAATGTCACATATTTTAAACAACTGGATAAGAAAAAGGAAGAATGCAAGTATGATAAAATGTCGTATGAACGTTCTTACAATGAAATGCAAAAACAAATTGATCTTTTGAAGTCTCAGCTTGAATGTCAAAAAGGGAAGGGTGAAGAAATTATTGCAAAACCAAAAATGTCAATTTCACAATCTGCTCCTTCACCCTTGCCCAAAGAAAAAGCAAAAGAGAAAGTAGTTGTCGAAACACCAAATGTGATAGCACCTGGACTTTATAGGATTAGCACCACTATTGCATCTACCTCTACATCTAAAACATATAGGGCGATAGACAAAAGTGTTAAGGAAAATCCAAAAGAGACTAGGAAAGCTAACACTGATTCAAAGGACAACAAGATAAATCCTAATGAGTGTGCCTTACCTTCTACAGGAGTAGAAAGTACCTCTAAGAGCAGCAGACCAAAGTCTAGGAGCAATACAAGGAATAGAGTCGCGCCTGCTTCTAAGAGTGAAACAAATAATAAAACGAAAGAAGTAGAAGAACACCCTAGGATTTTATCGCTTTCCAAGAAGAAACTTATGTCATCTGAATGTAATGTAAAAGACAATATTTCTAGTGCATGTAATGAACCTGTTTGTTTAATGAACAAGAAATCTTTGTCTGAAAATGTGTGTGATGATATTGTTTCTAATGTTGTGCATGTGAATGATAAGCCTGCTAAGAAAGATGTTCCTTTTGAAAATACTGCTAAGACTAGATACATTCAAAGACTTATTGCAAAGTCTAGGAAAACAACTAGTAGTCTGCTGCCTAGGAACTATCTTAAGATGTGCGTATGGATTCCAACGGGTAGAGAATTCAGTCGAGAAAATGGTAGAATAAAAATGGCTAAGGAAGAACCAGTAAAAACCGTCTATGATTGTATTTCTCCTGTTATCCCTAACCCCATGGAACCAAATGATAAACGGTTTCCAAATGCACAATCATCTGTTATTGGCAGGTTATCGAAATATGTCTTTGGATCGTCAACTCGGGTTGCTCCAACCACATGACCGGGAATCTGAAGCTACTGATCAACTTTGTATGGAAGTTCATGGGAACAGTTCGGTTTGGAAATGATCATGTAGCAGCTATTCTGGGTTATGGAGATCTACAGTTTGGGAATTTTTTAATCACTCGAGTTTACTATGTCGAAGGATTGGGACACAACCTGTTTTCTGTCGGACAATTTTGTGATGCGGACTTAGAGGTTGCATTCAGAAGAAATACATGTTTCGTTAGGAACTTGGTTGGTGATGATCTCTTTACCGAAAATCGTGGAACCAATCTCTATGCTATCGACATAAACCAAATGGCCTCGTCATCACCAATTTGTCTTATGACAAGAGCTTACGACACTACGTCCTGGTTGTGGCACAGACGCCTTTCCCATCTCAACTTTGACATGATAACAAAGCTTGCCAAAGACACCATCGTCACCGGTCTCCCTAAATTCAAATACACCAAAGAACACTTATGTCCATCATGTGAACAAGGCAAGAGCAAAAAGGCAACTTATAAACCTAAAACCGTTCCAAGTTCGGTTGATAAGTTACATTTATTGCACATGGACTTATGTGGCCCAATGAGAGTTGAGAGTATCAATGGGAAGAAGTATATTCTTGTGATTGTCGATGATTACTCAAGATATACATGGGTAAGGTTTTTGAGATCAAAAGACGAAACACCTGGAATCATCATCACCTTTCTGAAGCGAATTCAAGTTCTACTTCAAGCTCCAGCTAGGATTGTAAGAACTGACAATGGCACGGAATTTACAAATCAGGAGTTACGAACATATTTTGAAGAAACTGGAATTACTCACCAGACATCGGCAGTCAGAACTCCACAGCAGAATGGAGTAGTTGAAAGAAGAAATAGAACGCTTGTGGAAGCTGCTCGCACTATGCTGATTTATTCCAGTGCACCGTTGTTTTTATGGGCTGATGCTGTTTCCACTGCCTGTTTTACTCAAAACCGATCCCTTATCCATCCAAGATTCAATAAAACCCCATACGAACTTGTGAACAACAGAAAACCCGATATCTCTTATCTTCATGTATTTGGCGCTTTGTGCTATCCTACAAATGACAGAGAGGATCTGGGGAAGCTGAAAGCTAAGGGTGATATTGGTATCTTCATTGGTTATTCTGATAACTCGAGGGCATTTAGGGTGTATAATAGAAGAACGAAAAGAGTAATGGAGACGATGAACGTGAAATTTGATGAGATTTCACAAATGGCTTCTGAGAGACTCGCTCTAGAACCCGCGCTTAACCCAATGGCTTCTAATCGTATCGGATTAGGACCCGCACCACAAAGTCAAACTTCTGGACACATCAGTTCAGAACTCACACACCCAAGGAGCTCAGTCAACTAACATTGATAAACCTACAAATCAAGAACTGGAAAATTTCTTCGAGTTTATGTATGATGAATACTATAGTGGAACTTCGATAGATACATCACAACAACGTTCCGCTGCACCCACTCAACAACAACCACCACCACCACTCCAAGATGCATCTACTACAATTGAAGCTGAAGCACCAACTCCCTCCATGTCAACATCATCTACATCTACTCCTGCCACTCCAGTAATTGAGATTGTTTTACCAACAGTTGATGAGCAAACTAAAACTACACAAAATCAAGATGAACAACACCAAAACGATGTTATGTTAGAAGAAGAAGAACCATTTGAAAACCCATTTGCTACGGAATCTGCTGAATCTTCTTCTCAGTTATATGAACCATCAAACACGCATTCGTTAGATTCAAGGTACCCTTCAACATTAAAGTGGACTAAAGATCATCCAATAGAACATGTCATTGGTGAACCTTCAAGGCCAGTACAGACGAGAAGACAACTTGCAACCGATTGTGATATGTGCATCTTTGCCTGCTCAGTCAGTTTAAAAGAGCCAAAGAACATTCGGGAAGCAATGTCAGATGATGCATGGATTGAAGCAATGCAGGAAGAACTTCTCCAATATCGACTTCATGACACTTGGGATTTAGTGCCAAGACCTCTAGACAAACTTGTCATTGATCTTAAGTGGATATGGAAGAACAAAAAGGATGAAAAGATGACTGTAATTCGAAACAAAGCTCGTCTCGTGGCCAAGGGATTTAGACAGGAAGAGGGAATCGATTTTGATGAGTCATTCGCACCAGTAGCTAGACTTGAAGCGGTCAGGATTTTCTTAGCATACGCGGCTCACAAGAACATCACGGTCTATCAGATGGATATCAAGACGGCTTTCTTGAATGGAACTCTGAAGGAAGAGGTGTACGTGAGTCAGCCAGATGGATTCGTTGACAAAGATCATCCCGACTACATCTACAAGCTCAAAAAGGCTATCTATGGTCTAAAACAAGCCCCAAGGGCATGGTACGATGAACTCTCATCTTTCTTGCTGTTAAATCATTTCACCAAAGGAACAATTGACCAGACCTTGTTTACAAAAAGTTTAAAGATGACATTTTGATTGTTCAGATTTATGTGGACGACATAATCTTTAGGTCCACTAATCCGAAACATTCAAAACATTTTGCAAATCTCATGAAAAGTAAATTTGAAATGTCTATGATGGGCGAATTAAAATTCTTCCTTGGACTTCAAATCCATCAATCCCATCATGGTATTTTTATTAATCAAGCAAAATATACAATTGAGATTTTAAAGAAACATGGAATGGAAAATTGTGACTCTGTTTGTACTCCAATGGTCACCTCACCTAAAATTGGTGCTGACTTATATGGGAAACCCATTGATCCGAAGAAATATCGGAGCATGATTGGGTCTCTCATGTACTTAACTGCTAGCCGACCTGATATACAATTTGCTGTTTGTTTATTAGCACGGTTTCAAGCAAGGCCTACCGAACTTCACCTCAAAGAGGTTAAACGGATCTTCCGGTACCTTCGAAGAACCATTAACATGGGACTTTGGTATCCGAAGGATTCGGAGTTCAATCTAACAACCTTTGCAGATGCCGATCATGCTGGTTGTCAAGTCACTGCAAAGAGTACATCCGGAGGAGCACAATTTCTGGGAGAGAAGCTAGTAGGCTGGTCATCAAAGAAACAAGACTGCACAACGCTTTCAACCGCAGAAGCCGAGTATGTGTCTCTATCTGCGTGTTGTGCCCAAGTTCTATGGATGATGACACAACTCACAGATTATGGCTACTCTTTCGACCACATACCTATGTATTGTGACTCGAAAAGTGCCATAGCCATCTCGTGCAATCCAGTTCAGCACTCCAAGACCAAGCATATTAGAGTCCGCTACCACTTTATCAAGGAACACGTCGAAGAGGGTACTGTTGAATTATTTTTCGTGAAGACTGAATACCAACTTGTCGATCTATTTACTAAGGCCCTCCCAAAAGAGCGGTTTGAATACTTAGTTCATCGAATTGGAATGTGAAGCCTAACTCCCGAAGAGTTAGAAATTCTTCTCGAATCTTCTTGAATCATCTCATGAAGCTTCGCATGTAAATATTTTTGAAAAAACAAAATACAAAATTTGAAAAACCAACAAAAACAAAATATAAAAATATAAAATTTCAAAAAAAAAAGACATAAAAAAAAATATATATATATATAAAATACAAAATTCAAAAATATTCTTCTCACGACATGTCTCTTGTATAAATCAATATTCTGTACGTACCTAGAAATGTCATTCAACAATGATACGGGCATGTACAGATGCTTGAGCGAGAGTTCATTTAAACAAATTCTAAAACATGTCGTTCTCAAAACTTTCTTCTTTACGGCTTTCGTGCATTTCAGTACGAAACCCGAGCTACAATGATGACTTCTGATTATTTCTGATCAGGACTCGCATTGTTAATGACAAAACAAAAACAAACCTTGAGCACATGATCAAGATTTTTCAAAAGATTTTTCAAAATATGTCTCAAATTCTGTGCTCAAGAGAACTCCCTCTACACCCTTAAAAGATTTTTAAACTCAAATGTTTAAAAAATATGCTTTATTTAAGGGGGAGTATAAACTTTAAAATACAAAATGTTCCATCTTCATGCTAAACTCCGTCTCTCTCCAAAACGCTTTCATTTTAATCAAGTTAAAATCAAAAATATCTCTACATGCTATTTTTGAGGGGGAGAAAAAGTATAAGGGGAGAGGACGTGATTAAAATGTGATCAAAGTTCGTGGAATCTCAAAGTATGCTCAACAGACAGACTCAGTTCTAACCCTCGAATTGACGAAACTTAATGTCCGTTATCGAAAAGACTTGTCCAGGACGGGTAATAATTTCAGGCTGGTTTTCCAGTGATGTAAGCGTGTCTCGCAAAGGACTTGTCTGAGTAGAATATACCAATTCGAGAGATGATCAGTAAATATGACCGGGACGGGTAATAATTTCAAGCTAGTCCAACTAGTGATGTAAGCGTGTCTCGCGAAGGTCATGTTTATTGAAAATCGATCATTTAAAATGTGCGAACTCTACCCAACATGTGCAATTTTAGTTAAAAATGCATGAGCACATGTGAAGGGGGAGTATTTCAAAATTATAAAACTCTCAAAGTGCTAACTAAATGTGTTTATTCATAAACACTTTGAGAGATTTTCAAATGGTTTTATGGCAAATCTAGGATAGTCATTGTGTTATAAGGTGACTAAGGTTAGGAAAACCGTCCTATGATCCGCCAGAGCCGGAGGGATCTACCCAAGGACAATTCCAATAGATTAGAATTAGAAGTCCTTAGGTAAGATTGAAAAAAGGAGTAAATGAGAAAGGGAAAGAAGGGGTTGAAGAATTAAAAAGAAAAAGTTTGATGAAAGGGTGAAAAGAAATAGCCCTCCATGAAAACTTAGGGCAGAAACCGGGTCAATACATCTGCTATCGGTATTCACTAAGGTGATACTGATATTGAAGACAAGACGTCATGGACCCAGTGACGCACTGCACCACCCCTCCTAGCCACTCAGATATCTCTTAAAAGATATTTGTTTCATTTCTCACAGAGAACACTACATAATCTATCGGCCTCTCACTCCGAGATGTGTTGATATTGAAAAGGTAGCACTCTGCTCCATGCCTCCGACTACTAAAAACCAAAACGCACATTATAGAGTCTAGAGCCATGAGATTCATCAAAATATCTCGTTAGGAACACTTCCATATGAATACCCTTGTGTTCACCAAAAAGGACACAAGGTGTACATGAGTATTAATGAGATCCAAGGATCTTGCCAAGTTTTATCATGATGGTTACGTGCTTCAAACGGTCTACAGTCGTAAGGTGATCTCTAGCGACTCACTGAATCGTGGGTGCACTTCGGTGTGTCCGTGTAAGCCCTCTCGGGGGTATCCGGTTAAGAACGGCCTGGGGGAAATTAGAGAAAGTCTACACACTATGCTGTTGACGATCTCGAAGTCCTAACCCATAAGCGCTGGATGATTATTACTAACAGTTTTATGCAGCTACCCTAAACATCCATTAACCATCATCCCATTCATCAATCATCTTCACCTCATCATACTCATACTTATGAAGAACATTCCTCATCAAAGCTCAAGTGTTAGAAGTTCAAGACAAGGAGATCAAGTTAATGACCAAGTGTAACAACAAAGTCAAGAGGCTAATCAAGATGTCAAGGACAAGTTCATATGTCATATGATGAAAGATTATGAGGAGATTGTTAGCATAAGGAGAAGAGGTATGAGTATGTTGGAGGACACGACGCATCATCACGAGAAGATTTTGATCAAGGCAAGAACATCCACCAAAGGACGATTACTTTGAAGATCACTATGCATGAAGGAACATTGATTGAAGACAATTCTACAACGACACACAATGATAAAGACGTTGAAGACAAAAGACCATTCACCGGTGCATTATTGAAATGACCATCCCTTAGGGGGAGATTGTCAGCTTTTGTATTTTATAGAAAAGTGATGGTCATTTGTATGAATATTTAAGTGTGTGTCGTGTAGCTTAATACAAATATGTAAGGACTTTGTGATGGACTTTATAATGGAAGTATAAAGAATAATGCAAAAGCCCAAGTCCATCACATGGCCCAACCAAAGCCTTGTAGGGCAACCAAGGCCTCCTTTCAACTATAAATACACACACTCTCCACCTATTTGTTTGTGCCTCAAAGTCTTGTAAAGGTGAGAGTGTGTGTATGTGTGTGTTTTGTATCTTGTTCTCTCATGGAAATAGAAGCATTCGACTAAGGTCTTACATCACACGATCCATACCATTCTTCTCATCATCTTTACTTATTGTTGAGTGTCACGGATATAGTATAGCTTAGTTTTGTACGTAAGGTTTGATTAGTTTTGTGCTTTACATCAGACTTTACTGTTATTCAGGTCGTGTGTTGGAGCCGTTCACGTAACTCACTTGACTTCACATTTCACCTTGCCAGTTACACACAAGGTGAGTCATAGCCCCACTTTTACTCATTTAACAACTTTACACTCCGTGGGGGAGATACATGCTACAAATAGATCACAAGTATTTTATGTATGCTACACCTGATTGATATTGCCTAAGTTACCACTATTGCCACAAGCCCCTTATATCATGAGCCATTAATCACTTGCGAGTGAACGCGAATATACTGAATAGATCTATTGGAGGCTGACTGCCTATTCCACTAATGCCTGACGGATAGCCTTAGTTGCTAGTCGGATTAGTCGCAATGCATTATATTTGAAGTAAATAGGAAGATAGCAATCTCCTATTACCCCGAGGGCCATAACTCACTCCATTAATTTGGTGTGTTCCCCACTGAAGCCCGGTACTCTGTTAACGTTTGCGTGTCATGAGACTTAGGGCAATATATATGCAACTGCAATATCACCATTTCAAATGATTGTATTTCACATGCAATCCTACACTTGTGCTTCGAACTGATTATAATTACAAACTCTATGATTTCACTCAACAATTTTGTTGACTTTTTAGCATGTTTATCTCAGATAATTAGCGGAGCAGACAAGGCACGGATCGGGCAATAAACTTATAGTTTTTATGGTGTTTAAAATAAATTATGTCATTCAGTTCAAACTACTATCTCCTTTTATGGATTTTACAACTCTGATATTTCACTTTTGTAACTGAATTATTATATAAATGACAAGTACTTTCAAAACGCATCATTTGAGCCATTTTCTATGATTATGACTATGATCCTCCCCGTAATACCCCGATTAGTCTTCCGCTGTTAACTCAAAATTTAGGGGGTGTTACACGTGTCTTTAGGCGATAGTTTACGAGGCAATGTAGATGTTCCATGAGTATAGGTAAAGTGTTCAAACTCATCTCTGGAGATAGATAGTATGATAATCGAGGGGATTCGATAGACTGTAACGGGTTTGTGTAAAACGAAGTTATGAAAGATCATGAAAAGTTATAACGAATCATGGAATTACTCGCAATGTTTTGAAATTAATTGAGACCATTGTTTTACTCACAATATCTAGAAAACAAATGAGATCATTGTGTCATCCACAATGTCTTAGGAAAGTTTTAGAGATCATTAAAATGTAAGTGTAGGTATGTGATCGGGGAAAACAGGGTTTGACTTGAAGTTCTGGAAACAAGTATAAGAGATCAAAATCAATCAAACGTTTATATAAATAAATATTGATCAAAAGTCAATCAAGTGTATATATAAATATTCTTTATATATAAATAGAATAATTGTGCATAAAATTGTGCATAAGTGTTCGGAAAGTGTAAGCACATGGAGAGTGTAAGGCAATGCAAAGTGGTGTAGTTAAAATATAAAAAGTGGTTATAGTCTAGGTCTAAAAAAATTGTGACCTGGTTCTCTATAACCATGGCTCTGGTACCAATCTGTAACACCTCCAAAATATCGCAGCGGAATATAATATCATTGGGGTGGTACTTATTAGTACAACAGTCATAATTATAGAAAACGACTCTAAATGAGACGTTTTAAAATATTATCATTCGATCAAAATAAAACATCAGAGTTTACAAGAGGTCCCAAGTAATTTTAGAAAACATAATGTATTAACATAAAAGTTTTCAAGAGTTTATCGAATGATAACACAATGCAGGCCATCAAAACAATCTCCGTGCGACTTCATGCTTGCCAATTACCTTAAGAACCTGAGATAAAACATGCTAAAAAGTCAACACAAAGGTTGAGTGAAATTCATAGGTTTATAAATAAATAATGTACCACAAGATTTCAGAGTTAAAATAATAATTGCAACGAATACAATTATGGGTAAATAGTAAGTATTGCACTAAGCTCACGAACTCAAACGTTAACTGAAATCATAGAATGATAATAATAATGCCCTAAAAGGTAATTTGCCATTTTACCTAAATTCTCAATATTATGTGTCTGTTTGACCTACAGTTATTAAGTGAGCGCTACTCACCCGGACAGGCTCGTCAAGCCCAATATGCATATTCATAATACTAGCATTTACACACAAGTAATTAATGGTTCATGATGTTAGTGACTTATTTCTGGCAACAAAAGTACCTAGGCAATAATACTTTTTGGTAAGCATACAGTTTAAAACACTTGTGTTCAAATTGTAAAATAGCATGTATCTCCCCCAATGGGTTTATAAACAGTTTAAAGAGTTTAAGTGGGACTATGAACTCACCAAAAATCAAATAGCAAGATGTAAGTAAAGTGACGGTTAAACCGAGAAGTCCTACGAGCAACCTAAAAATAATATGTTGCGTCTTAGGTTCTAAAAATAGTAATGAAAAACAATGCATGTGTATAAGTATTCATCACCAATACATGTTTGTGTTTTTAGTCACATGAAAATAAAGTATTTCGCCTTCTTATCGTGTTAAAATGAAGTTAAAATAATATTATAATATTTTTCGTCTTTTAGTCGGGTCAAAGTCAAAGTCAACATCGAAGTCAAGGTTAAATGAAATCAAATTTTATTTATAAAAAGTCCATTTATCGTTTTTTTACCATTTCGTAGCGTACGTCGTAATTTTGGCTAATAAGCCCGTTTCGAAACAATATTTTTCTAAGTGTCGGATTTTAAAGAAAATCGGGCATGACCCGTTCGTGTTTACAACATTTTCCAAGTTTTGGTATTTACCAAAACTCACCTAAATATGTCTAGTCAAAATCGTTTAGTCCGTTTTTACCCATTTTGCTCCAAAGTGTCTCAAAAATCATCTCGAATATATTTTCAGCATGTATAATACATGCAGTTTTTCAGAAAATAACATTTAATTACGTCAACTTTAAGTGGATGTAAATTATTCGTTTTAAGTCCGTTTTTCGCGAATAATATATCCACGTATTAATATGTACCTCGATATTTTTAAACTTTTGATTAATTTAAGTCAAGTTTACTATCTGAAAACACTATCCAAAAATCTGGACAGAATCTGAGAAAAGTTCCGTGCAGAACTATATTTTTCTAAAGATCAAACCATTGGATCTCAACCACTCATTCTATTTCAATCTAGTGGTTTAGATTAATTGCCATTTTAATTTAATTATTTACTAAGGGTCATTTTAGTAATTAACTAATTATACTATCACACTCAATCCAGGGTCGGTTACACACACATTTCTCATTCACTTTTTTCACCGGTTACACACACACTAACCACCACCAAACCACCGTGTCAAACCCTAACCGCTATTCATGTCAAATTGATCAAAATCAACGCTATTCAATGGACATACAAGACGAAAATCACTATCTAAAGGTGATATGTTGCCCCAATCGTCTTCATTGTCGGTTTCCGATCAATAAAAGCTTCGAAATGTGGATTCTAGTATACATTTGATTTTTTATTCATATTATTCCGGTATATAATCAGTAGATGTTGCTTGTTTTGTTGCTTATATTCAAAATGTGGGAATTGGTTTACCGCCAAAACTATATTTGAATCAATGGATGATGATGTTAAGGTTTGTGATCAATACTGTCTACCTTGAGTCTGATGTGTGTGTTGGTTGTGTTGTGATTGATCTGTTTACTAAAGGTTTTGGCGATTTGGAGTCTGCGGAGTAAGTGTTTGATCAAATGCCTGAGAGAAATTCGGTTACGTGGACTTTGATGATTACTAAATATGGGCAGTTGGGGTGTCATAAAGATGGGATTGAATTGTTTTTGCGTATGTCGTTGGGTTGGTTTATGCCTGATCGGTTTACTTTGAGTAGCGTTGTGTCTGCGTGTTCTAAATTGGGATTTGTTTCGGTTGGTCAGCAATTGCATTCGTGGGTTGTGAAGATGGGGCTGTGTTTGGATGTGTATGTCGGGTGCAGTCTATTGGACATGTATTCAAAGTGTGATAGTAGAGAGCCAATTGAGGACGCTGGAAAAGTATTTGAACGGATGTGGGATCATAATGTGACGATTTGGACTGCGATGATTACTAGATATGTATAAAGTGGAGGTCATGATAGAACTGCCAGGGAGCTCTACAATAAGATGATCACACAAGGTGATGTCTTGCCAAATCATTTCACTTATTCAAGTATTTTAAATGCATGTGGAAGTATTTTGAATCTGGAAGCAGTAGACAAATTTATAACCATGCAGTAAAATATGGTCTCGTGTCTATGAACTGTGTGGGAAATTCTCTTATTAGCTTGTATGCTCGATCCGTTAGCATGGAAGATGCCCAAAAAGCTTTTGAAATCCTACTTGAGAAGAACTTAATCTCTTACAATGCCATTGTGGATGGGTATGTTAAAAATACAAGTTCTTATGACGCCTTTAAGATGTTTAATAAAGTTGAGGAGACACAGACTGGGTTGATTTGTTTGCCAGCCTTTTAAGTGCAACAGCTAGTCTTGGAAAGGGTGAGGAAATGCATGCTGGAAATGCATGCTCGGTTGGTGAAGGCAGGGTTGGATTCAAACCAAAGGGTTGGTTATTGATGGGTATGATAACAGAATTTGCTTGCCAACTTCACAAGTCATATACTCATATCTGGCTTTTCTTTACAAGTTGATCTTACTCATGTACGCCTTCTTTATCCAATTGATCTCTTCACTTTGTATAGTTTTTAAACCATCTTTTGGACAGACTCTGGATCATTCTTGAGCTCGTTTCTTTGCTCTTAGAACATACCCTGGAATATCTTTTGCATGTCATCATCATTCACCACCACAGGCACATACTATATTCTTTTGATTGTTTGTTCCATAGTTGAAAGGAAGTCATTTCATGATAAATAGAAAGTGGGCTACATTTTGACTTTTATTTTGCTGACTTTCTTCAAAAGTATAATGTAGAAACTTTCTTCAATAGTTTCTTGGTAAGTAATGAACTTGTTTGAATTGACCTTGATATGGTTACTTGTTTGAAACAAGATTGGGGCACGTGAGAAGCAAGTACACGAATCACATGTGATTAACACACGAATCACATGTGATTTGCATGTGATTTATCACATGGGATTATTTTAAAGCATTTTGATCTATTTTCTATGTTTGGTCTGCTATTGTTATAATGTTCATTAATTTTCGTTTTTGTGTAGTAAAAGATGACGCTGAACTCAGTACATTTGTGAAAACATTTCCGCTTTTTAAGGCCAAAGCTACCGAGGTTGATAAAGGTACTCGTGTTCGTAAACTCATTTAACTTGTTTGTCAGTCAAGCCGACTTTTTTACTACGAGTACACACCACTTATCCGTTTAGAGTCTGAATGTAAATGTAACTTTCATGCCTTAACACAACAACACACGAAAAAAGAAGAAACTTACATGTGTAAATCACAAGTGAGATTCATGTAAACATAAACTTAATCACATGTGATTTGGTTACAAAATAACTTTGTTCATTTTTCCCTTTCATGGACACGCGTCACTCATGATTATTTGATCTTACAAAATCAAATATTTTATGCAGGTGTTGGAGTTTCTAAAGCGTCTCAACAAAATCGGACCAAACAAATATACAAGAAAATCAAAATGTGATAACGGCTAGGAAGGAACGCGTTTAGGGATAGAGAGTTTGATAGACAGTTGTAGTAACGAACTATTTTCTACTTTTGTTTGTTTTTTTAAGGTCTTTTGTGTTATAATGCAAGTAGCAGTTGGATTACAGATAGACTTTTCAAATTTCAAATTTTGTTGGTATATGAAAAGTCACGTGTAGTTATTGACTTTTCAAATTTTGTTGGCATTGATATGTAAACATGTTTTTCATCCACTAATGTTCTTCCAAGCAAAAAACTTTATATAATTTGCCCATTCTTACTTGAATTAACAAATTCAAGCGCTTTATGAAATCGGTTTCATCATTCATCTCCTTACAAACCTGCCAAATAATTAAAGTTAGTAGTTACTTTCTAATTATTTAGTTTATGACCATATTTATGCAAAATCACATGTGATTCTAGGCGAAATCACATGTTATTTAAGGTGAAATCACATGTGATTTTAGTCGAAATCACAATTATTATAGAAGAAAGGAACAAGGTTGAATATAGATG
The DNA here is from genome assembly GCA_021014915.2 of Artemisia tridentata subsp. tridentata. Taxonomy (NCBI): domain Eukaryota; kingdom Viridiplantae; phylum Streptophyta; class Magnoliopsida; order Asterales; family Asteraceae; genus Artemisia; species Artemisia tridentata. Next base: position 386,409,380 of record CP139507.1, on the reverse strand, counting down.
GAACAAGGTTGGAGAAACTACGAGGCGGAGCACGAGAGCAGCTCATTGATGAAGATGGTCAAATACCATTTCTTATAGAAGAAAGGAGAAGACCCAGGCATCTGGAAGAAGGTGTTAGATCCCCAGAGCTAACGTGAACCATTCTTGGCTTGCTTGATCATCAAAGATTCATGATCAAGTTGGGTCTTTTTCCCTTTCCTCTTTTGAGATCTCGATAGAACGTATCAGTTCATATAGATCGCTATAATTTTGGAAATTCGGTCTAAGAAAAATTGTATTCGAGGACTCATTTTTTTAAGGTCACATATTCAATGAAGATCAATCATAAATCTAGGCAGCATTTGTGAAATATGTTGGTAAAGCGTTTTTTCCCTAAGTCGTATGGCTGCAATGTAGTAATTCAGATGCAAACAATCAATACAAGACATCAGTAATTATAATCAAGCGGATATTTTCATAAGCAACATAAGCAAATACGGTGCAAATTGTACACATGACTATTTCATACAAAACTTAACTTCAAAATTCAATTTCAAGTATCTAAAATGTGCAAGAACAGCAAAAACAAGTATTCAGAATCTGTTCAGTTTACAATATCAGGCAGGAACACTGGGACGGAAAGCCTAATGAAACACCTGCATACTCTGTAGGACCACACTTTTATTCTTGAAATCGATATATTCCTGTAAGAATGCCTCGTGGCGAGAAGATCCATATTTATGCAAAATCACATGTGATTCTAGTCGAAATCACATGTGATTTTTCGCAAAATCACATGTGATTCTAGTCGAAATCACATGTGATTTAGGCGAAATCACATGTGATTTTTCGCAAAATCACATGTGATTTTAGGTAGAATCAAATGTTAATGACAAACAATACATTTGCCGATACCTTTTGGGTGTTATGCCACATGAAAAGACTTGGTTAAACTTTATATAGGTGTGCTCATAAGACACGAATCACATGTGATTTTGAGATGAATCACATGTGATTTTGACATCAATCACATGTGATTTTGAAATGAATCACAATTCCCAAAATAACACAAAAATAAAAATCAATCTAATTGAATAATCGAAAACTAAAATTATAAAAGAACAAACCTACACAACGACTGAAAATAACAAGTGGAATACAAGCATGTGGAGTCGACCACTCACATTTTCAACCAATCTGACAACTAATGGGATATGAAAATAAGATAAACCTTAACACTCCACCTTTCTTTCCACAGCCTATGGAGTCCCCCACTCATTACATCATTCATAATATCATAGTTTGATGCTACCTTGGTGAAAACATTACCAACCAGTTGGTTGGCTTTTTTAATTCAGGTATTAAAAAGTGGCTATTAAAGATTAAAAGCTAATTAAACGACGTCGTTTGGAGAAATGATAAGTTGATGATGATGATGATGATATGTAAAAAGAGAATCAGAAGAACAAATGTGGATCGAATTATATTATTATTTGAGAGAAGCAAATAATCGTTAGTTGCGGATCGACGACGGTTTTTTTTATTTTCCGGTGATTTACAGTGATAGAATGGATTTCCGGCGGTTTATTGTTATTTTCCGGCGGTTATTTTTTTGTGGTGACGGGATGTGTGTGTTTTTTATGAGAGATAAAGTGTGATAATAAATGAGGGGTTGGGAGATTTTTTTTGGGTTTATATATGATTGGGGCTTTTGATCTTAGCCATTGGATTGAAATAAAATCAAAGGCCAGGATGTGCTCCCTTGTTCTTTAAAGAAATACTGTTCTTTCAGGATCTCAACTCGACAGAATCTATATTATTACTAAATGGGTCTTTTAAGTCCAAAAATTGTATTTTTAACCAACTAGTTTTACTTGTATAATTAGTATGTCCATTAACCAAGATGTTGCAAGCCACAACTAGCCCAGTACTCTTCCAACGATTCTCACCAAATATCAAATGTACAATAATATAAGAAAATATATACAAAAACAAAATAAATAATGTAACAACATAAAGTACTATTTTTTTATGTGAAACCATGTTATTAGTTACTTGTCATTTTTTTATTCTTGAAAAATATACACAAACATATATGGTGACTTATAATATGTGTGAAATAGTAAAAATAATATGTATGAACATAGGAAAAATAAAAGACTTACAAAAAAGATGGCAAAGTATGAAGTAGTGACAATATTACCCAAGAAAATACCAAAGTTAACCAACCCAAGCTTCCAAAATTTTAACCCTTTTAACCAACTACAAAAATGATCTTGCAAAATATACTCCAAGAAAACCCTTGCCAATAATTCTTCTCAAATGACCCAATTAGATGAGATTGTGGTGATTTTTGGATCAAAAATTAGTTAGTAACACATAGTCCTCAATCTAGTTGAAATAATCTTGAATAAAAATTAAATTATGATTGGGTTTCTGTGTTGTGAATCGTATGGCAAAAAGGTAGAAACAAGATATATGTAACATATATTTTTATCGAAATGAATGTATGATTTTCTTAGATCTAGTTTTGGTTAAAAAATCAATATAGTAGACATCACACTTGTCTTCATTAATAGACATGTGTTAAATTGTGGTTTTAAACGTGGCACACAAAGAGGTGTGGAGTAAAATTTAGATATAAACTTTGATACGAGTAGTATTAATGTTTATAGTGTATAGATTAATTCCGGTAATTGCTAACGTTAAGCCCTTAAGTAATCGGGCGACGTAAAAATATAATACTTATAAAAATGTTAAAACTTGTCATCAAAAACTATTTTGATATTTTAGGTGATCATTGAGCTTATTGGGTGATTATTTGTTGTTTAAAAATTGAAAACGTAGACTGAAAACGTGCAAAACGCGAAATATGCGAAGTTTAATTAAAAATGAAAAAGTAAAAATGGGATATTTAAATTATGATTGTAAGAAACCAAAATGCATAAAATAATTATACTGAGTATTATGGGTGAGCATCGGGCCGAAACCGACCCGTCCTGACCCGAAACCGATCCATCCCGAAACCGAAATCCTGAAAAACCCAAACCGAATCCCGAACCGAAATTACTCAGTTTTACTTGGTTCGGTTCGGGACGAGTCGGTTTCGGTCGGTTTTCTCGGTTTTGGTTGTGTTTTCTCGGTTTTTGGCTCGAACCGATCCATCCCGAAACCGAAATCCTGGAAAACCCAAACCGAGTACCGAACCGAGTATGTTCGGTTTGGTTTCGGGACAGTCGGTATCGGTCAGTTTTAATCGGTTTTCGGGATTCGGTCGGTTTTGCTCAGCCCTACTGAGTATTTTTAGGTATCGGTTTGAGTTAAATATACGTTTAACGTTGTACGCGGAATAACCTATCCAGTTACTCGCAAAAGTAAGTTTACTTAAAATAAAATATTAAGTAAAATTAAATAATTAAATAATGACCTCAAAATTGTAAATTGTTACACTAGCACCCAACAGCTCTTCATAGTAGTACTTTTTCCCCCCGACCAATTCAGAATCTTTTCCCTCAGCTCCTTACGTATCTTCTTATATGAACCATAATCGTCAATTGGTTCAAAGTCAAATGTATTAACAAATTCATCAAAGAGTAGTGTGTTCGATAACACTTTTGCCCATTCCTCTTCATCAGACCCAAAGTAATTTTCAGCCACAAGGACGATACGGCCGCTTTTTGAGAGTTAAGGACGAAACGTGCTATTTTGCCCTAACCATAAGGATGATTTATGTAATTTACTCTAGTTTTATTGAACATTTTCACAACAATGGAACAAGATTGAAACTTGAATTGTTTTTGGGGTTAATTAATGTTTGAGTGCCTTGATTGAAAGTCATAAAACTTTGTTACTATTAGGCAATATTTTCCCTTAAAGATAAACTACCTCTAGATTTTCTTTTAGATTGTTAAAAAAGTAAACAATCTTTTGAAAACTCTTGAAATAAAATATCAGGGCATAAATACTTGAAGCATATAGTATGTATGTGCAGAGTTGAGTTCAATATAGACCCATTATTCTTTATATACACAATGAACCAATTCTAGTAATTCATTTTTTATCAAGATTAAAAAAAACCACTTTTCACCTTTTTTTGAAACAAAAATATCTTGCAAACGGTACATCGTTAAGGGACAAAAAATACACCATCTCGAAGAGAATATTTTTATCTTTCAGCAGACATGCACTTCGATATACTTCGATGAAGTTTTTTCTCGAGTTTTGTTTTAGTGTTAAAATTTGCATCTGAAAAAATCAAATATGATTTGTATGTTAGGAATCACATGTGATTTTAAAGTAAGGAATCACATGTTATTTCACAAATCACATATAATTTTAAAATAACAAATCACATGTGATTTTTTCAAGCGTAACATTTCAGCGCTCACAAAAAAAAAAAATCGTCGAAAGTATATATAAGTGCCCCTCTATAGTAAGATGATTTAATTCTCGTCGTGATGGTATGATTCTTTTCGCGTAACGATTAACGGTTTGTGAGATATTTAATTTTTTATTCTTTTTTTAAATATGAAACTTGCGTTATTTTTTTTTTATTTATTTTTTTTTTAATCAAAAAATGAATGATTATAATTGGTTAATTTGGTCTATAAAGAATTTGGGTTATACATCAAACTTTTGTATGTGCATACCCTCCAAGTACAAATGATATTGCTAAATGTTTTTTCTTGAAAAAAAACGGGCGGGTGTTTGGCATTGCTAAGTTTTCTGCTTTTCTGTTTATCTGCATTTTTTCTCTTAAGTAAAAACAATTCCTTTCATCCAAAAGGTTGTTGCTTATCCGCTTTTTTTTTGCATAACCAGCTTATTTAACCTGAGTAAAAAAAAAAAAAAAAAAAAAAAAAAAAAAAAAAAAACACAATTTCAAACACCCCTTAAACAAGAAGTGCATACCCTTCACATATTTTCAAAAGGGGATTGATAAATACACATAGACATTTACTTAATACACATGCATCTCATGCATTGAATGCTTGTTCTCATGCATTAAATGGTTGTCCTTTTATGTGTATTAAGTAAAATTCTATGTGTATTTATCAACACCCTTTTCAAAAACATTGTGCATACCTTCTTCACCACTACTTCATGTAGCTTATAAAAATAGACTCAGACTTTTAGCTTCTACAATCGCTTCATCTACAGCTAGTCTTGTTAAATATATACTTATCGGCTAGTCTTGCCAAAGATACCTATAGACTAAAGGGTTTATAGACAGATAGGTTACCCAACTTTCTAACTTTGTTCGCCTAAGTTACAAAACTTTCATTTTGTTCACTTAGGTTACTGAACTTTAGTTAAGCATTCAACATTTATTTTTTCAGTATAATCAAAGTAACCCGAATGCATTTTTTTATGTAAGTTAAGTAACCAAGATGTAGGGTTTGTGAAAGTTCAGTAACCTGAATGTCAACCCTGTGTAGTCCAATACCCCGTTTGCACAAAAAAAAGTTTGGTAACTTAGGCGAATAAAATTGGAAAGTTGGGTAACCTATCTGTCTATAACTATCGACATTAAAACATGTCACCCAACTGGATTATTTCCATTCTCCAACACACCTGTTTACTTTTTACATTTGACACAATAAGCTTCTAAAAGACAACACAAAAGATTTCATGTGAGTTGATGCCTGAAACGATTATTAGACGGCTTTTTTAGTAAGTGGCAAGTCTCATGTCAGGCTAGTATCGGAGATGCTAAGTATACTTGATACAAAATTTATCGTATGCAAAAATTATAAACGAGAATCTGTAGTTGTCAGAACTTTGACTGTTGAACGGCATTGTTATTTTAAAAGAGCAAAAAAAAGATACAACCACAAAACACTACAGAGCCAATCAGCCAATCACATATCACATAAGTGTCACCAGGAACTTTTTACTGAATTACTTGTTATATTAAAATTCTGATTTATCTTTTTTACTAACTGGATTGGCGTTAAAAAAAAATTAATAATATATCAAGACCAGGAGAGTCTGACAAAATTGTACAGAGTATCCTCTCTAACTGAATCCAATCAAACTGACCAAAAATTATGTTTCGATTTTCAAAAAAGAGTTTCAAGTTAAAATGGTGATAGCTATAGTAACCCTAGATCTTGCATGATTGCTTTTCCTCCTGCTATTACATTTTATGTGTATACAACATTATCACTCATTTGTTGGTACCATGGTTCGTGTTTCCAACAGCTAGGCTAATCAAAGATCCTTGCCGTTATACATCACAGTTGGTTCGACATCACTAACCGATTCAAGTAAGCTTCCTTCCATCTTTGATGTTGATATATCACATGAGAAAACTGGAACTTGCTCTACCAACTTATCATCACAATTTACACCATCTTGCAAGAATTCCTTGCACTCAACAGCCACCATATCGAGCCGCTCTGACTCAACTGCGTCTATTGATGTACCTATTCAAGATTTAATGAAAAACGTTCAGAATCAACTTAAAGTTATTAAAACGCTCTGACTAGCGTTATGCTTATCTCTGACGAATAAAATGGAATGCTAAAGAAAAAATTGAAAAGGATACGAGTAAAAATCTCCAGACATTTATGTTCAATGCAGGAAACCTTATAGACCAACTCATTCAAAATGTTAGACGACTATAGAAACAATAAATTACTGCATCATATTCTGACACAATAATAGTTCTTGTTAACCCAAGCCAACCTGTTACTTCCCTTACAAAATTATACATACTGAACAATTACCTGACCCATTTATTTCGCCACCTCCACAAAAAGTCCTTAGAGAGCAGTGGGGTTCATCAAGAGTGTGATTGCCCTGGGTTGGTTCCTGGTTCATGGGCTTCTTGAGCCATACTGTTCCTGGAAACACCATGAGGTTGTTTTTTTCCAGGCTCTTCTTCTCATCGGCTTCCAAGGGTAAAAAACCAAACCTTTCTGTCCATGTCTCAACTAAGTCCGGGATGGCAGATATCACTAGCTTTTCAACTTTGGAGGACTTGAGCATCTGACCACACAGCAAACGTGAGTTACACAATATAAAATACCACCCAATTTCAAGATTTAGTGGGTCTGTCAAGGCATGTCAATGTCAATGGGTCGGGTCATTATCCACATCCAATCTATTTTAGTGATCCTACGGGTCAAAACTCGATACATTATTCCAACTAGAGTTTCCAATTTAGGCAGATCAATAATTGGATTATCATACAAATATACAAACAACAACAATACCTAATCCCGTCCGAGCGAGGTATGGGGGAGGTGAAATGTATACAGATCATACCCCTACCCTAGGGAAACCCCGAGAGTACGGAGGCTGCTTCCATGATTGATCATATAAATATAAATGACAAAAATAATGTTAACTTTTTATTTTTGTATTATTAAACTCCTATTTAACATTTCAATATGATTATACTCAAAGAAGATTTTAAAAACTGTAACTTCTAATGTAATAGCAAATTTTGAAAAAAATGTCGACATTTGTTTGACAGTTTTATAACTCATGAAAAAAGTGTCTAACGTTTGACTTTTTTTTTTTTTTTTTACCAATTTATTGAACGTATGGTGAATTCTAATTCTAATGACGACCAACTTCTAGAATGTGGGCGACCTTATGACGGCAAACTTAAGATTGTCACATTACAATGCGACCGGGTTTTAAAGGGGTGGGGCAGCGGTTAACAAAAACAAAATGGGTTGATCTGGGTCATGATCTTCCTATTCAGATTACTTCAGTCATAGGTCTTGGGTCATGGGTCAGATCAGTTGTTAGTTGATCTGATCCAAATCAGACACGCCTAATTTAAATGGAGCTATTACCTCTTCAATAGCATTCATGAGGCGCCTACACATTCCTTGGCGCCTATGTCTACTGCATGTTGCAATGAGGGGCATTTCCGCAACAGTTGCACCATGAATCCTGAACGGGAGTTTAAGAATATCAAGTCCTGGAATATGTAGCAGATACATGTCCAGACAAAATGAAGCAGGAAATAGCAGGTTATTGAAAATTAGCACAAAGCTACAAGTTATTCATAGTAAGAAGTAATTTGATACTTTTAACTTTTAAGACTTGAGATGTAACATAACCAATTAGCAACTACTATGTCAAACACATTGGCCTATAAATATAACACTGTATTCAGATAGATCACGTAAGGTATAGAATTCACGTTGTAATACATATCAAATGATACCTTAAGGATGCAACACAGAGTAAAATGTCATCTTTCTCCAGGACCATTGTGTAGAATCCCTCATAGTTGAGACGAACATATTCTGATCTGCACAAAATAAAACAGAACAAAGATTTAATTATTTTATATAATGTAAATCCATAGCTCCATCAGTACCCTGAAAACATGGACTAAAGACTCACCCCCAATTGTACAATACATGCGGTAGCATATGGATACCTGTCCTTGTATCCACCATAGGAACAAAGCATTCCTCCATGATTGTAAGGGCAACAGCTAGTTTTAAATTGCATTCTGCCTTCAGGGCAACATAATCCTGTGCAGAATTTACCCTTTCGTCACCATGAATACACTTCAGAAGGGTCCACGAGAAACCATCAGAAATTGGATTCACACGTCCAATCCGGGAATCAAGATCTGAATGGATCTGCAGAAGATAGTTCACAAAATTAAGTAAATTATATCAATGGTGGATGTGCCTAGTCAGCAACATAGTTTACATATCACTATTTGCTGATACAGAGAAAACAGCAACACATGTTACCTTCTCACATGTTTCTCCACAGAACCACGTAGAGCCTACCAACTTTTTCTTAATCCCTTTCCCTTTGGTGCATCTCTTGTGATCTGTTTAGTGTTTACAAGTAAGACAACTGTCAGCACTCAGCAGATATATACACTCATATGAAGGCAGTTCCTAATTATTTCCACTTATTGATCATGATTACCAGCAATTGACAATTCGTGGTGATTAAACACACTCAGATTACTAGGTTTACATTGTCAAAACTGAGATTGACAAGAAACAGGCTCATTTTCTGATAATCAGTATAGAAACATACATTTGTGTTCGCACTGCAAACATTTCAAAGAATTTGAGAGTGGAGCCTCCTTATGTCTGACTACATTCCCGCAACTCCCACAACAGCACTTTAAGCAATAATAACTGCCTTCAGGTAACTCCTGGAGAAACAAAAGCATATCTCACCCAAAAAAATAGCTAAAAGATAAAGCAGACTAATAAGAAGCAGTGGAGTATATACTAACATTCACATGTATATGGCCTATCAAACAATATAAATCAGAACAAACTGAAGCCCAAGCGAACCCTGGTGTCTAATAAAGAGAGTCTCAGAAAAAATTTAGAAATGCCCAATATTTCTATCAGCAAAGTGATGATGAAAAATAAGAAGTGTCTATCAGATCTAATACATGCATAGTGATAGTCGGCGAAAATAATATTTACTTCAGAGTGGGGATTAGGGAGATTCCCAAACGTATCATGCAAAATCGCTTCAGCAGCATTCAAAATTAGGAGCATAACATACACTTAAATCAATAGAAGGATTCATGACATTAAAGGACGATTGGCAACTTAGAAAATACTCCCCCGCCAAATAAGATCAGCAATTTATATATCTAATAATGGTTTAGAACATCTAGAAGAAACCCAGGTACTGAAAATATTTGAGCTACTGGTTGCAGAATAAGACAAACACAAGTGTTTACACGATTAACTAATGTAAAAATTACACCTAGAATATAGTCTATCCAAGTGTAGTCTCAATTCTATTATAGCTTAAATGGCTTTTTGAGAATACCTACAACCATGAAAATCCACTTAACAACAGATGCTTAAACCATATTGCAAAAATACTGTGTTTTTGAGCAAGGTATTTCAAATTATTAGAAAGACATACCGGTGTAGACAAGCATGATTGATGAAATGTTGAAAGGCAATTATCACAGCATATCAAGTCACCTCCATCACCGCATAGGCCGCAACTATCATCACTTTGGTCATTCCCCATAAACTGTACAGCAGCTCGTTTTGCACTTCTCCTGACATTGGATTCATTTGACCAGGCTTCCAATAGGCATGAAGTGAATGGTTTTCCAGACTTCATAAAAAGATTCAAACAAGAACCGTTGGAGCTAAAATCAGCATGATTCTTGAACTCGGACAGAGAGAACGCCTTCTTACAACACAGACAAAAAATAACCTTTCGGTTTACTAGACCCTTCTTCACCACTGAATTATCCTGGGGGTTCCTGTACTCGATCGACTCTTTGACATAAATAATCCCATGATCTATCAACCATGACAACACCGTTCTTACACAATACTTTGACGGCTTTGCACTGCGTGGAAGCAACCTGCAACCGCCTTTTTTAGTCTTATACTTTCTAACAGCTTTTGGAACAAGAGAGTTCCTTTTCACATATGACCGTTTGTATTGGTTTTCTAATACAGCTTTATTATTTTTCACATATGACCTTTTGTTGGGAGATTGTTTACTTGATACATCTGAGAGTAAAAATTCATCATCCTTATAGCGAAAATTCCTTTTTTTCTCCCTTTTATGTTTAATAATAATACTAATAGGCTTCTCACATCTGACCGGGCTCTTAGAACTTCCAGGATCGTCGACCACACCTCTCTCTGTGTTGACTTCTTTTCCTGCTCTCAGATTGGTCCAGCTCTTGGTAATAAACACTGATGTCGCAAAAGGATCAAGCAAGTACCAACAACGAGCTAAGTCAATTGTGGAGCCTGAATTCCTCAGTTCTTCGACCTCGGCATATGCATTATAAAGATCATACTGGAATTCAGTATAATCAGTCCACCGTATGGCATTATATTCACCAACAAACATTGCATCGTTGTATAACCTTTCCCCACACATTTTCCAAGCTCTATGAAATTCCCGAATTGGCCTTCCTTCGGGAGTTTTGAACATATACTCTCCACGGCCTTCATTGGGAAGCACCCTGTTACGCTTACCGACTGCCCAACCTGCTGCTATAAGTAAGCGATAGGTGTGATAACGCAAAAGAGGTTTAGGATTCATTGTAGAATCTTCAGGGGGAACTGAAAATTCATCAGTACTAATTTCTAGAAATGAACTATCTTTCCATCTTTTTTTAGGTACTTTCATCTTCACATCACATATCTTTCCATCATTTGGGTCAATACAGCCGAGAACATTATTGTCTACCATATCTCCAATATGTTCCGATGATTCAGCCAAAGATGTTACTAAAGTCGTTGGTTGGAATAAACAAGAATCAACTTCTTTTAATGGAGCAGGAGACTTATTTACCTTTTCTAGATAAGATTTAGTGTCAGAATGTTCTCCAAATGACACCTTAATTCGCTTCACTCCAACGTCAGGGGCATTCCTCGTAATTAAAGCAAGCTCTTCTGAGATGCCCCCATGTCTCTCATCTTCCTTCGTGTTCTGAAAGTCTTCCTGAACTGTCATAACTGAATTATCACTCTCTGAACAGATAGGGGTATTTTTAGGCATCTTTTCGTCACTTTCAAAATTTATTGCTCCAGTTACATCATACTTTTTGCTTCTTCTACCACTTTCATATTCATAGAACACATTCTTAAATATATGATCCTCGTTCACTGAACCCTCAAAACCATCACCATGCGAATCCCCGATACGACGCTTCAATAACACCTTTAAAGACTTATAATGCCCCTTCATTTTAAATGTCTTTCTTACTTCCTTAATAAAATAAACTTCAGAACACACAGGCCTAACCTGCTAAACGAACTTCACAGTTCCTTGTTTTTGTCAAAAATAAAGACTTCCACATGCATCAAATTATGACCAAAGCCGAGCTGCAAGTCAGACAACCAGCCTATGAACGTCACATTATCTGGAATAACACAACGCCCCTAAACATTAAAAGAAAAGTTGATTCACAATAAAAAGTTAATGACAAGACCCTAAAAATTAGTGAGGATCGATGTACTAGAGAAGGCTAAAGGCGACATCTGCAACTCTCTACTAAAAACAATTCCTGTACAGAATCTGACTTAAGCTACTTCACACTTGCTAGAACTAACAATCCCAACAACAAGGATCGTCACTCGCAATCTAGTTAAGCTATAAGGAAAAGGTAAGACCCATTATCAATAGTTCTAAGCATTGGTCGAGGGAGGTTCTAAGGTGTAAAGTTCCTATCATATAATAACTGCTTTGGATTAGAAAAACCTATGCCTTTCATGCCAAATTCGAACTGAATCTTACAAGTTGGCAAATCCGGTATACGTTTTGTCAATATCACATATTACCGTGTTAGCATCCCAAATACAAACAACGTATAACATTCACATACATACACACAGAGATAGATAGATACGTATAACATTCATATACACTATATAGGGTTCTAGATCCTAAAACATATATCTTCTACAACAGATTGTGTTCAAATTAGCATATACATCGCGCTTAAAACACCGCGCTCACCTCACAATTCCCCAAATTGTGTTCAAATTAGCATAAAAACATCAACAGAATCATAAATTATCAAATTGTTACTGACTCGGGATATCAATATCACATAATACCGCCTTGTCGTCCAGCGTTACCGTCCTACATATATACAGCTTATGTAACGATATACAGGGTTCAGGGCTCTAGATCCCAAAATAAATATCTTTCGCAACAAGATCTATAATCTAACAACATCAAGCTTCACGTCTAATATCCCCAGCAGATTATATTCAACTTAGCAAATAAACACGTTGATGAAAACAGCGATTTCATCAATCCAAAGATTTAACCTAACATACAAATCATATCTAAATTAGCATCCAAACACATTAATCGAATTAAAAATTACACCTAAATCAGAAAACTATCATTTTACCGTCAAATTCATAAATCGGAACAATTAAACTTAAAATAAGCTAAAATAAGCTAAAATTAATACATAAAATCATATCAAATACACATCAATTAAACATGACATCATCAACACATTATCCCTATAAAATCTAAAAACAACGTTTCACCGTCAATTCATAAATCCGAACAATTAAACTATCATTCAGCTAAAACAAAGCAAATTAAATATTAAAAAAATATATATAATATAAAAATAAAATTAATCGAAACAACTAAACTAACATTCAGAAAAATGAAGTCATTAATCAAACATGACGTCATCAATAACATTTCCCCGTCAAATTCATAAATGTAAACAATTAACTGAAATTAAGCTAAAATAAATGAAAATTAAAGATGGATTAGATAATAATCGAACCTTTTGATGTTTGTAATTAGGGTTTGAAGATGTGGATTAATAAAATAAAGAGATATTGTTATCTGACACCGTTTTCATATGCGTATGTTAGCAGGAATGGATGAATGAATGAGTGAGTGGAGGATTTTTAGGGTTATTACGTAGGAGGAGATGGTGATAATTATGATGACGTCATCTTGTGGTTTTACTGTATCATTTTCATTTTTATTTTTTTCCTTTAATGTGGCGGTGGTGGTGGTGTGTGTTATTGTTATCTTTTTATTTTTTATTTTTTATTTTTTATTTATATTTATATTTATATTTTATCTTTGGTATTTGATAATGCATTTCTTATTTTGAAATTGAGGGGCTGCTTGGTAAGTATAGGGGAAAGGGAAAGGGTAAGGGAATGCAAAGGAATGGGTGAGGTGGGTAATCATTATCTTACCCCTCAATTTACTCTATAATGGTTGATTACCCACTACGGGGTAATCAATCCCTTTGCACAACTGAACCAAGCACCAACTTTCTCCCCAGGTGGGCCCTTTTGAATATCTTACCCATTCCCCACCCCCTATCCCCCATAACAAGCATCCCCTGATTTTTGCATCTTAGAGAGGTCGATGTGGGCCGTTATTGGCTCGCCGATGGTACTAAAAACGGACGAATGGCACGTTGTAGTGCACCGTTTGTCTCGCCATTCGCTCGCCATCAGGGTTTTAGTCAATTTGCTCACACATGGCGTTGGTTACTTTTTTTTTCAATTTATAAACGTTATATAACTGTATAAAAAAAATGGCACAAAATAATTTAAACCTCCATTTTCACTTATAAATATTGTACCCACTTTTAACATCTATTTTTCAATATTCCAATCAAATTACAATTTATATACACTTTTACTTACATTTTAATCCACTCTTCCATATTTCATATACTTATAATTTTCATGGATCTTTTTTATGGTGTAACTCAAGCCGAATAATTATTACGTTTATACGATTATCACGGAGAATTTCTAGCCTTTGATGAGATATATGTTAGTCCTGCCGCCAAATAAGTGAATTTAACGAGATATATGTATAACATGATACTAAAAGGTCAAAATTTTCAAATAAGTGAATTTAACGAGATATATGTTAGTCCCGCCGCCAATACACAACAAATATGGATCGAAAGATGCGACGTACATGCAAATAACCGAAAGAAACTACGTGACAAAGAGGTGCATACCAACCTTCGACGTGATCTTGTGGATCATATGTGGCAACGACAGCTAGAACAACAACAACAAGGCGATATTTAGTCTATTTATGTATTGTACTTTTTTTCGAAATGCCGTATTTTATTTTATGTATTGTAAATTTAATTTAAGTTTACTAAAAAGTGTTTGTTTTAAATAAAATAAAATAAAAGGGAAAAAATGGGACGAATAACTTGTTATTGGGTTTTTTTGTTGTGGAGGATATTTTAGTAGTTGGTGTGTTATTGATATCCTGATGATGTGATGATGAGGTGACAAACGAATAACATGTTCTTCGCCTCCACCACACTAAGCACTCTTGAGAAAATTATGTGATTTTTATCCGTTTTCGAGATATACTTATTTAAACTTTAAGAATTACATGTGTTGTTATTATATGTACCGTAGGACCCATCAACTATATATCACGTATAAGCTTAATATGGTGACTTGAGATGAGGCGTTTTAAAGAGAGAAAGTAGAGAGATGGAAGAGAGAAATATATTACTAAAACACACACAATACACACTCAAGCACACACCTCAAATGTGTTATTTGAGGTGTATTTATACATAAAACGAGTTGCCCTAAAGGGCCTTGTAATGGGCTTCGTTTGGTGGGCTTGGATTACATGAAACTAAAAGGCTTATTACATAACCTATAGAATATTAGATTTACCAAGTCCACGAGCCCATTTACTATTCTATTACAATTTCTAAGACACGTTACAAAGTTCTAATAATCGAGAATGGCCATCACTTTTCTTTAATGCTAACAATCTTCCCCTAAGGGGTGGTCATTCGAAAGATGCTCCACGTGATTAGGTCTTTTGTCTTCTTGGTCTTGAACTTTGTGTTGTCATAAAATAGTCTTGATTCTTTGTTCCTTCATGCTTTGTGATCTTTGATTACTGACTTTTAATCGTTCTTGCCTTTGATCAACATCTTCATATGATTTGCTGTGTCGTCTTCTCCATCATACTCATACTTCTT
Organism: Artemisia tridentata subsp. tridentata; assembly: GCA_021014915.2. Taxonomy (NCBI): domain Eukaryota; kingdom Viridiplantae; phylum Streptophyta; class Magnoliopsida; order Asterales; family Asteraceae; genus Artemisia; species Artemisia tridentata. The sequence continues at coordinate 386,393,929 of CP139507.1, read as the reverse complement.
GATAAGACTTTGAACTTCATACTTATATCTTCCTCACTTGATTCATGAACTAGTTCTTGACTGCTTGATTAGCTCGTTGACTTTGATGTAACTCTTTGTCTTAAACTTGATCTTTTGTCTTTGAACATTCTTGATTTGAGCTTGTTGAGGATGAACTTCATAAGTATGAGTATGTGGAGGTGAAGATGTTGATGTACATGGTGGTAAATGACCTTTCCTCCAATGGACTATCATCAGTACCTGCATAAATATGTTAGTTGAAATCACAAATCGATCACGATGAACTTTTCTTAAAGAATAGATCACTACGATTGTGTTAATACAAATATCGTCTAAAAAACGTTATTTATATTTTACGATCTTTGCTATATTTTGTTAACGACGATTATAAACTTTATTTTTAGCAAAACATAAATATAGTTAAGTCTTTTACATATATAGTCATAAGTCTTTCATAAACATAAAACATCACCTAAATAGTATATACATTCTACAAGTGCACTTTCATATACATTTTACAAATTCACTTTCATATACTTCTTAATCTAAAAATAGAAATGTATTATGACATCATGGCATGCATCACTTTAAAATCTTTAGGAGATTTTGAAGATATCATGAATATCTTGTTTAGATCCTTACTCAATGAATCCTTGGAAAGATATGGAAATATCTTGGTTAGATTTGGTTAAGATTTGTGAAGATATTCTGTCAGGTTCCCATGGAACCAAACAGGTACAAGGACGGATCCCTTTATTTGGATCCGTCCCATCCGTGGTTTGCTGAGGCAATTGGCCTATAAATAGCAAGCCACACATTCATGTTTTCTCATCACTAATAAGCATAAACAACATCATACATTCTTTCATTCATATCTAACTCATTCATATTTCATATTTCATATTTCATATTTCATTGAGCTTCTTTGTAGCAAGAAGATCAAAGCATCACAAGCTTCAACAAAGCGTTGCAAGACTTGTTAGTTAGTCACTGTGTGAATTGTTGTTGTTCACATATCATTGTTTGTACCAAACAATCATAAAACCTCTGTAGTGATCGGTTAGTATTTTAGTCCTTAAAATACATAGTGTGAAGAAAAACTCTCGAGTTAGAGACTCGGGGAGTGGAGTAGGGCAAGGAAAAGAGTCCTTGTAGACCGAACCACTATAAACAATCGTGTTGTGGTTTGATCGTTTCTTTCTTTACTTGCATATTATTTATTGTTTGTTATTTGCATTAGTTGAATTCACACTAAGTATTCAAAGCAAATAAATTTTAAAACGGTAAAACTATTCAACCCCCTTCTAGTTTTCCACAATTGGTATCAGAGCTACGTTACTCAAGATTTTTAAAATATATTGTATTTTAAAACTTGAAACGATCCATGGATTTTGAAACTTATGTGAAATCAAAAGACATAGATCTATGGTATATTATTATAGAAGGTGATGAAGCGAAAAGTGTACCGCTTTTAGGGGGTCATTTAAGCTCTAATCCGCGATTATATGATCAAATATTGCCCTAAATCGTTTCTTTTCTCATTTTAGGTACTTGGGACGTGATTTCTGGAATATGAAGCATTTTGGAGCTTTTTGGACGTTTTTATGCTCAAGAATGAAGAAAACAAAAAGACCAAGGAAAGTCAGGATTTTACACCTGACGGTGTCAGGCTTTGGATGCTGACGCCGTCACTTGAAGATGAAAGTGGTGGAATTATACACGTGACGCGCCAGAAAGTTTTACATTGGAAGTCTGACGGCGTCACGCTTTGTGACGCCATAGGTGGTCACGGTTTAATTTAAAGAGAGACGGCCCAGAAGATCTTGAAGGTGACGGCGTCAGGACTCATCCTGACGACGTCAGATGATATAGAGTGACGGCGTCAAAGTATTTTTACACGAGAAGGAACCTTAGTGAAACCGCCACATGTTAATCAAGACAATCACAACTCGCGCGCGGAGTAGCTGTTACTGTTTTGGCCATAAAATCTTCATACGAACTCGGATTTTGGTGATTCAAGAGGCCACGGAATCGGGACGAAAAGATCTACAATTTGGTGAAAAAAGGGATCTGACGCCGTCACTTGTTAAGGCTGAAGCCGTCAGATCAATGCGGACAGAAAATCAGCTATAAATACAACATCACAACTTCACTTTTTGTAAGCCCTAAACCCTAAGTCCGATTCTAGGGTTTAGGTAGGTGTTTTTCCAGAAACTTAGAGGGTTTCAATCATTTCATAAACATCAAATATTGGTTTGTTGATTCTAACTTAATTATGTCTTTCATTATTGTGGTTGTTTGCCCTTCATTGATCATGCTTTGCTAATTCACCTTGTGTCTACTTATGATTGTGTGAAACTTGTATATAACTAATTAGATCTTATTGATTTCTTGTTGATGTGTGTGTCCATCTCCATCAATTAGGGCGTGACAACTTCAATAGGTCTAATTGGTTTAGCTTATAATTCTTGTTTCCTATTGTCTCTTGTTTGATTGGGTGATATCGATGTTAGGCTTAAGAAAACTGGCTAACCTCCTATACGGTAACTTGCTTGAACGTCTTAAGAAACATGAACCAATGCGTACTAGGTTTATTTGGTTGTATTTAATGCATGAGCGAATTCTAGTGATCCCATGTTAGGAGCTTCTTAGCCGGCTCGACATAGGAGTGAAGTAGGAGCTTATAGAGTTGGGGAAGTACGTACGCCACCCCACGAATGGTATTAAGGAATACAACCCGTCAATTAAAACAAGGTGTGACAATTCAATAGGTAGAATTGGATAGCTAGCAAGGAGTAATACATCATAGGTAGATACGCTTCACTTCCCTTGTAGAACCCTAGTTTACTTTCCTGCACATTAGTTTAATTATTAGCTTTTGGGTTAGTTGATTAGCAACTAATTCCGCCCCTTTTTCCAAAACCAGAGATTTTTACTTGCTTTCCATAAAATATAAAATACAAAAAGAATCATCCCTCACCTCTAGACCTAGTAGATAAATTTCAATCCTAACGAACACTATTCTTTGAGTTGAACGATCAATCCCCCGGTACTTGCCACTTCACTATACTACATCGATCAGGTACACTGCCTGGTGGGGATTGCAAACTTCTCAAGATCCCTTGAGAGGTAAAACCTGTTGTAAGGTCGCAAAACCACGCATCAGAAGGTGATCATAAAGCTATAATAAAAGATATCACAAGTGGTCAGGATGAGGATACTTCACTTGCTCGTCATAGTGATGAGCAAAAGAAGTTGACTGCTAAAAATAATGAGGCAAAAATGATGTTTTACAATGCTCTACCTAGAAAGGAGTATGAAAGAGTCTTTATGTGCAAAACCCCAAAAGAAATTTGGCAATCTTTAATAATCACTCATCAAGGAAACTCACAAGTCAATGATAACAAAATTGATCTTCTTGTTCAACAATATGCACAATTTGTTATCCCTGAAGATGAGATCATTGATAGTGCATTTGCTAGGTTTAATACTATCATTACTTCTCTTAAAGCACTTGATGAATCTTTTTATATGATGAACTCAAATAAGTACATTTTATTACTATCATTTATCCTAATAATTTGACTTGTTTTATTATATTATGTATGAGGATTGATACTTAATCGTTTACTTTTGTAATTCTCAGGTAAAAACAAGCATTTGGTGAAACTTGGCGATTTTGGACTAATTATGGAGCAAAACATGCAAGAAGTTAAGAGTCTACTGAAATGTACAAGATCAAGACATTCTACTCCAGATGCGCCGCATCTTGCTTATCACATACGGCGCATCACTATCAATATTTCACCAGATACGAACCAAGATACAAGAGGACATGCGCCGCATCTATAAATGGAGTTACGCCGCATCTTCTGGCGGTGTACGAATATTCCTGAATATTATAATCTTGGACCCCACGCGAAGTTAAGTCAATGCGCCGCATCTACTTACTAGATGCGCCGCATCTTACCCTCAGACAGAAACTATAAATACCCCAAAGACCAGACGAATTAAGAGTTCCGAAGTTTAGACAGAAGACCGAAGTACAGAAACCTAGGACGAATTCAGTCAAGGCAGCAGCACAAGACACACCTAAACGAAGATACAAGAGCTGTAAGAAGGTGCTGCATGTGTTTAATTCATTAAGTAGTTTTGTTTTATTGTGTTAGTAAACTTTAATTCATCAAGATTGGTGGCTTGTGTAATGTGACAACGGAAAGATTGCACTCCCTTAAAACTGCTTTCTCATTAATTAAAGTTTATATGTTGATGTCTTTGGTGACTTTTATTAGTGCATTGATAACCTCTGTGTCTAGCTGAGCGTTGATCGGGTCGCCATGCCTCTGCCCTCGCCTATTTATTAGATCGCCTATGCATTCTATCGTCTGTAGAAAAGTAGGAAGAAAGATAAATAGGATAGTCATAAGTAATCATTAAGGGTTTACTCGCCGATAAGATTAGAACCAACGAGAAAGGACTTAATCTCGGTGCGTTGCATCGAACTATACACTTCATATAAAACTAGCAATAAAACAAGTGACAAACTACTTATCTATCAGGACAGCCTTCTTATTGTCTCGAGTATTTATCTGTGTACGTGTGTGCTACTTGCTGATTCGTGCCTATTGGTTTAGTTTATTATTTAATTGCAACCAAATCGTGCCAGTCTCTCAGGCTGAACCCCTTTGCGTTAGATTAGGTTGTATAGCTAACTTAATATATTAAAATACTGATTAGAATAACTAGATAATACGTTCCTCTCTTAGTGATCGACACTCTACTTACCATTATATTCATACTGACCGGGTACACTGCTCGTTAAGTGTGTGTGTTATTGATAAGTCGGCTAAATATAAATTTAAAACTTGAGTAGGCATTAATACTGCTAAACCGCAACGACACATCGCACGCATCAAATTTTTGGCGCCGTTGCCGGGGAGTGAATTGTTATTATCTGTTAATTTGATTAGTATTTTAATTAGGTTTTTAATTTTTTTTATCTAACCGCTAATTCTGTTGTGTATTAGATTAATTTGCATTCATTGTAATATTTTGCATATTTTCTGTTTTTGTGTGTTATTTGTTTGCTTTTCTTTGTGTTTATTTTCGTTTGTGTTTTTTTTTTTGTTTTTAATTTTTCGTATTTTTTGTGTTCTGCTATCGTTGTACTGAGCTAAATCGAACGATACGGCGTATCTGATCTCTCAGATACGGCGTATTGCGTTTAATTTTTATAAAATACAACGCGTTTAATTAATTCGATACGACGCATCTTTTCCCCAAGATACGGCGTATCTGTTTTTGATAAAAAAAATTTCTAAACGTTAACGCCATACGACGCATCTGCTTTAGCAGATACGGCGTATCTATTATTTTAATTAAAAACAGTTTTCGAATTATTAAACAGATACGACGCATCGATATCTGTCGATACGGCGTATCTTCTGAATCAAAAATCTTATATTTTGAAACGTAACGAAAATACGGCGCATTAACTTTCGTTAATACGACGCATTTAATTTTATAAAATATCGATTTTTGATAATTAAAACAGATACGGCGCATTCTAATTTCTAAGCGGCGTATCTATTTTCTGAATAAAGTCTGATTTAATTTTAACGATTATAAGATACGGCGTATCTAACTTTTTGGATACGGCGCATCATCTGCAGATATCAGTTATTTTTATTCTTATATCCGTTTCTATATTCATTAATTTCTCTTCTAGCGAACAAATCCTACTGATGATTTTACTTGTGATGACAGATTTTGCTATGGAAGATATGTCGAAGAACGGATATCTTGCTATGGAGCCCTTGCTTTCGAACTCATCCATGGGAGTTTATGATAATGTCAACTTCAATGTACTCGAGATTGATACGGATTTATTCTCTTGGGAGACCCCTCTTGAAGCTGCTTTTAAGGAATTCATGCGTTTATGCAACATTGACAAAGGGGTATTCTCTTATGATGTATTTGTGAGGTACACTGGAGATGAACTGTTGCTCTTATGGCCTATCATTGAATCCAAAGGATTGAACTGGACTACTATCGAAGAAGATGATGGGAAATTCTATCTTGCATACATGGACTCAAGCAACAAAAGCTGTGGTGGAGGCAATACCCAAATCTCTTACATGCCTTATTCCGAACAGTACTAGGGATTAAATGAGAACTATCTGGACGATGAAAGAATTTATGCTGTGGCGGAGTTACTATTTCATGGCAAGTTGGTAAGATTGATGGACCTCTCCCTCAATGATTGGCTTGAACTTAAATATGGTAGTCCAAAATTTTCCCCTGCAAATGAAGTCAAGCGGATTATGACTTCATGGTTGACACGTAGTTTTAAGGAGCAATTTAACGAGTTCATGGAGATAAGGAGGAATATGATTGGAAAAGCTTGCTTTGACGTTGACCATGATCCTAACGATGTTGATTTTTCAGAGTGGTTGGCTAGTAAGCTTAATAACCATAAGAGCATGGATCGAGCTACTAAGGATGCATTATGGGTATATTGGATAAGAGGTGAAGACGAAGAAGTAGAAAGCGATTATGGGTCGTCACTTCATGATTCAACAATCAATGAGGGGATTGAAGAATTATTCAGAATTGACATTGATGTGTTCGATTATGAGACACCCTTGTACAAGCAGTTCAAGGAATTTAACTACCTTCTTCGAGTCGACAATGATGTGCTAACTGGAGATCTACCAGGATTCAAGACTCATGATGATTTCAAAAACACCTGGTACTACGAATGGAACGACGAAATACCATGGGTTTGGGATAAACCATGGGAATTTGAGCACATTAATCACACATGTACACCTTTCGTTTTCAAGGATGGGAGTAGTGTTTGGCCGACCTGTGATTATAAGAGTGACGGAACCTGTAATGGGGGAAGTATTATTGGGATGAAACGGGTTGGAAAAGATGTAACCTTTGAAGATTATGAGTGGTACGATAATGTTGAAGATTGCCCACAAAAAGCGGAGGCTTTGCAAGAAAAGGGTAGAATTGAATACTTGAAAGGACTTAAGGGAACATCAAATACTACTTTCTGGGAATGGGTGCATGAACAATTTGATGATTACACGAAGCTTAGTCGACGGCTACAATGGGAATTGGAAAGAGAATGGGAGGCAATTCAAGATGATAGCAATGAGTCATTAATTGATGAACTAGATGACTATTTGATTAAGGATCCTTATTTTAAGTTTTTTGATAAAGACGAGGAAGAGTTCACCAAAAGAAAGTGTCAACTACTTGGGATTCCTTATAATGAGCCACCCATGATTATTTCCGAAAAATTTAAAATCATCAAATATTCTTTGAGTCCAGATGAAGAATATGTTGCGGCAAAGACCAAGAGTTATACTAGACTAAGTCGCACGGAAGAAAACGTCACAAAGCTATACGGGAACGTCTTTCGGATGAAGGAAGAAGGATGGACCGTGACAAGGACTAAATGATGAGCTGAACGTGAGTCTAACTTGAAGACACTGGAATAAAGACAAGTGCTTACCGGGAGACAACCCGGATTTATCTTTTAATTCTCTGTTCTGTGTCGAGTCAGTCAGGCCGCAGAGGATACGGCGCATCTCAATCCTGAGATGCGACGCATCTCCTGCAATGGTCATATCTTTATTTTTTCTACATTTTTTATTTTCGACTTTAAAACTTTTTATCAGTTTATTTTAATGCGGCGCATCCCTGGTTAAGGATGCGACGCATCTTCTATTCTGATCCGTACTTATTCCAGGCTCGATACGGCGTATCTTCTTCCATAAGATACGGCGCATCGACTGACCTGATGATTTTCATTTTTAATTTTTATGTTTTATTTTAACTAACTACTAATGTATTATGCAAGTTTGAACCTTTCTTAACTTAGGTATGTTTTAAAGCCTTGGTGGTATTATAGATTCCTGCATTTCCTGTGGATACATCAATTATGAAGCTTAAACGTTCTAATCCACAAGAAAGATGATTTTTGCTCTTATACAAAATGGAGGATCATACCGAGCAAATCTCAGGGGAGTTTTTCTGTTCTAATTCTTTTATTTTCCAGTTTTTAACCTTTTATACAAACAACGAGGACGTTGTTTAACTTAAGTGGGGGGATTGGAGAATTAGAACACTTAACACTTACTTGTCCTAAACTTTTCAAAATATGCTTAAAATGTGCTTAATATATCAAAATTTAAAATTTTTTTTAGCATGTTTTTGTTTAAAGTCTAAGTTCCATAGCTGCACACATGACGTTATTTTCAAAAATTGTGATTTTTCAAAATTCACAAATCTATGAGTGTGCCGGTGACTTGTAAACTTTAGAACTTGGCTTGTATACTATTCGAGACCACCATAATAAGTATTATTTATATAATTGGAATGACTTGTCTAAATTGGTAAAATTTCTAGGATTACACCCAAATAGCCTTATATGTTATGTGATATTAACTAACTACACTGGTTAGTTAACCCCCGTATAAACCCTTTTGTTACTCTCATTTTTAGAGTAAGATACCCCTAGAAAAACACTCAGAGCCATTCCTTTCGTTTCTTACACCTTTGTTAAAATGTTTCGTTACACCCTTACACCTTAGCCTACCCTGTAGATTAGAATCCGTGGTTGGTTAATTGCTATAGGCAAAGTGTGTTTCCTTACATTACCTGTGTTCGCGTGCGTAATTCATTATCTATGGTTAGGTCGGGAAATTGCACAATGCAATTGGAGTGAAAGTAAATATTGTATATCTTTGAGTTTATTTTTCGTGTGTTTACTACTTTCACTATTACCGTTATTTCTGAAGTTATGAAAAGTATGGAAAAATTATCCAGAATTATCATTATAGTGATGTGGTGAAATTTTACACATCTATGTTTATGTTAAAAAAAAAAAAAAAAAAAAAAAAAAAAAAAAAAAAAAAAAAAAAAGAGAAAAGAAAAAGAAAAAAGAAAGAAAATGTAACACCCCCAAATTTGGTTTGTGGCAGCGGAAAAGTAATTTGGGTGTTACGGTGAGGATCGAAGTTTAATTCTCAGGAAACGGCCCAAAAAGGGCGTTTTGAAAGTTATATGTCATTCAAAATATTATTTTTGATACAAAGGTAAGTATTTGATTTGAGAATCCCATAAAAAGATGTGATAATTTTTAAAGAATGACATATTTGATTTTACACCATTAAAGTTATCAGAGTAAAGGATGCCCGCTCCGTGTCTTGTCCTGCTCCGTTAATTACCTGAGATAAACATGCTTAAAAACGTCAACACAATGGTTGGTGAGTTCGCGGAGTTTGATAGAAAATATCTCTCTTTAAAAGGTGTATAGTGATAATAGTTCTCCATGAAATAAATAAAGAATTGCGTTGTATAAAATCCACCAGTGAATAATGTATAATCTTCAAAATCATAAGTTTCATATTATAAATGAAGTTGAGCTACGTTGTTATATGCTCGAAATGGGATGTTGAATCAGCTTTTAGATGTAAAGATATATCAAGCATTTTGAATTGTCTTGAGTAGAATTCTCAGTTAAATCACATATGATAACAATTAAAGTTCAAGTACGAGATTCATAATCATATCACGTAAATTAATAATAGTCTAAAGTCTGAGATCTATCAGTGAAAAGTGGTGGTCTTCTAATACAGCTGTATTCTAGGATATATATGAAACATTCATATATTCATAAAGTTATATTGCCCTAAGCCTCATGACACGCAAAACGTTAACAATTGGGAGTCCCACCAGGGTTACCTGATGGGGGAGTTATGGCCCTCAAGTTAATAGGTGATTTGCCAATTCCTATTTTTCTCAAATATAGTGTATCACTGCTAAATACGACTAACCATAAGGCATTCCGTCACAGTATTTAGGGGATAGGTCGTCAGCCTTAACAGGTTTCGAAGCTGTTCACTATATTCGCGCTCACCGCAGTGATTAATGGCTCATGATCGAGGGACTTTATGGCAATAAAGGGGTACTTAGGCAATATAGGTTTCAGGGTTCATCAAGTATACGTATTCTGGTTTTTGGCAATTCTCTCCAGAAAATGTAGAATATCATAATAAAGTTAACAGTTCATTCATTTGTTATATGAATACATACAGTGAGTTTCAGTATCATGTTACGTCAAGTAGTCCGAAGATGTTATGTTTCAAGTTCAGTGTTTAAGCTAATCAAACAATTTGCACATATAACGTACACGTATTCCTTTCAAGTATAATTCAAACATATAAAGCATAGTTGATAGTTTTGAGCAAATCATGAGAGTTATAAAACAGTTAAAGCATGTATCTCCCCCAAAAGAATTATTAAAAACAAGTATTAAAATAGGAGGGGCCACGACTCACGATAAATCATAAGAGTTTTCATAGTACTTATAGAAGTATAAACGTCAAGCAAATCATATATTTGATAATGAGTAAAACATTTACAAGCATGTATCTCCCCCAAAAGAGTTATTAAAAGCAAGTATTAAAAGAGGGGGCCACGACTCACCTTAGCCACAGCAAGCAAAGATCACACTGAAATGACTGGCATCTAGAGCATATTACAACAGTCTCATACAGCAACGACAGTACACAACCTAATATGTATACAGTTACCTCAAAACATGTCTAGCACAATAATAAAGTCTATAAAAGATAAAGCGTCATAGTTTTCGTGGATTATTCAGTTTTCCAAAACTTATCAAAAGCTTAGTTTAAATGTTTCATGTAGTGTGGTAAGATAACCTAGACTCGGCAGACAACTCACGCCAAATAGAAAAGACATCAACTAGCACAAGAGGATACTGACGAGAACTCGAACCAAGGAGGACAACTTAGAAGCTAAAGACAAACATACATCTCAAATCAAATAACTAGTTTGTACGTTTCGGCATTTACCCCGTTATCCCCAAATAGTTGGTATAAGACAATGATGTTTTATAAAAATATGCTTAACTAATAAAACTACCTTTTTCCAAGTCGTCGAGACTTGGATTAACTAAAATTACAATATTTATCAAGTTTATGTCCCGTTATTATTTTTGTAATATTAGTTTAAGTTTTGTTAAAGATTTTGTGTCCATTTCATGTCTCAAAGTATTCAATAAGTCCAATGTCTACGGTAGTAAGTCTGATAGCGTTCCACATCTGTCCAATGTCCAAGTATAATGATCAAATTCCGTATTCAAATTTAAATCATGATTCCAAATATAATCCGAAACGTACCGATCGTATCACAGTCAAAGCCAAAAATAAGAACTCGGTTATCAATAATATTTTGACACAACAATTATCTCAAACACACTCTTTTACAATTTATTGGGCTTCAGCCTCAAATTAATTTTTAAACAACTATTTTTGTTATGGGCTTATGAGTCATTTGAGCAACAACCCACCCAACAAGCTGTTGGGCTTAACAGCCCAGTGAGTAAAACATGCTTATTTCAAATTTGGGCTAGACTTGCTACACGATATAAACATAGGATAATTATTTGCAATTCGACTCATACGCATAAACTTTGAGTTTTTGATGACACGTTAAAACTGTTTTGGTTAAACCAAGTTGACGGATTAAGTAATCACTTTGACGACATACTCGACCCGTGTCGAGACTAATTAGACCAATCAGTAAACCAAACAGCCAACCCTTGTGGGACTGTGACCCAAACCGAGACTAACCAAGACAAGGCCACCCTTGTGGTCTTTCGTTAAATCCGAGCACACAAACCAAACGACTACACTAACTTAACAGCAATAATGATAAGATTGCCGAGACCAAAATGAATAAACAAGCGTAATAAAATTTTGTTATGCCGAGACCAAGAGGTCTCGGCGTCACACCCTAGTCGAACAACAATCTTCGAACACACAACATAACAGTGACAACCTCAACAATCCATAATAGCAATAATAGTGACCACTACGACCATAACCAAGAAATTATCATCCCTACTCTGTCGAGATCAAAACAGCCCAAACACAACTAATCTAAGTCGAGACTCACGAACAGTTAAACAAACACCATTTTCAGTTAAGATCTTACCACACGAACTTAATAAAAACATGTTTTAAATCCGGGGTTTAATCATAAATCTATTAACGAGTTTTATCAGTGTTACAGCCACGAAAATTCATATTAATCCTATTTAATCCGTTTTAATCCACGAAAGACTATGATAAAATAATTATAATCGAATTCAAAGTGAGGAAAATAAATAAACAATAGCTTCTCGGTTTTACCATGACGAGTAAGATACGGAGGAGAGGGAAAGGACGGCGATGGCGGAGTGGTGCTGTCGTGGTTGTGGTGGCGCGTGGACTTGCAGTTACGAACCAAACAAATTCCCGAAAAAAAAATAAATACCTTCGATCTACAAACTGGTCATAAGTTACCGAGAGAAAAGAATGGATGGGGTGGGTTTTGAGGCGTGTGAAGCATAGGGATTTGATGAGAATGGTGAAATAAGTTAAGTGGTGGTGGTGGTGAATTAAGATGAGCGGCGGTGGTAGGGTGTTGGCCGGTTTTGAGGCCGGATAATCTTGAGAGAGTGAGGTGAGAGATGAAGGAAATATAAATAGATATGTGAAATGCGTGTTTATAAGAGAAACAATGGAGGGTACGTGTATAGGTTTAGTGAATGACAGATTTGTATATTAGGTGTATGGATTGAAGGACAGATACGTATATGAGGTTGATGAAGGACAACTATAAGTATGGATTCTTGGAGTATTGTACCGACATCTAAAATATCTAGCATTTTGTCCCACGTTTGTAGCTTGGTTTACTTTGCTTTTATAATGAAGTTGTTAGTTAGTGTCATTTTATAAAGAGTGTATTGATATAAATTGTAAGTAGGTAAAAAGTTGGGTTGTAGATTAATTAAATAGGGTTTGTGTAATTAAATATGTTTTGTATAAATAAATGTAGTTAGTGAAATATAAATGTGAGGTTTAGTAGTTTTAACTATAATGTATAATTTGTGTATCATAAATTTAGTGTGAATGGAGTTTTGTGAAACACTGAGTTTTCAAAGTACGTGTTGCTATTTAATATATGTTGTTGAAACGTAATGTGATAAAAGAAAAGTTTAAATTTTCCCGTAAAAATGGGTTTTGTTAAATGGTAACTCGAGGTTATTATTAATTAATGAGGATTATCATAACGGATTTTTGTGGGATCTTACAGTATCCACCCCTAAATTTTGAACTTCGTCCCGAAGTTCAGTCTGCGATAGGTGTTGAAAATATGATGTTCTGAGGTGAGAGATTATGAAGAATGTTGTCGAGAGGTTTCTATCCGAAACTTGAGGAAACGATATCTAGTTAGATTTGTTCATGCTAGATGGAATAAATTCGAATGTTTGGTTAATTAATAAACCTAAAGATTTAGAATAATGAGAACAACGGTCAGGAACTGTGGAAATTTAACGGCTAGTTAACAGTGTATAATACCAATCATGTATTTGATAAACAGGTAAAGTATTTCTACCAGTAAGTAAATAGAGTTTCCCAGCAAAGGCGTTATAAATCCACTTAGTTCCATGCAGCAGGTTAATAAATCTCTGTTTTTCCTCATTGTAAGGATTGCCATGTGGGAGTGTTTCTTAATATCTCTGACTGAAACCTTATCAGTCCGTCCTAGAAATCCATCCTGTCGGACAAAAGTTCAGGTAGGGTGTCGTTGGTTGTGAGTGGTGTTTTGTCAATGATGTTAATAGGAGTGTATCAATCTGTTCTTTATGACGCTCCAGTCGCATCATGTTGGTGGGAGGAGTAGGTGTGTGGGTATCTGTTGTCCTAAAGTTCTATCCAGTCTTGAGGATTCGGGCTGAAAGAGTAACAGCAGGTGGGAAATAGTAGTTGCGAGGGAGACCTGAGATGGTAAATTATTTCTAAGAGTAAGCTTCTGTTGGTGAGGTGTAAACAAGTAAGTCTGAGTGAGTAGTCTTAACGAGTAGTCGGGTCCAACCGACGGTGAAGGGAATGATGATAGTAGTGGTGGTAAGGTCTGGTGACGTTATCCTGATCATGTCTAGGGGTGAAATAAGGTGAAAATGATAGTATAATTGGTACTAAACATAGGTATATCTTCTTAATAAGTCCATTGAGGTAGCTCCAATTTAGTGTCATAAAAGGTTCGAGTTCGTATGGTACTAAAATCCTAACTTTTCTGTGTCGAGTTATCGGTGCATATGGGTGTGGTGGTTTAGTTAAAGGAGAATTTGTCTCGATCTCTTTTCAAATCGTTTCTTAGTGTGAATTTTGTCTAATTTCGAATGTTGTTGGACAACCAATCAACTCTTCAATGGATAGGATTCAGCAGTTCCCCTAATTTTCTGACGTAAGGGTGAGTGAATTGGTGATAATGAGAGTGGTATGTGAGTAAGTTCCGTATTAGACTGGGGTTGAGTCATTAGTTCATAGAGAGGTTCAGTATCCGTGGTGATATGATAACAAGATGATGTAGAAGTAGTATGAAGGGTAAGTTTGGTAATGTCAACTGGTTGGGCAGACACAGTATTTGTAGTAGCCGAAAATAATAATTATAAGTAATTCGTACGTTAAGAGCGTAACGGTAAGTGTGAAATAATACAGTGTGTAACGTGTGAAGAGTAATTATCAAGCATGTAAAGATTAGTGCAACATAATCTTAATAGGTAATGTATTGAGCACGGCAGTCTACAGACACGGAGGGCGTAAAATGGTATGGTGTAAAATCATTCATTTTGAAAGTGTGGTTATAGTTCAATGTTTTAAAATGTTTGATTCTCTATAACCATAGGCTCTGATACCAAACTGTAACACCCCCAAATTTGGTTTGTGGCAGCGGAAAAGTAATTTGGGTGTTACGGTGAGGATCGAAGTTTAATTCTCAGGAAACGGCCCAAAAAGGGCGTTTTGAAAGTTATATGTCATTCAAAATATTATTTTTGATACAAAGGTAAATATTTGATTTGAGAATCCCATAAAAAGATGTGATAATTTTTAAAGAATGACATATTTGATTTTACACCATTAAAGTTATCAGAGTAAAGGATGCCCGCTCCGTGTCTTGTCCTGCTCCGTTAATTACCTGAGATAAACATGCTTAAAAACGTCAACACAATGGTTGGTGAGTTCGCGGAGTTTGATAGAAAATATCTCTCTTTAAAAGGTGTATAGTGATAATAGTTCTCCATGAAATAAATAAAGAATTGCGTTGTATAAAATCCACCAGTGAATAATGTATAATCTTCAAAATCATAAGTTTCATATTATAAATGAAGTTGAGCTACGTTGTTATATGCTCGAAATGGGATGTTAAGTCAGCTTTTAGATGTAAAGATATATCAAGCATTTTGAATTGTCTTGAGTAGAATTCTCAGTTAAATCACATATGATAACAATTAAAGTTCAAGTACGAGATTCATAATCATATCACGTAAATTAATAATAGTCTAAAGTCTGAGATCTATCAGTGAAAAGTGGTGGTCTTCTAATACAGCTGTATTCTAGGATATATATGAAACATTCATATATTCATAAAGTTATATTGCCCTAAGCCTCATGACACGCAAAACGTTAACAATTGGGAGTCCCACCAGGGTTACCTGATGGGGGAGTTACGGCCCTCAAGTTAATAGGTGATTTGCCAATTCCTATTTTTCTCAAATATAGTGTATCACTGCTAAATACGACTAACCATAAGGCATTCCGTCACAGTATTTAGGGGATAGGTCGTCAGCCTTAACAGGTTTCGAAGCTGTTCACTATATTCGCGCTCACCGCAGTGATTAATGGCTCATGATCGAGGGACTTTATGGCAATAAAGGGGTACTTAGGCAATATAGGTTTCAGGGTTCATCAGGTATACGTATTTTGGTTTTGGCAATTCTCTCCAGAAAATGTAGAATATCATAATAAAGTTAACAGCTCATTCATTTGTTATATGAATACATACAGTGAGTTTCAGTATCATGTTACGTCAAGTAGTCCGAAGATGTTATGTTTCAAGTTCAGTGTTTAAGCTAATCAAACAATTTGCACATATAACGTACACGTATTCCTTTCAAGTATAATTCAAACATATAAAGCATAGTTGATAGTTTTGAGCAAATCATGAGAGTTATAAAACAGTTAAAGCATGTATCTCCCCCAAAAGAATTATTAAAAACAAGTATTAAAATAGGAGGGGCCACGACTCACGATAAATCATAAGAGTTTTCATAGTACTTATAGAAGTATAAACGTCAAGCAAATCATATATTTGATAATGAGTAAAACATTTACAAGCATGTATCTCCCCCAAAAGAGTTATTAAAAGCAAGTATTAAAAGAGGGGGCCACGACTCACCTTAGCCACAGCAAGCAAAGATCACACTGAAATGACTGGCATCTAGAGCATATTACAACAGTCTCATACAGCAACGACAGTACACAACCTAATATGTATACAGTTACCTCAAAACATGTCTAGCACAATAATAAAGTCTATAAAAGATAAAGCGTCATAGTTTTCGTGGATTATTCAGTTTTCCAAAACTTATCAAAAGCTTAGTTTAAATGTTTCATGTAGTGTGGTAAGATAACCTAGACTCGGCAGACAACTCACGCCAAATAGAAAAGACATCAACTAGCACAAGAGGATACTGACGAGAACTCGAACCAAGGAGGACAACTTAGAAGCTAAAGACAAACATACATCTCAAATCAAATAACTAGTTTGTACGTTTCGGCATTTACCCCGTTATCCCCAAATAGTTGGTATAAGACAATGATGTTTTATAAAAATATGCTTAACTAATAAAACTACCTTTTTCCAAGTCGTCGAGACTTGGATTAACTAAAATTACAATATTTATCAAGTTTATGTCCCGTTATTATTTTTGTAATATTAGTTTAAGTTTTGTTAAAGATTTTGTGTCCATTTCATGTCTCAAAGTATTCAATAAGTCCAATGTCTACGGTAGTAAGTCTGATAGCGTTCCACATCTGTCCAATGTCCAAGTATAATGATCAAATTCCGTATTCAAATTTAAATCATGATTCCAAATATAATCCGAAACGTACCGATCGTATCACAGTCAAAGCCAAAAATAAGAACTCGGTTATCAATAATATTTTGACACAACAATTATCTCAAACACACTCTTTTACAATTTATTGGGCTTCAGCCTCAAATTAATTTTTAAACAACTATTTTTGTTATGGGCTTATGAGTCATTTGAGCAACAACCCACCCAACAAGCTGTTGGGCTTAACAGCCCAGTGAGTAAAACATGCTTATTTCAAATTTGGGCTAGACTTGCTACACGATATAAACATAGGATAATTATTTGCAATTCGACTCATACGCATAAACTTTGAGTTTTTGATGACACGTTAAAACTGTTTTGGTTAAACCAAGTTGACGGATTAAGTAATCACTTTGACGACATACTCGACCCGTGTCGAGACTAATTAGACCAATCAGTAAACCAAACAGCCAACCCTTGTGGGACTGTGACCCAAACCGAGACTAACCAAGACAAGGCCACCCTTGTGGTCTTTCGTTAAATCCGAGCACACAAACCAAACGACTACACTAACTTAACAGCAATAATGATAAGATTGCCGAGACCAAAATGAATAAACAAGCGTAATAAAATTTTGTTATGCCGAGACCAAGAGGTCTCGGCGTCACACCCTAGTCGAACAACAATCTTCGAACACACAACATAACAGTGACAACCTCAACAATCCATAATAGCAATAATAGTGACCACTACGACCATAACCAAGAAATTATCATCCCTACTCTGTCGAGATCAAAACAGCCCAAACACAACTAATCTAAGTCGAGACTCACGAACAGTTAAACAAACACCATTTTCAGTTAAGATCTTACCACACGAACTTAATAAAAACATGTTTTAAATCCGGGGTTTAATCATAAATCTATTAACGAGTTTTATCAGTGTTACAGCCACGAAAATTCATATTAATCCTATTTAATCCGTTTTAATCCACGAAAGACTATGATAAAATAATTATAATCGAATTCAAAGTGAGGAAAATAAATAAACAATAGCTTCTCGGTTTTACCATGACGAGTAAGATACGGAGGAGAGGGAAAGGACGGCGATGGCGGAGTGGTGCTGTCGTGGTTGTGGTGGCGCGTGGACTTGCAGTTACGAACCAAACAAATTCCCGAAAAAAAAATAAATACCTTCGATCTACAAACTGGTCATAAGTTACCGAGAGAAAAGAATGGATGGGGTGGGTTTTGAGGCGTGTGAAGCATAGGGATTTGATGAGAATGGTGAAATAAGTTAAGTGGTGGTGGTGGTGAATTAAGATGAGCGGCGGTGGTAGGGTGTTGGCCGGTTTTGAGGCCGGATAATCTTGAGAGAGTGAGGTGAGAGATGAAGGAAATATAAACAGATATGTGAAATGCGTGTTTATAAGAGAAACATGGAGGGTACGTGTATAGGTTTAGTGAATGACAGATTTGTATATTAGGTGTATGGATTGAAGGACAGATACGTATATGAGGTTGATGAAGGACAGCTATAAGTATGGATTCTTGGAGTATTGTACCGACATCTAAAATATCTAGCATTTTGTCCCACGTTTGTAGCTTGGTTTACTTTGCTTTTATAATGAAGTTGTTAGTTAGTGTCATTTTATAAAGAGTGTATTGATATAAATTGTAAGTAGGTAAAAAGTTGGGTTGTAGATTAATTAAATAGGGTTTGTGTAATTAAATATGTTTTGTATAAATAAGTGTAATTAGTGAAATATAAATGTGAGGTTTAGTAGTTTTAACTATAATGTATAATTTGTGTATCATAAATTTAGTGTGAATGGAGTTTTGTGAAACACTGAGTTTTCAAAGTACGTGTTGCTATTTAATATATGTTGTTGAAACGTAATGTGATAAAAGAAAAGTTTAAATTTTCCCGTAAAAATGGGTTTTGTTAAATGGTAACTCGAGGTTATTATTAATTAATGAGGATTATCATAACGGATTTTTGTGGGATCTTACAGAAAAGTTGGATGTTTGTTTTAACCAACGATGTAAAGTTATGTAAGTGGTCGATATCACCACTAGTTGTTGTATATTATATCTATGGATTGAATGGGAGTTGGCCGTTATGTGAACGCCAACTAAGGTTTATTCTTTGATTAAGATCTTGTTGAGTATAATTCGTGTCTACCTAAAGCGTGTGTTTCAAGTGTTAAAGCGTGAGTTATTCTATGATATGAGTCTTATTCATGGGATGGTTGGGATAGTGATTAACCACACTTAGGATTTTAATTTATTTGTTTTGTTTATTTTTCATTTTACACCAATTTATATCCCAAATATTATCCATACCCTTTATTATTCTTTATCCAACCAAACCTTTGATTTATTGAGATTAGGGATTTGAGCAATCTTAAGTATCGTAGTCGTGGATTCGGCTATGTATTTATGATTTTGTCGCCCTTTTTGATATATTATTATTGGTGAAGTTTGGACCTATCTTTAGCCTATTCGAGTTAAGGATTTGAGCAATTGCAAGTATCGTGTTCGTGGATTCGATCATGTATTTGTGATTTTGTCGCCTTTTCTGGAATTTGAGATCGATAGAGATTAAGAATGATTAACCCTTAAACCTCAAAACCCTTTTTACCGCTTTAGACTTGTTATTCCTTGGCTTTAGTGGGGGAGATGTGTATACTTTCCAAGCTTATGATAGAATATTCGTCACGACTGGACAGTTAAACGATTAGATTTGCTTTTATCAAATTATTTTATCTAACTTCTAATTCGTTAAGTGTTTAGTTGTGTGATTATGACAAAAATGAATACATGCTTAAATATAAAAATAAATCCTAATATCTTTTAGGATACATTTTCATAAGATTAATTCTAAGGTTTACTTGGGGACAAGTAAAGTTCAAGTGGGGGGATATTTGATGAACTCAAATAAGTACATTTTATTACTATCATTTATCCTAATAATTTGACTTGTTTTATTATATTATGTATGAGGATTGATACTTAATCGTTTACTTTTGTAATTCTCAGGTAAAAACAAGCATTTGGTGAAACTTGGCGATTTTGGACTAATTATGGAGCAAAACATGCAAGAAGTTAAGAGTCTACTGAAATGTACAAGATCAAGACATTCTGCTCCAGATGCGCCGCATCTTGCTTATCACATACGGCGCATCACTATCAATATTTCACAAGATACGATCCAAGATACAAAAGGACATGCGCCACATCTATAAATGGAGTTACGCCGCATCTTCTGGCGGTGTACGAATATTCCTGAATATTATAATCTTGGACCCCACGCGAAGTTAAGTCAATGCGCCGCATCTACTTACTAGATGCGCCGCATCTTACCCTCAGACAGAAACTATAAATACCCCAAAGACCAGACGAATTAAGAGTTCCGAAGTTTAGACAGAAGACCGAAGTACAGAAACCTAGGACGAATTCAGTCAAGGCAGCAGCACAAGACACACCCAAACGAAGATACAAGAGCTGTAAGAAGGTGCTGCATGTGTTTAATTCATTAAGTAATTTTGTTTTATTGTGTTAGTAAACTTTAATTCATCAAGATTGGTGGCTTGTGTAATGTGACAACGGAAAGATTGCACTCCCTTAAAACTGCTTTCTCATTAATTAAAGTTTATATGTTGATGTCTTTGGTAACTTTTATTAGTGCATTGATAACCTCTGTGTCTAGCTGAGCGTTGATCGGGTCGCCATGCCTCTGCCCTCGCCTATTTATTAGATCGCCTATGCATTCTATCGTCTGTAGAAAAGTAGGAAGAAAGATAAATAGGATAGTCATAAGTAATCATTAAGGGTTTACTCGCCGATAAGATTAGAACCAACGAGAAAGGACTTAATCTCGGTGCGTTGCATCGAACTATACACTTCATATAAAACTAGCAATAAAACAAGTGACAAACTACTTATCTATCAGGACAGCCTTCTTATTGTCTCGAGTATTTATCTGTGTACGTGTGTGCTACTTGCTGATTCGTGCCTATTGGTTTAGTTTATTATTTAATTGCAACCAAATCGTGCCAGTCTCTCAGACTGAACCCCTTTGCGTTAGATTAGGTTGTATAGCTAACTTAATATATTAAAATACTGATTAGAATAACTAGATAATACGTTCCACTCTTAGTGATCGACACTCTACTTACCATTATATTCATACTGACCGGGTACACTGCTCGTTAAGTGTGTGTGTTATTGATAAGTCGGCTAAATATAAATTTAAAACTTGAGTAGGCATTAATACTGCTAAACCGCAACGACACATCGCACGCATCATTATAGTAAGAACTTTGTCAGGAAATTCCTTAGAGTACTCCATCCGAAGTGGAGAGCAAATGTGACGGCCATTGAAGAATCTAAAGATCTTTCAAGCATGTCACTTGACGAGCTAATTGGAAATCTCAAAGTTCATGAGATGGTAATGGAAAAAGATTCAGAAATAGTTAAGGGTAAAAAGGAAAAAGTCAAATCCATTGCCTTAAAAGCTAGAGTAGACTCAAGTGATAATGAAGAATCTAGTTCGGGTAGTGAAGATGAAGAATATGCCATGGCCGTAAGAGATTTCAAGAAGTTTTTTAGAAGGCGAGGAAAGTTCGTAAGACAACCTCGAGAAGATAAGAAATCCTTTCGGAAGGATCGTGATGACAAGAAAGGAAAAGGGGAAAGAAAATGTTTTAGATGCGGAGATACAAGTCATCTAATAGGAGATTGTCCCAAGCCACCAAAGAACAAAACTCAAAGAGCTTTTGTAAGTGGTGCTTGGAGTGACAGTAAAGATGATGACGAAGAGCCTAAGAATGACGAAGTTGCTCTCATGGCTCAAGACTCAAACGATGTACACTCTGACTCATCTTATTCTTCTATTGATGACGACACCTTGCAAAAGGAATATAACAAACTATGTGAACTTAGCTTAAAAATCATAAACAAAAATAAGTTTTTGAAAACTAAAAAGGAATTTTTAGAAAATGAAGTTTATGAGTTAAATGAAAAAGCTAAACGATTAGAAAAGAGTAAAGCTATTGACGAGGTATGTATATTATGTCAAGAGCTTAGACTTGAATTAGAGAATCTTAAAATCACACAAGACGCACTTATCAAACAAAACTCTAAATTCAAAAGATTTGATAAAAATATTAGTTGTGTGTATGAAATAATGAAAATCCAAAAATTACCACATGATAAAACTGGACTAGGTTTTATGAAATTAGGAGATTTAAGTAGTCTAAAGAAACAAGCCAAAAAAGTACAAGAAACTGTTCCAACAGTCTCAGAAACCCACGGATCAAACGAAACCAAATCCTTGGTTCCGCCTGTGGTAGAGAAGGGATCCGTGGGTACTGTAGCAGAACAGAAAGCTTGCATATCGGCTCATACAGAGTTCGTTAAAGTCACAAAGAAATCTAATACTAGTTGAACTATAAATAAACAAAAACCAGCTATTACTATAGGAGTAGGACTCGCTAAGAATGAGTTTAGAGCTAAAACTACTCAACAAAGGCCTAAGACAACTATTCCCAAACGCCCCTTTCCAAAAAGAAACTACAACACACAACCTTATTATCAAAATGGTTGGAACCAAAACTTTCCTAGGCATTATCAAACTCCTAACTACATACCATGGAACCCATATCCACCATTCCCATACATGAATCAAGTTAATGGGATGTTTAACCAAAATGGACCCATGAGATATTGGGGACCAAATGCTTGAGTTTTTCTATAACTTAGGTATGCTTGAAAGTCGGCTTAGAACCAAACGAGTGGATAAAAGATAGCGGTTGTTCAAGGCATATGACGGGAAACAAGAGCCTCTTCTCAACCTACCAAGAATATGACGAAGGTAATGTTACTTTTGGTAGCAAGTTAAAAAGAAAATTCGTCGGAAAAGGTACTATCTCTTATGACTCTCTTTCTATTGATGATGTTGCTCATGTTGATAACCTAGGATTTAACTTGCTTAGCATTAGCCAACTATGTCGTAAAAAGTATGATGTCCTCTTCAGTGAAAACAGAAGTAAAATACTTAAAGACGGTATAACCATAGCTAAAGGAGTTTTGAAAAATAACGTATATGTTATGAAAATAAATAAAACATCTAAAGATAAACTTTGCCTCACCTCTCTAGATGATACCTCAACTCTTTGGCATAGACACTTAGGCCACGTCAATATGAGACTCATCCAATCTCTATCATCTAAGGAACTCGTTAGGAACTTACCCAAGTTGAAATATGACCAACACTTTTGTGATGCTTGCAAAATTTGGAAACAAGTTCATAATAGCCATAAAGCTAAAAATATGGTGTCTACATCTAGGTGTCTAGAACTTTTGCATATGGATTTATTTGGTCCATCCGCTATGCAAAGTTATGGAGGCAACTTCTACACTTTGGTCATAGTAGATGTTTATTCAAGATACACTTGGACAAAAATTTTGAAAAGTAAAAATGAAGCTTTTGATAAATTTGAAATTCTTAGTAAGAAAATTCAAAATCAACTAGGAAGTAGCATTGTGTCAATTAGAACGGATCATGGTCGTGAATTTGATAATAAAACACAATTTGGAGCTTTTTGTGATGCTAATGGCATAACACATAATTTTTCAGCTCCTCGTAATCCTCAGTCAAACGGTGTAGTAGAACATAAAAACCGAACTCTCCAAGAAATGAGTAGAACAATGCTTAATGAACAAAACATACCACAAAAATTTTGGTGTAACGCCGTTGACACATCTACCTATATCTTAAATAGAGTTTTAATAAGACCATTTTTGAATAAAACTCCATATGAACTATATAGAGGCAAAAAGCCAACATTAGGCTACTTTATAGTTTTTGGAAGCAAGTGCTTTATTCTAAACACTAAGGAGTATCTCACCAAATTTGACCCAAAGTCGTATGAAGGTGTATTCCTTAGATATTCTCAAAATAGCAAAGCTTATATTATTTTAAGCAAAGAAACCTTAAGAGTCGAGGAATCGTTGAATGTAACATTTGACGAAAGCCCACCTCCCTCTAAGACGTCACCTTTGGTAGATGATGACTTAGTTGAAAGTCAAATGGTTGAAAACCAAGAGAGTCTAGATAATGACAAGGAAGATGAATTATTGGTATGTGTTAAATTACACATACCTTTTACCTAATAAAACGGACCAAATATACCAAAAACTAACTAATTATGCCAAATATATTGTGTTTTTGTGTTTATACATGTGCAGGCACGGATATCAAGGAAAATGACAAAAATCAATGAAAAATGGCAAAACCGAGCACGGGAAATGGAAAAGGATCGAAAGCCAAGGCCGGGGATGAATTTATCAAAGATTATGCTCAAATTTTCAGAATCTACCTTGAAGAATCATCATATGTGACAAATGACCCTTGGAATAATTTTATAAAGTTGGTCTTGGAATTTTGAGTTTTGGCAGAATTAATCCCTCAAAGTTAAGTCTATTTCAAGCCAAATCCCAAAAAGAACTAAAATTAACACAACACAAACCTGGTTATTTAACAAAACCCATCCCCTATCCAACCCAATGTTCCAGCCCAACACCCCAAAAGCCCATCCACACCCTTTAACCCAATCGGATCCTCCACAACCCTACCCTCTTAACCTAGTCAAACCCACCTATACCTTAACCCGCCAAAAAAAAAAACAACTATCACTATTCTGTGTAGTATGATAAGACAGTCATTTTCTGAGCTTTCTTGAGATAACAAGGATTTTCGTAACCTAGAGCCATTTTCTGTGTAGTATGATAAAACGAGTCTGGTTTGTTTGTAATCACATTGATTGTTTGAATCGAATGACCCGTTTTAACCAGAGTGTTTTCCAAATCTTTTATCTTATGTTCCAACTCTTTGATTTCGTCCAAAAGTTTATCTTCTTTCTTTGCAAAGTCCTTTTTCAACTCATCCCGTTCTTTTTCAAGATTGGTATAAGCCGATTTTTGTTTTGAAGGTTGGTTTGTTAAATAAGAAATTTCTTGTTTTATAGAATTGATGGTTTTTGTCGAACTGATTTGAAGTTCGTCAAATTTGTTTTTCAATTGTCTGTCTTTAGCAAGTAACTTCTTATAACCAATTTCAAACTCTGACTCGCGTTGTTTATCTATTTGAAAACTTTTTTAATTTTCCTTGTACCTCTCAAGCTCAGCGGTCAAATTCTCATTTGCGGCCTTAATTTCGCGATTGACCGTTTTAACTTTCTCAATTTCAATGCTACAATTGTTTATTAATGATTCAAATAGAGCACGCGTTTCCTCATCATTATCAGCCTTCTGTGAAATTGAGCCTCCACTTAGATCCATAATTGGAGGTGTCGAATTAATATTGCTACTATTCGACTCATCCAGATATGTGTCATAAAGGGGTGTTGGATTCTCAGGATGCTGTTTCTGATGAGTAGACATATCGAATAAATCATTATTGTGGCATGTATTGAAGCTTGGTACCTCTGAAAGTGCATTGGTGTCGTAAACAGACGGTGTGTCAGAATCAATGTCGTACTTAGCCTCCTGAATATTTTCCATAAAGATTCAGTTTACATTGATATCTTCTCGATCTTCCATGTCATCCATAAGAGCTATAAAATCATTTTCCTCAGCACTCAACTGAATCCCTGCTTCTTCCTTTTGTGCCAACAGCAACACTTTCTGAAGATACGCAATATCCTTTTTTCGTGGCTTAGTAGGACAGTTCATTGTAATATAACCTACACCTTGACAGTTGAAACACTTTATCAGATTACCCTGATTCACATTTCCATACGTCCCAACAACTGGAGCTGCAACATTCCCAATCTAATTACCCACTGTCTGATTCCCAACATTCTGACCCCTCTGATTTCCAGCAATCTGACCCATCTGATTTTCCGCATACTGACCCCTCTGATTTACTGCATTCTGCATATTCTGATTACCCATCTGAAATCCAGTAGCATATCCCTGCGGATTCCCAATAACTCCAACCATTTGTCCTCCTTGACCCATATTGAAACTCGGCTGAGCAATCTGCCTGTTTCGATGAAATCCTTTGGTTGTTGTTGGTTGGTGTCGAATAGCGTCCTTGGAATGCCTTTGTCAAATAAGCAAATGCTTGTGTCAAAGCAGAAGTAGATTCATCATTGTCAGTGATCTCTGGTTCTTGATATTGTGGGTATTGTTGTTGTGGATAGAATTGTTGTTGTGGTATGACAACAATTTGTTGTTGTAGAATGTATGGTTGTTGCATGTAGTTGTGGTTGGAAGATGATGATGGTTGATGTGGTGTGTTCAATGAGTATGAAGTTGGTGTATTAGCATACATTGCTAGTGGATCATGATTCTTAGCAAGTAATTATACCCTGACTTCATTAGCCTCAGCTTGGTTTTGCTTCAAGAAATCGTACAACTGATCATAGTTAACTTCATGCAAGTTCTTTGTCTGATAAACAATGGTGACATATCTTACCCATTTAGGTTGTAGCTCGTTCAGAAACTTGGTGTTGTTTGCTATGTTCTTCAGTGTGAGGTTATGTCTGGATAAGTCACTCATGATCTTACAGAACCTGTGGTAGTACGATTCTATTGATTCTCCAGGAATTGAAGTGAACTTGTGTAGCTCCTTGAGCAATTGTGTTTCCATTTCCTTTTCCCGATGTCTGTCCCATACATTAACCTCTTGACTCTTTCCCAGACTGCATGAGTACTTCCTTCGCTATCCACAGTTGCATAAGTCGTTTCAGGTAGTCCAAGAATGACTAGATGAAATGCAAGATCATCAGCTGCAATTTGTAGTTTGTCTTCTTTATTGTACTCTTCTTCAGTCTGATCTCTGTAAAATGGTTGTACTCGGGGGTTCCATTAGGATCTCCAGGGTCTAGGACTTGTCGTGGTTAAAAGGGTCCTTCCAAAACGGATTTGACAAGAAGTTTTCCGTTTGGTTTGCTCTTAAGATAGCGCATCATATGACTAGCCCACTGGGCGTATCCACCTTTTGACAGCATAGGAGGACGATTTTCAGCACCAGCTGCATAAATATCTTGCTGAGTTGCCATCGATGTATGATAAAGTTGATCTTGGATCGGTTCAACGATGTAGGAGTTGTGTTTGTTGTAAGTTAATGCAAGTTGTTGTAGTGAAATTTTGGTCTGAAAACTTAAAAACGTCGATAACTTGTTTTCGTAGTGGATTTGGGCCTCGAAGGTTGGCTTGAATGAACATTAATTGATCCAACGTGTCGTTCTCCTTGTTCTCGCGGTCGTTTTGACAGGTTATTCGTTGAAAACGGAGTTACGGTTCAAAAGTTATGGCCGTTTGAAGTTCTGCTGAAAAATTCTCCAAATTTGTAAAACTTGTCCAAATTCGTAAAATTTGTCCAAATTCGTAACATTTGTCCAAATTCGTAAGATTCTTACTAACTTTTCCAAGCTAGAAGAATTTCCCAAGTCGAAGTAATCCACAAGCTTATCCAAGCTAGGGAAGTACTGAGTAATCCTTGATGCACGAAGAATCTTCAACAGGAGCAAGTTCGTAAAGCTTATTCGTAAGATCAGCACAAATTCGTAAAACTGGTTCTTATTCGTAAACTCAGGGTTTTACTAATTTCTTATTCGTAAAATAGCCCCAAATTCGTAAAATGAGGGTTTTGACCACAAATTTGTAAAATGGCCAGATTTTTGAAAATCGATAAACACCCATTTTTTGACGATTTTGATCCGTTCTTTTTGCCAAACCATACTTAATAATCACTAGAACTTCAATAAAACAACAACGTTAACACTAAAACACGTAAAAATCAAAACTTTATGACAAAAGCTCATGTTTTTATGTAAAAAATGCAACTTTTTTGCAAGTTTCAATCAAAAAACGAAACACAAACACTCCTATATCATTGTTAGGCTTTGATACCAATTGTAGGACCTTAAATATCAACTATATATCACGTATAAGCTTAGTATGGTGACTTGAGATGGGCTGTTTTAGAGAGAGAAAGTAGAGAGACGGAAGAGAGAAATATATTACTAAAACACACACAATACACACTCAAGCACACACCTCAAATGTGTCATTTGAGGTGTATTTATACATAAAACGAGTTGCCCTAAAGGGCCTTGTAATGGGCTTCGTTAGGTGGGTTTGGATTACATGAAACTAAAAGGCTTATTACATAACCTATAGAATATTATATTTACCAAGTCCACGAGCCCATTTACTATTCTATTACAATTTCTAAGACACGTTACAAAGTTCTAATAATCGAGAATGATCATCACTTTTCTTTGATGCTAACATGTACAATATCGTATATTTATTTTCATCTCACAGTAACTACTGGGGTCGGGTCTAACTTTAATATTTATCTTCGTGTCAATAATAAGTTTAGCCGTATTTATTCTTTAAATTCGTGTACACGCGGGTTAAAGTTATAAAGAGGAATAACATGAGTCGTTATTGAACGTCATGAGTTAAGAAACAATATTTTTGCAGATCTCCTTACTCAATCTCATAAAAAGAAACAACATGAGTAGTTCGTATATGTACAATATCTTGTATTCAAGTACATGTTACAGTTTTCATTTTGATATTTATAATATCTCGCATATACATTAAATGAATGGAAGACCTAATTTGTGTGGCTAAATTCATGCCTAAACATATGTGACATGATCTTGATGGTTTGTGAAAAAGTGGGTCCTTTGGCTGCAGCCATCAGGATGATGCCACATAGACTTAGGCATGAATTTAGACACAACTTTTAAGCCTCTCAATCACTACTCTAAATTAATATATAATGATAATAATATTTATTAATAACAACGTATATGGTTCTTTATAATATGAAGTGTAGGAGATATTTAGTAAATTTATAAAGTTACAAATAAAAACATAGAAACTGATAAATTTATTTAATTCTTTATAATTCATTTAAAATTTAACAACTAATATTTTATTAAAGGATAATTTCAAAAATGCCCCGGTTGGCCAAGGCGTGGTGTTTTCTAGACGGAATCTTTTGTGTTTGCTTTTTTAGACCAGGGCAATCAGTACTTTTTGGGCAACTAAAATCTGCAAGTGACAAGTGTGACTTTACGGATTACAAGGTAGGGCAACTTGTGTATTTTTGGGCAACTGGTATACTTTTTGGGCAACTGGCGGCTTTCATGTCGGACAAGTGGTGGCACATGGTTGGCTAAATTCAAGTTGCCAAGTCAACTGGTCTAGAAAAGCAAACACAAAAGATTCCGTCTATAAAACCCCACGCCTTGGGCAACTAGGTCATTTTTGGAATTATCCCTTTTATTAATTACCCCATCTTTTTTTGGTTTTTTATAAAATCAACACATGTATTTGAGAAGCTTATGAAAGTACTTTAAATCTTTAATTTGATTCATAAAAACACCAAACATGTCACGATCAACAGTTTGCTTATTGTAACTAAAGAAGACAACTACTCTCATCTATATTCTTATCAGCTATATAACAATCAGTACTAACTCCTACAACAAGCTTTCATCGATTTATGGTTTTGTTGTGGTGTCTTATTTTAGTACTTTGTGTATTTGCATCATTAGAAGTGAAATTATGAAATAAAAATAGGTGTTGATTGGCTTATACATGTATGCAAACATATATAAAAAAAAGGGGTAATTCTACAAATAGCCCGGTCTAGTAAAGTGTGGGTTTTTTGGCCCCAAAAAAGTTGCTTTCCCAAAATAGCCCAACACTTTAAGCGACTAAATCTGGGTGTGACATGTGGCGGAAAAAAGTCGCTTAAGCGACTTTTTGTAAATTAAGCGACTTTCGATTAAGCCCAGCAGTAGAAACAGATGCACTAGCAGTAGATTGAAAAAAAAGTCGCTTAAGCGACTTTTTTTGAATTAAGTGACTTTTTTCCGCCACATGTCACTCCCAGATTCAGTCGCTTAAAGTGTTGGGCTATTTTGGGAAAGTGACTTTTTTGGGGCCAAAAAAACCCAACAATTTACTAGACCGGGCTATGTCTATATTTAGCCCTAAAAAAAAAGAACAATTCTAATGATTAAAAAAAAAAAAAAAAAAAAAAAAAAAACGATACCTGATGGGGATCCCTGATTACCGACGGGAAAGCAAAATTGATCCCCAATGGGGATGGGGCAGGGAAGAATGTGGGTATTGAGGATAGGGGACGGGGATGGGAAATGCAATCCCCGATATCCCCGAGCCCGTTGCCATCCCTAGTCCCCTCTAACCCAACCCACGCGTACGGTTTATATGTACCACAATTGAGCAATTGACCACACAACCTCCACATTATGATAATTACTTTTTGTTTTGTTATTGTTTTCATCATTAATTTTATTAATAAAACTAAAGGTATAAATATATACAAATTTAACATTTGAAATAAAATAACTATAAATAACGTAGGCGCCCAATAATTTTCTCTAACTACTCCCTCCGTCTCATAATAAATGTCCATTTTCATAATGCACAAAGTTTTAGAAAATCCCACTAACTACACTTTACACCAATCATATATCATCTTCAATCACTAAACTCTCTTCTCATTGGTTGAAATACTAAGTGGACAAGGTCTTTAAGGCATAAAACAAAGCAATAGGGACGAGTGAGGGAAAGAACAAGGTCTCTAACGCATCGAACAAAGCAAGGAAACACCAAAACTACAAACAACACCTAACCTCTTAAGATGTAATACTTAGGCTAAGATTGAGAATCCAATTGTCACTGTTATCGATCACCGTAGAACTGCGATTTTACAAACATAATTACAAATATCACATTAAAAATAAGTGTGGTTGACCCTGTAACATGTCTTTACAAAGTAACTAATAGACTAACCTTCAACCACCTTACCTACATCAAATACAAATAATGTTAATCTGATGCCATTTACTTAATAACTGAAAATTACTCCAAAACATTCCTTAAATTTTTGTTTAGAAAAGCCAACATATATACCAACCAAGAGCAAAAATACAACCAAGAGCAAAAATACAACCAAGAAACTGGCCCCCCTTGCAACAAGATAATTAACATGAGACTTATTTCATATTATCATGGATGAAGTACATGTAGATCGTATAACATTACGTTTGTTGCAATTACTAAAAAAAAAATACCAAGCCACTCTTTGTTAATTTTGGATATCAAGATTCATATATGTACTACCGTTCAAAAAAAAAAAAAGATTCATATATGTACTACTTGTTAACAATAACAATACTTTATCAATAGGCTCGTGTATCAATGATATGTTGTGAATAGTTGCGGAAAAAAAAGCTCCACCTTTTAACATATAGAAATAAGAATACAATGTAAAAACAATTTTTAGTTAAATGTTAAACTAAAAAGGTTGGGTTTTGCTAACAACAACCCTATTGGTTGTGGTTAAGCATTCCTTAATTAATAAATTATTATTAAATGAACTATTATATTCCATAATTATACACATTTATTTGTTTTAAACATGGAATGTGATGTTAAGCATGGTATATTTGGTGCTCATTAATTGTTGATTTTTAATTAAGGAATACTCAACCACAACATATAAGGTTGTTGTTAGCAAAACCCAAAATGGGTTACAGCTCATGCTTGGAATTTAAAGAAAATTCTTTTACTCACAAATTTCAAAAAGTTATATTCTTTCGATACACTATATACAACATCATTAACATTTTCACTTCCCATTTAACGATATAATCAACCACATAAGTATCATCTTTTCCACCAAATGGCATAAATATTCTCCAGCGAACTCACCTGTTTCTTTGTCACAACGAGTATCAGAGCACTGGGTACGCTCGTGCCTCAGACGTCATGCCGTTGGCAAAAAGTGATGCCACGTAGGCAAAACACTCTATGGCACCAGAAATCCTTTGGCACCACATTTTGTGTCGTTACCCTTGACACCAGAAAATGTGGTGCCATAGGATTTTTTTTGTTCATTTACATAAAATAAAATAAAACCAACACAATATTAACTAAAATAAACTTCATTAAATTCAAAATTCAATTTCAAAGTGACAATTCAAATTCAAAAATTTCAAAGTACGAATTCGAATTCAAATTCAAAATTAAACAAACCCTATCTTTTATCCCTATATATATCCACTACATTTTCAACAAAAAAACACATCTCACACACACAACTTCTTATCAAATTCTCTCAAGAATGTCTCAGGAAAACAATCCCAGAAACAATTCCCCGGTTGAGGAACCGGTTAATACTCTACCATCAGACATCATTCCGTTATTTCCAACGGAAGAGGAACCGGTTAATACTCCACCATCAGACAGTCCGTTTCTGCTTACTAAGGAAGAGGAATGACTGCTTCTTCAGGATGAAGAAGCATTGAGAGCTTTTGAAGAAGAAGAAGCAACTCGTAAGGAGCAGGAAGCAAGGGAAGAAGAAGAGAGTAAGAAAAACTGGTTTGACAAAGCGTATCAAGAGTGGGAAGAGGGTGTGTTTGCAGACTATTCTGCTTACGACGATGGTTATTACACAGATTAATCTATGGCTGAAGAACTTATGTTTTATTTTCTGTATCGCATTTTTATTTTCATTTCAATGTACTAATCTGCTTTGCTTCTGTTGGGAATTAAATATTCTGAAGTTAGAGTATGAGAAAATACTTTAACAAGAGGGTACTGCTGGTTCATGATCAAGGTACTGCTAGTACATCAAGGTACTGCTAGAACAAGAAGGTACTGCTAGTTCAAGTAGAAGGTACTGCTGGTAGTAAATGGTACTGCTGATCAGTGAGTCATAGAGCTGCTACATGGATAAGATCAAAGAAGATATTATTTGTATGAGTCACTCTTATGCAAAAATAATATCTAGATATGTTCTCAGTCAACAAGTTGATGCATGTGCTTGCATTAATTTATTTGAACAACTTGAGAGATATAAACTTCCATACGCTAGCTCGACTTGATCTTTTGTAAGACAAGTGTTGATTAGACTTAAAGTAATATTGTAAGAGATCTCTTGAACTATAAAAGAGATCTTAGATTAGTGATTATAAACGTGCACAATTACAAACTCATATCTATTAAGACATAGAACAAACAAAAACATATATCACAAATCTAGAAACATAAGATTCAAGGTCTTTGTAACCCTAGTGATAAACACAAGATCACTCGTATTATTTTGAATAATATTGAATAGTTTGGTGATAAACTTTCTTTGTTCATTGTTAAGTAACAAACATAATTCTTCCATTTCCATAACATACATAACCTTCTAAGTGTGATTAAGTAAATTCCGCGTACTTAATCATATAAACTCAATATATCATTACACACAAAGTATACAAGGTTTAACCACCTTAACCGTGTGTCGAATTCCTCTCAGTTGGTATCAAAGCTCAGGCTGATATAATTGAATTAGAAGAAACAGAAATGGATGCACATGATGCTCAAACAAATATTGCTGCAAAGTTGCCCATGATCAAACCAAATGAGTTTGAGTTATGGAGGATGAGAATTGAGCAATATTTCATGGTCCAAGATTACACTCTTTGGGATATCATTATATATGGTGATTCTTTTTCACCAAGCTATTCAGATGTTGTCCTAGAAGGTAAAAACATTAGGAAAAGAAATACTGGACCAGTTTCAAATGAAGAAAAGATACTGAAGAGAAATGATCAGAAAGCAAGAAATTTGTTGCTTATGACCATTCCTAGTGAACAGATGTTATCTTTTAACAAGTATCTTGATGCAAAAACTCTTTTTGAAGAGATTTGTGCATATTTTGGTGGTAATGAAACTACCAAAAAGACACAGAAGACATTACTAAAGCAACAATTTGAAAACTTTACTGCTTTTAGTAATGAGTCTCTTGATAAGCTATTCTCAAGGTTACACAAGCTTGTCAGTCAGTTGGCTGTGTTGGGTGTTGAGACAGAGAAGGAAGATCTCAACATGAAGTTTTTGAGAAGTCTACCTGATGAGTTCCATACTCATGTTATTGTCTGGATGAACAAACCAGACATTGAAACAATGAAGCTCAATGATTTGTACAACAACTTCAAAATTGTTGAACAAAGTCTTAAAAAGTCTGGAATTTATGATACTAGTTCTGGGAATGTGGCACTTTTGTCATCTCCTAGTATTGGTAAGTCTGAAAAGGTAGAAGAAGTTGAAGGTGTTTCTAATGCTACTTATGGTGGTCCTTCTACTAGTTCACAAAAGACTGTTGCAGGACTTGGTGATCCAGCATTCTATGTATTCATGTCTAGTCAATCTAGTGGTTCTCCTCTAAATCATGAAGACCTTGAGCAGGTTGATGGTGATGATTTGGAAGAGATGGACATCAAATGGCAGGTTGCTTTGCTCAGCATGAGGGCCAAGAAGCATTGGCAGAGAACTGGGAAGCAAATTACCATAAATGGTAATGACACTGCTGGGTTTGACAAGAAGAAAGTGGAGTGTTTCAACTGTCATAGGTTAGGACACTTTGCTAAGGAGTGTAGAAGCCCAAGGAAGCAGGAGAATAGAAACACATGGTATAAGCAAGATAGGAAAAAGGAAGTTACTGTTGAAGAGCCAAAGGCTATGTTGGCTATTGATGGTATTGGTTATGATTGGAGCTCTATGGCTATTGAAGAGGAAGCACCACCAAATGCTGCTCTTATGGCCAATGAATTTGCTCTAATGGCTCATTCTGATTCAGAGGTAAATTCTATTCAAAATTGTATTGAATCATGTCCTAATCTTAAAGCTTATGAAGACCTTAGTAAGAGATTTGATGCTCATAGAGCAGAGCTAATTGATACTCTTTTTAATTTAGCAAATCACAAAAGAGGTCTAGGTGTTGTAGAAAAACAAGTCTTACATTTTAAAAGTAATGAATCTAATTTTACTAATGACATCAATATACTAAAAAATGACATTAAGATCAGAGATGAGTGTATTGTTGAGTTGAATGATTCATTAGCTAAACACAAAAATGAAAGAGAAAATGTTAAGATATCTGTGGATGTTTTGGCTCATGCCTCAGATGGATTCAATAAGCTTTGGGAAGCTCAAGTAATTGATAAAGTTAATTCTGGTGTTGGATTTAAGTCTGTCCCCCCACCATACAGAGGTGTTCATTCACCTCCAGGTATTGATTTAGCACACACAGGATTAGCTGAGTTTCAAGAACCAATCATGGAATATGGTTCTAAGGCCACTAAGAGTCCTAAGATAGAAAATGTAAGTAAAAGTTTAGATAAAACTTTATCTTATCAGGACAAGTTGTTATTTGTTAAGAAAGGAGATGCTATAGTTGTTGAAGATTGTACAACTGATAGTGATGATGATGAAGAAGAACAGGTTATGTCTAAACTTGTCTTGGTTAAGAAAGTAGGAACAAGTGTTCCTAAGATAGTTAATCACAACACTAACAGGCCTAAGTCAAATGTTAAGACTGTTAGGAAACCAGTTAGATATTGTGAACAATATAGAACTACAATCAAGCCCAGAGGTAACCAAAGGAATTGGAATGACCTCAAGTCTCACCAACTAGGTGATGACTTTGCTTTTTACAACAAAGCTTGTTACACATGTGGTAGTTTTGACCATCTTGCAGCTTTCTGCAACCAATGGGTAACTGGGTATGAAAACAATAGAGTGAACCACAAAAGGCAAATTCCACAAACTCACTTTCACTCTAACACTCATAGAACAAAACCCAGAACAGTCTCAAACAAGTCTGGACCAAAAGGTCCTGATAGACAAAAAGGTCCTGCTAATACAGACAAAAAGGTACTGCCAGTACAAATAAAAGGTACGGGTAGAACAAAAGGTACTGTTAGACCTTTGATGACTGTTAACCCAAAATCAACAACTAAGGATGCAAAAACAACTTTAAAACATGCATCTACAACTGTTCTAAGGCCCATTCAAACAAAAGCAGTGGTCCACAAACAAATTTGGAGACCAAAGAGTTCAACTACAAAGCTAGCAGACTCTGCTGCTAAGCATGTTATTCACTCTGCTGCTAAGGGTAATAGGGCAAATGCTGTTAAGGCCTCAGCATGTTGTATTCTTAAATCCAATGTTGCATCAACTGTCCTTAAAAGATTAAATTACATTGATGCAAGAGGCAGATCCAAGTCAGTAATGGCTTGGATCCCCAAAGAAAACTAACACTCTTAATTGTGTGCAGGAACATTCAACTGATAAACAAGAAGATCAAGGATACTCAGATAGTGGATGTTCAAGGCACATGACAGGCAACATGTCTTAACTCTCAGATTTTGAAGCTTTCAATGGAGGATATGTTACCTTTGGAGGTGGTTTTCGTGGCAAAATTTCTGGTAAAGGTACAATTAAAACCGGAAATTTAGATTTTGAAGATATGTACTATGTACAAGAGTTAAAGTATAATCTTTTTAGTGTCTCACAAATGTGTGACAAAAAGAACAATGTCCTTTTTACTGACACTGAATGTCTTGTTCTATCTAAGGATTTTAAGATGCCTGATGAAAGTCAAGTGCTTCTTAGAATTCCTAGAAAGGCCAATATGTATAGTGTTGATATGAAGAACATTATTCCTAAAAAGGATTTAACTTGTCTTGTTGCAAAAGCCACATTGGATGAATCAATGTTATGGCATAGAAGGCTTGGTCATATTAATTTCAAAACCATAAATAAAATTGTTAAGAATGGTTTGGTAAGAGGTTTACCTCACAAAAGATTTGAAAATGATCAAACATGCATTGCTTGTCTAAAAGGCAAACAACACAAAGCCACTTGTAAGCCCAAGATTTTTAACTCTATCAATCAGTCATTGTTTATGCTTCATATGGACTTATTTGGACCTGTTTCAGTAAGGAGTATGCAACATAAGAAATATTGTCTTGTTATAACTGATGACTATAGCAGATTTACATGGGTTTTCTTTTTAGTGTCTAAGGATGAAACATCAAGCACTCTTAAGACTTTCATAACAGAAATAGAAAACCTAGTAAGCAAGAAAGTAAAAGTCATTAGGTGTGATAATGGGACAGAATTCAAAAATAGAGTTATGGATGATTTCTGCAAAGAAAAAGGTATTAGGAGAGAATATAGTGTTGCTAGAACACCACAACAGAATGGTGTGGCTGAAAGAAAGAATAGAACACTAATTGAAGCTGCTAGAACAATGTTAGCTGATTCTAAGCTACCTATAATCTTTTGGGCAGAGGCAATCAACACTGCTTGCTATGTTCAAAATAGAGTTTTAGTTGTGCAGCCTCACAATAAGACATCATATGAACTCTTTAATGGTAGAACTCCTGCAATAGGATTTCTTAGACCTTTTGGATGTCATGTGACAATTCTCAATACCTTAGACCATTTAGGAAAATTTGATGGTAAAGCAGATGAAGGTTTCTTAGTTGGATATTCTCTTGTTAGCAAAGCTTTTAGAGTTTACAACTTAAGAACTGAGAAAGTACAAGAAGAACTACATGTGGAGTTTCTGGAAAACAAATCCATTGTAGTAGGCCAAGGACCAAAATGGATATTTGATCTTGAGTATCTAACAAATTCTATGAATTATATACCTTTTGTTGCAGAAACTAATGATTTTTCAGGTTCACAAGCAACAAATGAGGCAGAGTTAGAAAAAGATCAACATGATGGCACAATGCCAATATGGTCAAATTCAGGTGTGGAATCAACTTCAACAAATGATGTATCTTCTTCTAGTAAAGCTAAAGGAGATGTTGAAGATGACAACAAGGATGATGGAACAAAGGAACAACTCAATATTTCAAATATTGATGGTACTGCTGACACAGAGCAAGGTACTGCTAGTATCTATAAAGGTACTGTTAGTACATTTGGAGGTACGGCTAGTTCATTTAAAGATACTGCTGGTCCTTCAACTTCAAGAGAAGCAGAGTTCCAAGAAGATGAAGTGGATTTGGGTAATCTTCCACCATCTTATCAAGTTCCTTCTACACCACACACAAGGATTCACAAAGTTCACTCCCTAGATAATGTGATTGGAGATGTACAATCTGGTGTGAAGACAAGAAGACAACTGGTCTCTTCAGACCAACAAGGGATTCTTGATGCTCTTTATGCTTCAAAACAGCATGAGGTTTCAAACTCTTGTTTGTTTGTATGTTTTCTCTCTCAAAAGGAACCAAAGAACATTCTTACAGCCCTAGATGATTCAAGCTGGGTAGAGGCTATGCAAGAAGAGCTTCTTCAGTTCAAGATTCAAAAGGTTTGGGTGCTAGTTGATTTACCTAGGAATGAAAAGGTGATTGGCACTAGATGGGTTTTTAAGAACAAAAGGGATGAAAGAGGGATAGTTATTAGAAATAAGGCTAGATTAGTAGCCCAAGGGTACACACAAGAAGAAGGGATAGATTATGATGAAGTTTATGCTCCAGTAGCAAGGATTGAGGCAATTAGGCTGTTTCTAGCTTATGCTTCATTTTTAGGCTTCACAGTCTACCAAATGGATGTCAAGAGTGCATTTTTATATGGTACAATTGGAGAAGAGGTGTATGTTTCACAACCTCCTGGCTTCATTGACCCTGACCATCCAAACAAAGTGTACAGAGTAATGAAAGCTCTATATGGCCTACATCAGGCACCAAGAGCTTGGTATGCAACACTTGCTTCCTATTTATTGAAAAATGGATTTCAAAGAGGAAAGATTGATCAGACACTTTTCATCAAACAGCACAAGAAGGATCTTCTGTTAGTGCAGGTGTATGTGGATGACATTATCTTTGGATCTACAAGGAAGGAAATGTGTTTAGAGTTCGAGAAGCTTATGCATGATAAGTTTCAGATGAGTTCTATGGGAGAACTCACATTCTTTTTGGGTTTGAAAATTAAACAACCATCTGAAGGCATTTTTATCTCTCAAGATAAATATGTTGCAGAAATTCTTAGAAAGTTTCAATTTGCTGATTCAAAAATGGCAAGCACACCAATGGACTCAGAGAAGCACCTTCTGAAAAATGAAGATGGAGAGAGTGTAGATGTACACACTTACAGATCTATGATAGGCTCTTTGATGTATCTTACATCATCTAGACCTGACATCATGTTCCCTGTTTGTGTTTGTGCAAGATTTCAAGTTACTCCAAAGGTTTCTCATTTAACTGCAGTCAAGAGAATTTTTAGATATCTCAAAGGACAACCAAGGTTGGGTATATGGTATTCTAGAGACTCTCCTTTTGACTTAGTAGCATTTTCGGATAGTGATTATGCTGGTGCTAGCTTGGACAGAAAGTCAACAACTGGAGGATGTCAATTCCTTGGATGTAGACTTGTCTCATGGCAGTGTAAGAAGCAAACAAGTGTGGCAAATTCAACAACTGAAGCTGAATATATAGCTGCTGCAAGTTGCTGTGCTCAAGTCTTATGGCTTCAAAACCAACTTCTTGACTATGGGTACAATTTCTTAAACACTGTTATTCATATTGATAATAGTAGTACAATTTGTATTGTTAAAAATCCAGTGCAACATTCTAAAACAAAACACATTGAAATTAGACATCACTTTATTAGAGATTGCAATGAGAAAAGATTAATTCAAGTAATGAAAATTGCTTCAGAATATAATTTTGCAGATCTACTTACAAAAGCTTTTGATGTTGGAAGATTTGAGTACTTAGTAGCAAGTATTGGAATGCTTAATCTTTAAAATTTTCAAATGATGTGTTTATGTACATAAATTTTTGTTGGTACTGCTGGATTTATAAGGTACTGCTAATTATTCAAAAATGTAAATTGTGTTATTCATACAGTTGGTTCTATGCTTATTCTAATGCAAGACAAGTACTTTGTACATTGTTCTTTTGGTTTTAGACTAACTATTTCAGGTATGAATATGTGAACACAAAGGAGATTTCAAGTGAAATGGGAGCAGCAGAATGCTTATCCAATTGCTAACATAGTAGGTTTATGATGGACTGAGTTTAGGAATTTAAACTCCTTAAAACTTCTTTCTTGAAACCTAGTTATGATATTTCACATTGAATTGATGACTTAGTTGATCAGATAGTAACTGATGCAACTCACTTTCTATCATTTTATACTTTCAAGTATAATGTGCAAGTCTAAGGACATCTGATAGAAAGAACAGCTAGTAAAAGTGAATCTAACACTTGTGTTAGAGGCAACAGTTGCTATGAGCTGGAAACCCTGTCAAGAAAGCCTTTTGAATAGGTTTATCTTTACACAGGCAGTTATTTATATCTGAAAAACATTGGTTTTCACACAACCAGAGGTTGCTTTAAACCAAAATTTTGATTAGGTGTCTGTTACACACTTAATCCTTTCAAAATGGTTGGAAGCAGTATGATTTTTCAATTCTAAAATCATGAACATACTGCTAAGTCAAATAATTTCTTAAATAAGGTTTTTCAAGAGATTCACAAAAAACCATCCATTGATGGACCATGAATCAAAATGTCCACTGATTCACCTCTCATAGGAGTTAACACACCTAGAAGTGATGAGGACAGCAACTTAAACTTTTAAGGAATTGATGGCTTCATGTACAAAATTGTCTGACAACAAGTTCACATTGATAGATCAGTCAAAGGTACATAGTGAGATCTTCCAAACAAGGGGAGGAAACAAAAGTTATTTGCTTCAAGGGAGGTTACAATCTCAGGGAAGGAAATAATTGCCCAGAAAAGGAAGAATAATCCAATAAAAGGAAGGAGAAGATAAGAGCATACAAGATGATGACATAGAGGTTGAAAATGACAAGAATAGATCATATATCTAGAAGGGATGAAGCATTCCTAAAGGAGAAAGTTCTATCTAGATCAAACGAAGGAAAGTTTCAATTCAGTTCATTATGTTTGTTCATCACTTGCAAAGGCATGCTGATAGATGATTTCACTTGTTGAAATCATTGCCTCTTACAATTCCTCCATCCAAGGAAATTGCACCATCTTTTGGTTCAATGTTTTGATATTGCTGAAGTCAAAGCAGATCAGTTCAGAATAAGAAGAATAGTTCAGATTCATGAAGTGTTTGAAAGATCTTCTCAAGTCCTCATTTAATTCAGAAAACATGTTTGAAATGATTCACATGTTTAGGGGAGGATTGTTGGGAATTAAATATTCTGAAGTTAGAGTATGAGAAAATACTTTAACAAGAAGGTACTGCTGGTTCATGATCAAGGTACTGCTAGTACATCAAGGTACTGCTAGAACAAGAAGGTACTGCTAGTTCAAGTAGAAGGTACTGCTGGTAGTAAATGGTACTGCTGATCAGTGAGTCATAGAGCTGCTACAAGGATAAGATCGAAGAAGATATTATTTGTATGAGTCACTCTTATGCAAAAATAATATCTAGATATGTTCTCAGTCAACAAGTTGATGCATGTGCTTGCATTAATTTATTTGAACAACTTGAGAGATATAAACTTCCATACGCTAGCTCGACTTGATCTTTTGTAAGACAAGTGTTGATTAGACTTAAAGTAATATTGTAAGAGATCTCTTGAACTATAAAAGAGATCTTAGATTAGTGATTATAAACGTGCACAATTACAAACTCATATCTGTTAAGACATAGAACAAACAAAAACATATATCACAAATCTAGAAACATAAGATTCAAGGTCTTTGTAACCCTAGTGATAAACACAAGATCACTCGTATTATTTTGAATAATATTGAATCGTTTGGTGATAAACTTTCTTTGTTCATTGTTAAGTAACAAACATAATTCTTCCATTTCCATAACATACATAACCTTCTAAGTGTGATTAAGTAAATTCCGCGTACTTAATCATATAAACTCAATATATCATTACACACAAAGTATACAAGGTTTAACCACCTTAACCGTGTGTCGAATTCCTCTCAGCTTCTGTAATGAATAAAAGTTCGTCTTCTACATAAAATAAAATAAAACTCACACAATCTTAACTAAAATTCATTAAATTAAAATAAAACACATTACGTAGAAATTAAAAAAAAAAAAAAAAAGAAGTGAAAAAGACATTAAAATTAAAAAGACATAAAGTTAACTAGTTTTGTATTGGATTATTTACCATAATTCGTGCTTTTCGGGCATTCATTGAAGTCCACTTTCCCGTCAACATGTTCTTGGTACGAATACAGTAGTTGAGCTTCTTGGCTTCCTTGTTATATGCGTCGAGAACTTTATCCCAAAACGTATCCCTTTGTTGATCCGCACCCGTATTTGGATTCTCAGATATTTGAATGAAACACTCCTCCAAAAGAGACTCCTCTTCTTGGCTCCAAAAGATACTCATTTTGTTTGGAAAAAGTTTTAAAAAGTAGAGAATAGTATGTTATAAAATGTTTTGAAAGTGTGTGTGAAGTATAAAATAATAAAGAGGTATTTATAGGATTTTTTAGGTGTAAAAATTGAATTTTTTTAGGGTATTAGATACAAAAAAAGGCTATATACCTATTTTATAACGTTCGGAATTAATAAAAAAAAAAATTGTGTTGGCTGGCCACCATGGCGCGAGCACCAATGGCGCCAGGCTTGGTATGGTGCGCCATTACATTTCGTCGGCTGGGAGAACGGCGCCAACCATCTAGCCTTGCGTACCCTATGCTCTCAAGATGCATTTTCTTTTTTCTTTCTCCTATACCTTAAGAGGGCTCGGTACGGTGACTGGTAAAGTGGCCCCGTGGCCACCAGCTCACTCGACGGCGCGAGAGACCATACCGAGGTTTGACTTGTGGGCTGGCGTCGTAGCCACCAGCTCACGCCATAAGGTATTTCTTTTCTTTTTGTTTTCCTTTTTTATTATTTTTTTTATTATTATTTTTTTTCGAAATGCTAACGTTGAAAAACGGGTGGTTGATACAAGGTTTGGAGAGTTGAGGTTACATCATTTGGCGAGTTTGGTTCCATCTCAATATAGCGAGGTTTTTTTTTTTTTTTTTTTTTTTTTTTTTTTTTTTTCGAAATGCTAACGTTGAAAAACGGGTGGTTGATACAAGGTTTGGAGAGTTGAGGTTACATCATTTGGCGAGTTTGGTTTCTCCTTGTTTAGCGAGTTTGGTTCCATCTCAATATAGCGAGTTGCTTGCGTGTCGGGTAGCACATGTTTGTGTGTTACGATGATATACTGACTGGGTTTGCGACTTAAGTTGATATAACGATTTGAGTTTACTGGGCTTGCGAGTTGGGAAGACAAGTTTGAGCTTGCAAGATGTTGAGAAATCTTTGGTAAGCAGTATGAATGCATGTATAAGTTCAAAAAAAAGTATGAATGCATGCATAAGTTCAAAAAAAAGTATGAATGCATGCATAGCAAGTTTTCAAGGATGATGGAGCAAAGTTGTGTTTGCATAATATATAGCATGTTTGATCACATATGTGAGTTTGTATCGCATGATTGGTACCTTATATAGATCCTCATGAAATGTGTTTATCAAGTAAGGATTATGTTGTATTTAACCGAAGATTTTCGGAGCGTACCAAGAACATGTTGACAGGAAAGTAGACTCCGATGAACCGAGAAGTCGGGAAGTTTAATTTGCTTGTCAACGAAATCAACGCTTTTAGCGGGGAGAATGATGAAGATTTGATGACACGGGTTCAAATAATTTATAACTGCGTCACGGGTTCGGATTTTACGTCTAATTTTTATTTTAAGTACTTTTCTTTTTTAAGGTACTTTTTTTATTTTATGTAATGTGTTTTTATTAATGAAATTTAATTTTAGTTAAATATATTGTTTTATTTAAAAAAAAAAAAAAAAAAAAATAGGCATGATGACACCGATAAATGTTGTTATGTCAGGGAGGGCTCTTTTGATGCATGAACAAAAAATGCTAAAGTGTCACCACTTTTTCCATATCACCCCCCTATCGCACCACACTGATGAAGAAAAAAACATAAAACAACCCCATGTACATTATGACAAATTCACCATCCAAATCACACAAAAAGACATGGATTTATGACAATTCAAACATCAAACCAACACATGCATTTAGACACAGATACACACAATAACACTGAGAGAACTAAAGCAAGTGAAAAAGTATATATACCCCCATACAGGCTCTTGCTCGTCGTTATCTGATGTTCTTCTCATCTAGAAAGATACATCATGCCATCTTTCAAGACTACTCCGGAAATTGAAGTTTTAAAAAAAACCCAAGTCGCGTACCTATAAGTTTAAGCTTATGAACCAAAGTAAAACAAAGATAAGTAAGGAAAAGTAAGATGGTGTTAACTTTTTTTGGAATATGGCAAGTTGGCAGTTGATGTTGGAGACTGGAGAGTCAAAGAAATGGAGTGGGTGAAATGAAATGGTTTGAAACTTTGAATGGTGGGAGATGTATTTTGGTTGAGTAATGAAGAAAAAAAGTAGTACCAGTGTACCACGTATCATTTTTTTTCAAAGCTCAAATAGTGTCATACTGTTTGTTGCTTACATGTCTTTTTTTGAAGCATCCTTTGTTGCTTACGGGTCTTTTTTTGAAGCATCCACAGTAATTTTAAGCTTCTCTTATACAGTACAGGTGGATGTTGATAACTTGTGACAAGTATTTTAAAGTTTAAACTAACACAGCTTAAAAACAATTTATTAGTGGAGTAATTTTAACATGCTAGTTACCAATCAAAAA
The DNA here is from genome assembly GCA_021014915.2 of Artemisia tridentata subsp. tridentata. Taxonomy (NCBI): domain Eukaryota; kingdom Viridiplantae; phylum Streptophyta; class Magnoliopsida; order Asterales; family Asteraceae; genus Artemisia; species Artemisia tridentata. The sequence goes on along the minus strand of CP139507.1, from coordinate 386,349,338 downwards.
CAAAATCACCTTTATAAATAACGCATACATAATATTACCCACACATCCATAGAAAAGTTCTCAGTTATATAACCGTGCCATGGTTGACATGCTACTTGGCACCTTAATCACTAGTCTATCTCACACAATCACTAACTTGATTTTAGCCTCTTCCACCACCATATCTTCCGCAACAACTTGTAGCATGATATATCGATCTCAGGACCATTTCCAACACGAAATCTTCTACATTCTATATAAAAGAACTTGGTCAATACTCTACGAATCTACTCCAGTACTAATACCTACAGTACTAATACTTACGTAAAAATTTATGGAACATTACGCGAGATATCTAAAAAATAAGATTAGAAGAAATAGTTAAAAATTAATCATAAAACTATTTATTGAGATAAAGTCAAAATACCCAACTACCTTTTTAATGATTATGTGATTTGTATTATGAAATGTTAACGTTGTAATGTTATTGATCTTGTATCAATCTAGAATCCAAATTAGAAAGGATAGTAATCTTATTGTGTTCTTTCACATTCTCTTTTTTATCCTGTGTATAATCACAAAGTGATGCCATAAACGTTAAACATCCGTTTCTATGTTTATAAATCGGTCACCTTCCAGCATTATTTTATAGAAGAGAGTTTGACCCGCTAAATTGAGTTTAATTCTCAAATTTGGCAAACCGCGAATTTCAAAAGACTCAAATTAAAATTCTGCAACTAATGTTCATGAGAACGAAACATAAATCGATAGGGTTTGCCAAAAGGATAAATATCAGATTCTCTATCCCATTGGACTTGCCGTACGTAAACTTCTTGTTTTTAGAGACCTGCACACACTTTCAATTCCGGTTCTACATCTCGGCAAACAAATCTTACACCAATGCAAAAACTTCGCTGGAGACATGTTTAAAAATATTGTTATGAGGACTGTGTTAATGATGCTCAAGAAGCAATATGACTCAACTGTACTGGTAGTATAAGCGTATATTTGTAAGAAATTACCATTGTTTTGAATTCCGCCAATTTCGTGATTTGATATCATGACATACTAACACGTTTCTTAAAATAAGTCGATATTGTATCTTATAATTATTGTACCCAAATTATTTATGATGAGTTTCGTTTGTGCATGTGGAAGAGTGTGTGAGTAATTCTGAAAGAATTTATCTTTGGTAAGTAATTGACTCCGAATTAATTCATGAGTTTAAATCAAGTTTGACTTGTTTAAAATTGCAAAGTCTAATACCATTGTGTAAAAACATATTAGAGCATTGAGTGTGGCAGCGAGCCTTCTTGCCGAATCTCACGTGGAGGCTCGCCGAGAACCCGCCACCACACCGAGCTACCTCGCCACTTTGCAGTTCGTTGGATTTTCAACAAGGAAAAAGACAAACAAAAAAAAAAGTTACCGTTTGATTGTGAGAGCAAGGGGTATGATGAAGAGGGGCGCTCGACGTTTCCGACGTGGCATCTCTTCACCCTCGCCGTTCCAACTTTCGCCGTAGAAGCGAAGCAGAAACGGACAAAACAAATTTCAAAATTTTACCGTTTCATTCAAACGATTATTTTTTAAAAATTCATTTTTTTTTTCAATAAAATTAAACCCCCACCCTATAAGTAATACCTCATTTTACCAAAAATTTTCACACTTAAACTCTCTCAACTATAATCATTTTCACACACAACCTCAAAATACATTTTTTTTTCACACAAACACTATGGCTGGCGAACCAAACGAGGTGTGAAGGGCTATCATTAAGAGACTACGGACTGAACAAGCAGCGGAGGCCACGTTGGCTAACAATTTGTTGGGCGAGATGACTCGTTATCTCAACCAGATGCGTGACCGTACTGAGGAGGAAACGAGGGTGCATTCGCTGCCTCTCGACCAATAATTTGTATGCAGTAGGCAATTGTACTTTAAGTATAATCTGCTTTAACTATTTGTATAGTGAGTGTCCCAATAAATTTTTAGAGTGTGACAATCATTTCTCATTTTTAAGTGGGAGTGTTAAAATGAGTGGCACCTGCGGGGGCCCAATTGAAGAGCTTTGGCTCTTCACCATACCTTATGCTCGGGTTGTGTTATGGGGCCCAAATAATTGTGTTGTGTTTAATTGTGAGTGAAGGGGTATTTTAAAGTATAAGTATTGAATGATGTGACACCCAATGAGCCTAAATGGCTAGTTGAAACTTGAAACTAGTCATGATACAAGATGCTCTTATTGTGCATTAAAACTCGCCACTTTGCAATGTGAGCGTCATCTTACGATTCTACGAACCAAAAATGATTCGGATCCTACGTAGGATCTTAACAAGCTTAAGATCTTTTAGGATCCCGATCTTGACCATAGGATCTTAAGATCTACTCCGATCCGATCTTACTTTTCTCGAACCACAAACTAAAAAACTACAAAATTATAGTTTATGTTTTTATATAATTTAAAAAACAATATGTGATTATTCTTAAACATTCCATATTCATAATTTTGAACAACATTTTCATAAAATATTCATATAATTTCATGTTTATAATATATAATAATTTGTAAATTTGAATAATATTACAAATATCATTAAAAAATAGCATTATAGTAGGATCTTAGGATCCCGATCCGATCTTACGATCACGATCTTGCAAAGACGAAAACGATCCTAGGTAGGATCCCGATTTTGAAAACCTTGTAATAAACCTTTTAAAAGATTTAAACTTGTGTTATTACATTAAATTATAAATCTTTTTTATTTATTAAACATATCTTCACTATGTATAAACTATTTCAAGTTTTATAGACATCTTACATAATTAAAGATATTAAATTATAAAAAGGTCCAACATTTTAGATCTCTTCATGACACATAGGATTGAAATAGATCCCACTATAGCTTACAAGTTCTTAAACCTGTTCATTATTTTATAAACCTTTTAATAAACTACTATAGTGGATGCCTTAACAAACAAAAAAATTTAAAATGTGAATTCAAAATGCAATGATGACACCTGTCATAATCGGAGACTAAGATATATTTAAAAAGTAAAATGATTGTCATGCCTAAAATTTATACTTAAAGATATGCCCAATAATAAGATGATGACAAATGGATTGATCAAAAGTGAATATTTGGAGTGAGAAAATGTATAAGTGATGTGTCAAATTATTAATGGTTTAGACATGACTTTAGGCATACATGTTAGACCTCTCTATCATTGCTCATTTATAAAATACTTATGAAAAAGGAGGAGAAAAATAGATAAAGAAGATACTAAAAAATAAAAACATGATGCAAAGATGACGCTCATTTTTTATTCTTAAAAGGGCCATACTAAAGACTCAATAATCTCCGCGATAAATCTTTGCCATCATATAAGGGTGGAGGGAGTGGGGCGGTTTTACTCGGTAAAGTTCTTGATCGGTATCTTTTGCCGAGTGAGAAAGAGGGAGAGATGTGGGTAATGGGCCCCACAAACGGTAATATTTTTTGAAATATGGCTTGTGTTTGTGTGTTGCGTTTCTGTTTGTGAGGTGTTTTTTTTTTTTTTTTTTTTTTTTTTTTTTTTTTTTTACTTTTTTTTCTATAAGTCAGAGAAAGAAGACGATGGATGCGATGGTATATCATATTCATTTGTGCTTTATAACTTTATACTTTATTCATTTACATTATTAGTCCCTGATCTTTATTCTTTTGCAAATTTAATCCCTTGCAAGTTTATATTATGTAATGGTTTGTTTATTTTTAAGTATTATGTAATTTTTTTTTTATTTTTTTTTTTTTTAAATAAAATGTTATGTTTTTAGTTGTATATAGTTTTTGTGGGATTTTATGTATTAAAAATAAATGGAAAAGAAAAGATGATGTGGCAATTAGGTGATTAGGTGAAACCAATACCACCAAATTGGTGAAAATTGGGGTGAATTGGTGAAGTGTGAGTTGAAAGGTTTTTATTGGGTATTGATGATGTGAAAAATTGGTGAAGGGAGGGATAAGTGAAACCACTCCCTCCACCCTAATAAATGATCTCTTTATTATTTAAATATGTCTCACAATAAACCTTTACTTCTAAACTTCAACCAATAAAAAAACAAAAATGCTAAATGTAGCACTTAAAGGTTACATTTAGAATTTTGATGTGTATAAAATTATTTACACATTCAATATAACCATTCAACCTTGTAATTAACTTCTTTCGACCAATTAATGTATCACCTCTCATCGCATGTTTTTAAATATTAAATGTAGCTTTTAAAGCTACAAATAACAAAATATCAACAAAATTTACCATAAGCAAACGTGATACTATTGAGTAAGAAAAAATAGTTGTTATTTATTATTTCACCCGTCTCAAATTATAAATTCCTTTTCAAATTGCAATCGGTCTAAGAAATTCTTATTAACTATCCCTTCGCTCAATTTAATTGTCCATATTCTTTTATGATGTTATTATTGTCTTTCCCTTTTTAGTAAACTAGAATCTAGTGGAGGTTTTGTTTTCTTCTCTGACAAATAAATTGAGACGAGGAGTACTTTCATAATCAAATTTTTCTCTTATTAGCTTTTTAATTGATTAAAATACGAAGTGAAAAATATTTGAATAGGGGAAAAAATATTTTGGTACTACGTGTCATATTTGTAGTCAACACTATCTTAAAATTCATAAGCATCAGGCCATGAGTATACAACGTTAGAACTTTGAACCGTTAAACCACTTGAGCAGAAAATGACAATATGATCCACTTGAGCACATGTGAACAAGCTGGTCGTCGGTCGTTTATGCTAAAAGTCAGACTACGTTTTCTTCTTCAGTGTTTTTTAATATAAATTCTTCTCTTATTCTTTCTGACTATTCATTCTGCAAAACTTCATCACGTTTCAACGGTGGGTTATGCTCTTCATTTTATATAGTATTATGTTTTTTTTATATAAGTAAGTCAGTTAAGTTGTGTCCCGACCATCGTACGGACTTAGGAATCTTTGTCTTAGAATATTTGAAGATCTTTTATAAAATTCGGGTTTAAACTGTATGAAACTGCTTAAATTTGATGTATATATTTTCGTTTTTTAGTTTTTTTTTTTCCTATGTATGATGATCCTATGATTCTAGTAATTGATCTGAATTATGCATATGTAGTCTTGATTGCGATTCTTTTTCTTTTTTTATGTAGGAATATGTTAAATCATGTAGCTTAAGTTTTGAGTTATTTGAGTTTATATCTGGATGAGATCATTGCAATTAGTGGAGCTTGGATGGAGCTTTTACTGTCTGAAAATAATTTTTTGTTAGAATTTGTGGAACTTTTCATCAATGAAATTTTTGCACCATTAAGAAATAAGTATTACTACTTTGCTTATGCAAGATGGGTAAATGGGTGAGTTTTCCCTGTTCAGTTTACCCGGGAGCAGAGGCAGAGACAGGAGGGGGGCAAGGTACCCTAGCCAAAAAAATTGCAGTGTGAATTTTTTAAAATATCTGGCTATTTTGTAGTTTGCCCCTCTAACGAACCGATTTGTACTGTAGTTTCTAAAAATTATCAAAGTTTGCCCCATCGACCATAACTTTCTGGCTCCGCCCCTGCCCCGGGAAGGTGAACCACCCCAAAATGTGTACCTAGTGAGGTTTGAACCCCATATCTCTTGTGAGGAGGTCAGGTGCATTACCACTTGGTCATTCTGTTTCTAATATTTTTTTGAAGGGCTTGCTCATGTACACAAATGAACAAGTCCTGATTTATGAATATGGTTGGCATGATTTAGTAAAAATGTAGAATGGTACTTCCTGTTTCATAAAATTTTGAGGTTGATGTACGTTATGTAAATTTTTGGTGATTACAATTTAGAGTTTCATCTCTAATGATACATAACATTCGGTTGTGCTTGCAGAGTCGTTTTTGAGATCGCAACCGTTTGACATTATAGGATTAATAAAAAGTCCTTGTTATGACTAAGTTCAGTTGTTGTTTTGGAAAGGTAGCTTCTCGAAACAGAGGCGTTCATAGAGGTACATGGTTTAATTGAAATCTGAGTTTTATGATAGGTTTTAATTTATGGTTAAACACTTGATCAATGCTAACGATATTCTTGAATTATTTCAGTAAACGGCCGAGGAAGCAACTATGATGTTAGTATAGGTACGGTCACCTATCAAGATCATATAAGTTGAACTGACCCTTTTACTTTTTAGTACATACGAAACATTGGTGTGTTAGCACTCTTTATCTTGGCGAAAACATCTTAATTTATATTATTTGCGTGCAGAACTGTTGGATGTTGAAAATATGAGACTTTATACGTACAAAGATCTGCAAATAGCTACTCAGTATTTTAGCCCAGAGAGTAAGATAGGGGAGGGTGGTTTTGGCTCCGTTTACAAGGTAATTTCTAATATTTTAGATTATGTCTCATCATGTGTTTGGATAGTATCGATTTATGTACTAATGTCTTAAAGTAAATGGTTGCTAATATCTAGGGTACGCTAAAAGATGGCTCAGTAGTTGCTATAAAGGTTCTCTCCGATGAGTCGAGGCAAGGCGTGCGGGAATTCTTGACTGAGATAACCGTTATTTCAGATATACAGCAGGAAAACCTTGTAAAGTTACATGGTTATTGTGTGGAAGAAGATCATAGAATATTGGTCTACGGCTACCTTAAAAACGGAAGTCTAGATCAAACTTTGCTTGGTAAATATTACCCCCTTTTTACATATGTGATGTGGTACTAGATGTGGCAAGTTCAATCCCTTTACTTATAAATGGGTCGATTTGGGTTGTGCTCTATCGCAAATGGTTCAAACAAAAAATGAAGCAAAAATGGGAATGGGTCAAATGGCTCAAACGGGTTAAAAATTGTCCAAGTCTAATTGTAAGCCAAACAACCTATTAAATAGGTTTGATTCATTGATTAAGATTAATAGTTTCTTTCTTTTTCAAAAAGATTTGATTAATTAGTTATTCTACAATGGTTGTAAAAATTGGAATAAACCCAACCCAACATGCCCCGTTTCATTCTACACTAAAAAATGACCACTTTCAACATGAACGCGTTTTGCCATGCTGCCAAACCCGTCTAACCTGGCCATACTGCTACCTATATTTTGTGTAATATTCTTTTTGTTTATTTTTGTTGAAAATTTTGGTTTTGTTATGTGTAGGGAGTGGTCATTGTAGCATTAAATTCACGTGGGAAATTCGAAGGAAGATATGCATAGGTGTCGCAAAGGGACTTGCTTATCTTCATGAGGAAATTCAACCTCATATTATTCATAGGGATATCAAAGCAAGCAATATTTTGCTTGATGAAGATTTTACGCCAAAGATTTCAGATTTTGGTCTAGCAAAGCTATTCCCGTCTCATCTGACTCATGTCAGCACACGTATTGCAGGAACTCAGTAAGTTCAACACCTTTCATTATATATCATCATAGTAGTAAAGACACTGCCGTCTGATTAATGAGATAACTCATCTGAATAAGGTCGCTTGCTCAGCTTGTAGAGGCATTGACATTTGACTTTTTTTTGGGCTAATTGCATACAAAGGTAACCAACTTTGATTAGATTTTATCTTAGGCAATCAAAGTTTATAAAGCTAAAAGAAAACATAGGAGCTTTAAAATTGATGAATTAAGGTAGTTAACATTCAAAAAGTCCGATGTAAGCTAATTTAATCTGGTTACCCTGTCTAAAATGATGAACTGACAGCTGGCGTGACGTTAACGTTGGCCATGTTGACTTCTTATTTCTGACATGACGCTGATGTGGCACTTGGAGACTTGTTAGCTTAGGTATTACCTTACTTCGGAATCTTTGAAACTTTGATGTTAAAAGTTGGTTACCTTTTTATGCAATTTGTTTTCTTGCATTGTCTTGCGTTTTTAGACTGGTTGCTCATGTTTACCTTTTTTACTAATCCAGTTATTATACACTTTAGGCCTAGGCGAAGTGTATATTGCCGCATTTAGCAAGTTCCTGCTGATTCATACTTTCTTATAATAGTGCTAACATTTTGTTAATGGCTTATTGCAGAGGCTATTTGGCCCCCGAGTATGCTATACGAGGCCAGTTGACGAGGAAAGCAGATATCTACAGTTTTGGTATTCTGCTTTTGGAAATTGTTACTGGAAGACCCAATCAAAACAGGCGGTTACCTGTTGAAGAACAATATCTTCTTGAAAGGGTATGCAATATTCTCCTTTCAAGCATCAATCTTAAACGGCTTTTCAAAGTCCAAACCACAATTGCTTAGCTGAAAGTGTCCCTGGTACAAAATTAGTTGATATTGATTTGTGTCTAAAGATCATGACTGAAACACTAGAAGCTATTAACTAATAGTTTTTGTAGGAGGTAGACTTAGAGAACCACGTTATAATAGAGGGGACAGTTTTTGACACATTTACTTATAAATAGGTCAAACTGGGTTGTAGTATGTCGGAAATGAGACAAATCGGAAAGTTCAGCAAAAATAAGAACTCAGTCAAACGATTTGAAAGTCACCCAACGTTATTTTTACACCTAATCTCCCTAAACTGTTTTCATTCAAAGATTTTTTTGGTTATACAAAATTTAGTTATTTATTTATTTGTATGTATAACTAAAGCAGTGATTAATTCAACACCACCTGACCTGACAACTCTTTTTGACCCGTTACCTATTTGCCCATATTCGACCTCTACTTTATTGTGGAATTATCCTTAAATGGTATGAGATTTTAAGAAAACACAATCTTCCTTAATTTCATTAGTAAAAGGAAAATGTTTAATGTAGTTTGATCCATTAACGTCTTAATGGGTAAAAATTTGTTTTACAGGTATGGCAACTATACGGAGAAGGGAATTTGGAACTATTGGTAGATACTACAATAGGAGAAGATGTTGATATTGACGAAACTTGCCGCTACTTAAAAATCGGACTCCTATGTACACAAAGTCTTCCTAAAAGCCGACCATCTATGTCTGATGTCATGAAGATGTTAAATGGTGAAATGGATGTAACTGACACAGATTTATCTGATCCAGGATTACTAAATGAGCTAATGAGTACTAAAACCACAAAAAATAACACATCAGCTACATCATCTAGTGCCTCAGGAAAACAAGTGGATTCCTCGATGTATGGAGATACCACAACATCGTATGCCAACATGAGCTTCACAACAATAACTTACAGATAATATTGAATATGTTTATATTTTTGTAGATATATTTTTATTTTGACCATGCAAACATCATTGCTGGCACGGTACTATACTTTCTATATTGTTTTGATTTTTGGTTTCGGTTTCGGTTCAAAATGTTTAGATTGTTTGGAAGAGAAAAATACGGATTTCGTTCGTTTGTTAATATATATATCAACAATTTAACATGTAGTGTCACTCCGAAAGTTCTATGTGACCCAAGACATTGGAGCACGTGTCGCTGTACATATCTTTAATAAGATTAACTTTGCTATAGCTAGAGGAGTGGGGGCTCAAATAGTGTCTTGGCTCCCCACTAATTTTTTGTAAATCTTATAAGTTTCTAATAAGTTTCTAATATCCTTCCATGTTGTGTTCTGACTACGTTCATGCCAACTAACAGAGCTCAGCGAAGATCTTGTGAGAGAGAACGGTGTCAGGCTGAATGCATTTCTCGGGCTATTCTTAGATGGAGGGATCCCACAGATAGGCATGCTTTGGTGATGGATCGTTTGGCTGGAGTAACTCCATCCTTCAGTGGGGTGAAGAAAATCAAAGACCATGATGGAGCTAACTTCGCTCAATGTAAACGTAAACTGGGAGACGGACACTTCATTGCAGCTATTAAAGTTCTCACGTCTTCTGGTGTCGCCTCATCTACTCCTGACACCCTGCTTGAGTTAGAGGCCAAACACCCGTATGCCCCACCTCCGACTTTATCTTCTTCCCTGCTTGGTGAGGATGCACTTGTTGTCCATAAAGACTTGGTGTTGAACAGGATTCGCAGTTTTCCCAAGGGGACATCATGTGGTCGTGATGGGCTTAGAGCACAACATTTAATGGATATTTTGGGAGGAGCAGCATCTGCTATTGCTGATGATTTGCTAGGTTCTATTACTGGTGTTGTCAACCTGTTTCTTAGTGGAAAGTGTCATATTCTATTGTGAGAGTACATTGCTAGTGCCCCCTTGACTCCCTTAGTCAAGCCTGGTGGTGGTATACGCCCTATTGCTGTTGGTACGGTATGGAGAAGGCTTGTTTCCAAGGTGGCTTCTTCTTCTATTGGCAACTCTTTGAATACTTATTTATAGGACTTTCAATTTGGTGTTGGTGTTCCTGGTGGCTGTGAGGCTGTTCTCCATTCTATAAATAGGCTCATGGAGTCTAAGGGTAATGAGGTTGGGCTTTCTATGCTTTTGGTTGATTTTAAGAATGCTTTCAACCTTGTCGATAGGAGCGTGTTACTTCAGGAAGCCAGGGTGCGTTGCCCATCCATTGCTCCTTGGGTTGAGTTTTGTTATGCCCGACCTGCTAGGCTTTATTATGAAGACTCTATCATTTGGTCTTGTCAAGGGGTTCAACAAGGGGATCCGTTAGGTCCTTTGTTGTTTGCCCTAGCTTTGCACCCTATGGTTCAGTCTATTAATCAGTCTTGTGAGCTTACCCTTCAGGCTTGGTATCTTGATGACGGCACTATCGTTGGAGATACCCTTATGGTTGCCAAGGCACTTGACATCATCAGGACGGATGGTCCGGCTCGTGGTTTGTTTTTGAATGTTGAAAAAACTGAACTCTTCTGTCCTGTGGACGATCCTCGAAGTAGGGTAGAGGGTGTTTTTCCTATAAATATCTCTCGCCCGATCAATGGTGTCAAACTTCTTGGTGGTTCAGTCAGTTTGGATGATAGTTTTTGTCGGCAACTGGCTATGAAAAGGGTTTCTAAAACCATTACCCTAATGGAGGCAATCCATAAACTTCATGATCCCCAATGTGAGCTCCTTCTTCTTCGCAGCTGTGCCGGGGTTGCAAAATTATCTTATGCTTTGAGGACATGCTCCCCTTTGTATTTACAGGAGGCCCAGGTTCAGTTTGATCAGTCGTTACGTACTTCATTGGAGAAGATTGTTACCGCATCAGGACCGGGGTTTGGTGATTGGCAGTGGCGGCTTGCCACTCTTCCAATCAAGTTGGGTGGTCTTGGTGTCCTTTCAGCGGGTGACATTATCCAGTATGCTTTTCTCGCCTCTCGTATGCAAATGAGTGATCTACAAGACAAGATACTGACTAAATCTGGCAATGTCTCCTATGGTCCTTCTTTTCAGCATGCTCTTGATACTTTCAACATTACTTGTAACATAGACGCTCTCGCTGTCACCAATGTCGCTTCTGCCCCCCAAATGATGAAAACCTTGGCAAAGTGTTACTTTGGTGTCATTGAGAAAGACCTTGTTTCTAAGTACTCGCTAAGTCCAAGACAGGTCGCTGTTCTCAGTTGTATACGTGCCACACATGCACAGGATTTTCTTTTCACCATCCCTATTGACGGCTTGGGCCAGAGGATGAACCATCGCCAATTCCGATCTGTGTTGTGTTATAGGCTTACCGTACCTATGTTCTCTGAAGGTAGCCTGTGCCCGAGTTGTAATGTGCATCGTATGGACATATGGGGGGATCATGCGGTCCACTGCTCCAGTGAAGTGGGTGTGAAGTTCAGGCATAATCTGGAGCGTGATATTCTTGTTGATATATGCTCTAAGGTTGGGATCATGGTGCGTAAAGAGGCTCCTATGGGGTTCATTTCGGAGGATGGAAAGGAGTTACGTCCTGCAGACTTGTTATTATTTAATTGGCTTCAAGGTAAAGATGCATGCTTGGATGTGACTGGCATCTCTCCATTTGCTGGTAGTGGGGCGACCTCATGGGCTCCTGGGGTTGCTTTGCACAATGCTGTGGAGAAGAAAAATAGAAAGTATGCATCCAAATGTGAGGACAATGGATACAAGTTCATACCTTTTGCTTTTTCTACATTTGGGGAGTTCGATACAGATGTGTTGGACACACTTTCACGCATTAAGTCTATTGCTATTAGTCACTCAAATAATGCTAAAAGTGGTATTTTTATTTTTCATAGAGTTAGCTTTTGTATTCAGAAAGGCGTGGGGGCCCAGTTAGTGTCGAGGCTCCCCACTAATTTCTTGTAACCCTGTAGTTTTTCTAATGAAAGTAGTGTTTATTATTTATTAAAAAAAAAAAAAAAAATAATAATAATAATAATAATAATAATAATAATAATAATAATAATAATAATAATAATAATAATAATAATAATAATAATAATAATAATAATAATAATAATGGTGTGTAAGGAGGCTCCTATGGGTTTCCTCTCGGAGGATGGGAAGGAGCTACGACCTGCAGATCTTTTATTATTTAATTGGCTCCAAAGTAAAGATGCTTGTTTGGATGTGACTGGAATCTCTCCTTTTGCTGGTGTGGGGGCGACTTCATGGGCTCCTGGGATAGCTTTGCATAACGCTGTGGAGAAGAAAAAGAGGAAGTATGCGTCCAAATGTGAGGACAACGGATACAAGTTCATACCATTTGCTTTCTCTACGTTTGGGGAATTCGATACGGAGGCGCTTCACACACTTTCACGTATTAAGTCTATTTCTATTAGCCACTCAAATAATGCTAAGAGTGGTGGTTTTATTTTTCATAGAGTAAGCTTTTGTATTCAGAAAGGAGTGAGAGCACAACTTATGTCTAGACTCCCATCCAACCTTGCGTGTTTTTTTTTTTGTTTCGTGGGCCCCACCTATTTTGCTTAAACTAGCGGTTTTGTTTAATTAAGTAGTGGGCTTTGTTTTTGTTTTTTTTTTGGGCTTTGCGGTTGGGCTTATTTGGCTGCGGTTTGAGGCTCCCCTGCGGTTTGACTGCGTTCAAAAAAAAAAAAACCTTTTCTATGGCAATCATATGGTTTCATTGTCCTTTCGTGGGGTTAAGTGGTTGTCAGGATGGTAATGGAAATGGGCTCACCAAAACCTCATTGATCACTCATCTTCGGGACCGTCATTTCAGTGAGGATGCGTTGGCCACCACCAAACTTTCCTTGGCTACTAATCTTGCCGTTTTTGAGGCGGCTGAGGTCACACTGAAACGCATGGGACTTTGGTTATGTGGGAATTGTTTTAAGACGCATACTTTTCGTTCGAAATGTAGGCATGGACCTGATTTTGTGCCACCCCCTGATGGCGGTGATGGTGTCGTTAGGTTTGTGCTGTTTGACCTTGCCAAACCACAAGTCCCTTCTTCGGTCCAAATTACTCGTGGTGAGGACTCGGTTTTGGCGGAGCATGATGGTTTCGATCTACAATTGCTTGACACCTTGCTCTCTAAAGGGTTGCACACGGTCAAATCCATCCCTCCAAAGTGTCGGTTGGGATTCTCTCGCGTATTGAAAGGTGCCCTCGATAAGGTGATCTGCACACCTGAAGACATTTCCTGCTGGGTTAGCCTGTTAGCCCTGCCTCTCTGTCTCCTTAAAACCTTTTGCCTGAGGAGTAACATGGAATGCAGGTCTGCTATTAAACGCCAACGTCAAGAAGAATACATCGCTAATGCCATTCGCTCTTGGGGTACGTCTGGGGGTAGTTTGCAGCTTGTTAGAGAGGTTTTAGCCGAACCCTCCCCTGCATGGGCTAATATTGATGAGGATACTGTGGATTTGGGTGAGCGCAATATCAAGCAATGTAAGAGGAAGATTTGTGATGGTCATTATTCTGCGGCTGTTAGAGTTCTTTCTTCTTCAGGTGTTGCTCCTTATAATGATACTACTCTCGAGGATTTAAAAGCTAAACATCCTTTCAAGTCTGCTCCTGCTCGGCCTGATATACCGCTTGATCATCATAACCTCATCGCATCTCCTGCTGTGGTTCTTGATATGATTAGGAGTTTCCCCCGTGGTACCTCTTGCGGTCGAGATGGTTTGCGTGCCCAACACCTTTTGGACTGTTTGAGTGGTGCTGTTGTGGCGGTTTCGGATGAATTAATTGCCTCTATCACCCATGTAGTGAATCTGTTTCTCGGTGGCCAATGCCCCAGGGCGTTGGGTGAATACATTGCTAGTGCTCCCCTCACACCGCTGATTAAGCCAGGAGGTGGTATCCTGGTGTGGTGCTTGTATTGCTCTAATTCTTTTATATCCACGGTGTGTCGTTGTGGTTTTAGCAGTATTCAAGTTTTAAATTTATATTTAGCCGACTTATCAATAAAACACACACTTTAACGAGCAGTGTACCCGGTCAGTATGAATATAATGGTAAGTAGAGTGTCGATCACTAAGAGTGGAACGTATTATCTAATTATTCTAATCAGTATTTTAATATCCTAGGTTAGCTATACAACCTAATCTAACGCAAGGGGGGTTCAGTCTGAGAGACTGGCACGGTTTGGTTATGATTAAATATAAACTAAACTAATGAGCACGAATCAGCGATTAGCACACACGTACACAGATAGATACTTGAGACAATAAGAAGACCTGTCCTGATAATTAAGTAGCTTGTCACTTGTTTTATTGCTAGTTTTATATGAAGTGTATATAATTAACCCTTTCTCGTTGGCTCTAATCTTATCGGCGAGTAAACCCTTAATGATTACTTATGTCTATCCTATTTATTTAAAGAGACGCTGAAACAAATAGGCGAGGAAGGGGCATGGCGACCCAAGCAATGCTCAGCTAGACACAGAGGTTATCAATGCACTAATAAAAGTCACCAAAGACATCAACATATAAACTTTAATTAATGTGAAAACAATTTTAAGGGGTGCCCATGGTTTTCCGTAGTCACATGGAATCGGCCCATCAATCCTGATGAATTAAAGTGTACTAATACAATAAAACAAAACCACTTAATGAATTGAATACATGCAGGACCTTCTTACAGCTCTTGTATCTTCGTTTAGGGTGTGTCTTGTGCTGCTAATACGTCTGAATTCGTCTGGTATCTTGCACTGTCCAACTTTGCTCAACACCGAAATTCGTCTGGCCTTGGGGTATTTATAGTTTCTGTCTGAGGGTTAGATGCGGCGCATAGGATAAGTAGATGCGGCGCATTGACTTAACTTCGCGTGGGGTCCAAGATTAATATATTCAGGAATATTCGTACACCGCCTTAAGATGCGGTGTAACTCCATTTCTCTATGCGGCGCATGTCCTTTGCCGTCTTGGATTGTAGCTTGTGAAATCATGATAGTGATGCGCCGTATGTACGAAGTGTGTTGCGGCGTATCTGGAGCAGAATGATCTTGATCTTGTACATTTCAGTAGACTCTTAACATCTTGCTTGTTTTGCTCCATAATTAGTCCAAAATCGCCAAGTTTCACATAATACTTGTTTTTACCTGAGAATTACAAAAGTAAACATTAACGTATCGATTCTCACAGATAATATAATAAAACAAGTCAAATAAATAGGATAAATGATGGTAATAAAATGTACTTATTTGAGTTCATCATATCCGTCCCATTGCTGTGGGGACCATTTGGAGACGCCTAGTATCCAAGATTGGTGCTTCCTTGATTGGTCATTCTTTAGATTGTTATTTGAACGATCTACAGTTCGGTGTTGGGGTGTCTGGAGGAGGGGAGGCTATTCTTCACGCTGTGAATCGGTTCCTTGAAGAACGTGGGGATAAGGTGGGTCTTTCGATGTTGCTGGTGGATTTCAAAAACGCCTTTAATTTGGTGGATCGGGAGGTTATGCTACAGGAGGTTCGCCTTCGTTGCCCTGTTATTTCACGTTGGGTGGAATTATGCTACTCCAGCCCAGCTAGACTTTATTATGGGGAGCACATCTTATGGTCGCACCAAGGGGTGCAACAAGGTGACCCACTCGGACCACTACTTTTTGCCTTAGTGCTACACCCCCTGGTTCGCAAAATTAGAGACTCTTTTGATCTTGCCCTCCAAACGTGGTACCTGGATGATGGCACTATTATTGGTGATACTCTGGTCGTGGGGAAAGTCTTAGATCTTATTATGTCAGATGGACCTAGTTATGGCTTGCACCTTAACGTGGATAAAACTGAGGTTTTCTGGCCAACCGAGGATCCCAGAAGCAGGCTCACAGGTGTCTTTCCGCCGAATATTGCTCGCCCTTCACGCGGTGTTAAATTATTGGGCGGGCCGGCTAGCGTGGACTTTGAGTTTAGTAGTGGGCTTGCTATGAAAAGGGTTGCTAAAACCATCGAGCTTATGGATGCCGTTTCTAGGCTTAATGATCCTCAATGTGAGTTGCTCCTTCTTCGTGCTTGTGCAGGTATTTCAAAGTTATACTTCTCTATGCGCACATGTTCTCCCCGGGTCTTTGAGGATGCCCAGACTTCGTTTGATGCGGCGCTTCGTTCCTCTATGGAACGTATTGTCACTGCTTCTGGACCTGGGTTTGGGGATTGGCAATGGAGATTGGCCACGCTTCCGTTTGAGTTTGGGGGGCTTGGCGTATATTCTGCAGGTGATGTCTTGAATTATGCTTTCCTTGCGTCTAGACTCCAATCTGCTGGCTTACAGGCTAAGCTCCTCCAACAGTCTGGCATAGTAAATCATGGATCTTCCTTTAATGACGCTCTATGTACTTTTAACGCGAAAATGGAGTTCGACCTCTTAAGTAACCCGAATGAGATCGCTGCCCCCAAACTTATGAAGAAATTGGAAGATATATATTTCACACGTGTTACTAAAACGGCTGAATCCACTTTTGTCCTATCCCCTCGACAGATGGCGCTTTGGAGATCACAACGTGAAGACTACACCTCCGATTGGCTTAGGGTGGCCCCGATATCTGGGTTGGGGCAGACTATGAACGCTAGAACTTACCGGTATGTTTTATGTTACCGCCTGGGTGTCCCCCTTTTCTCGGTCCAGATGCCGTGCTCTGCTTGTTCCAGGTTATTTGCAGGAGACATTTACGGGGATCATGCTGTGTCATGTGCTGGTATTATTGGTATTAAGCACCGACACAATGTGGTGCGCGACACTCTTGTTGATATTTGCTCTCGGTCTGGGATCTCAGCTCGCAAAGAGGTTGACATTGGCCTTTGTGGAGAAAGAGACAAAAGCTTACGCCCAGCTAATGTATTGCTCTATTCTTGGGACGGTGGGCAGGATGTTTGTGTCGATTTGACAGGGTCGTCTCCTTTGACTCAATCGGGTATGGTCGATTTTGTGCCAGGACGAGTGGTGGTTGAAGCAGCACAGCATAAGCGTGTCAAATATGAGAGCAAATGTGCCGACATTGGATATGGGTTTCTTCCCTTCTCATTCTCTTCCTTTGGGGAACTTGGGAATGATGCAGCAACCCTACTGAAACGAATCCGAAAGTTCTCAGTAACTCAAGACATCGGATCGCGAGCCGCTGCTCATATCTTTAATAGGATTAGCTTTGCAATAGCTAGAGGAGTGGGAGCCCAGTTAGTATCTCGGCTCCCTTCTAATTTCTTGTAAATCCTATATTTTTCTAATGAAGTGATGTTTTATAAAATAATAATAATAATAATAATAATAATAATAATAATAATAATAATAATAATAATAAATAATAATAATAATAATAAGAATAATAATAATAATAATAATAATAATAAGCGGATCCGAAAGTTCTCTATTACTCAAGATATTGGGGCGCGTGCCGCTATTCATATCTTTAGTAGGATTAGCTTTGCTATAGCTAGAGGGGTGGGGGCTCAGATAATTTCGCGGCTCCCCACTTATTTCTTGTAAATCCTATGAGTTTCTAATAAAGTGATGTTTAAAATAATAATAATAATAATAATAATAATAATAATAATAATAATAATAATAATAATAATAATAATATAGATAAAAGTATTTTGTTTGTGTTAGAATAAATCAACAAACCGGTTTCTAGAGCGAAACTGTGAATCAAGAATTACTTCAACAAGACTTCGGCAAATGATTATGATCCCTTAATGCTGAGTGGCACCAACACACACACACGCGATATTTACAATCAAACGTTTATTAAACGAGAGTAAGAAAAGAAGGTACAAATAAACGTCACCCCCATCTTTATTTATAGAGAATGAGGGGGGAGAAACAAAATCCTTAGTGAACAAGGAATCAACAATTGAGGAGGTTAGGAGATTTCCTAATACATGACTAATCTCCTTAAGTTTGAGCTAAACTGCAACTAACCCCCTAAACTTATATCACAACTATTACACACTAATATTCTAATAATTTCTACCGTAGTGGTAATAGTTAGCCTTCTCCGATACGTAGCAACTTCAACCAGTGTTGGAACCTCAGGATCGGGGACCGTTTTCGTCAAGGAACCCGTAGCAATACCTGCTACTAACCTTAGCTCAAATCCTGACTCTCTAGAGAGTCCCTTTAGCAATATATCCTCCTTCAATTCTCCAGTAAGTGTCATATACTCCACTTCAGTTGTTAACAAAGCCATCATGTGCTGCAATATAGCTTCCCAGCTCACCGCGCATTCTTGTATCATTAACCCATACATTGTGGTTGATCTACCCATGGCGTAGTCAGAATCTACAAAAAGACGTACATCCATCTGTAATCCACGATCAAACCCATCCAACATACCCACATCCGCATATGCTATGTCAAGTCTCGTGCAAACTAATTGATACGCATGACTTCCAACAGAATATATACATGACCCCTTACTATTCTTTTCTTCATCACGATTCCCTGACAGACCACCCTCTAACGACAGCGTAGAGTGTCCCCCCAACAATATCTGAACCAACATCCCAATGGAAAACCTAAATCGTTACCTCACAAGCAACTACTTCCCTGAAAGTCAATGACTCATGTGAATATTCTTTTATCACTGCAGCAACTCCTAAAGTAGCCATATTACTGTCACCTCTATACCTTAGTGGTTCTCGTACCGAACATTGCTCCATACCATGTGCAAACTGATAGCCGATTAAATCTTGAGTCTGAAAAACCTGTGAACCATCACCCATATTGCAACTCTCTAGAGGTTCCACCTCAAATCCACGATATTCCTGTAGTTCCACCTCAAACTCAACTCCATGCAACGTTTGAGTTGAACCCGTACCTACACCAGACCCTTTGAGAGTATCTGTATACCAACCATTCTCAAAGTAAACCTTGTTCCTAAACATGACAATGTCAAATTGTTGGTCCAATGATGACCAAAGTCTCCTTTATAGTTTAATGATGACAAATATACATTCGGGACATATAAAATCACGAGCGATACCCAGAAACCGAAAACACTCAAACCTGGCACTGGCGCGCTAGGTGACGCGTCAGCGCGCCAGTGGCGTAGTTTTTGTGTCCTCGGTTTTCCAAGTCGGCTTTCCTCTTACCCGACTAAGGTGTTTCTTTCAATACAGGTTCATACATGATATTTGAGATAGTCGCATTAAGGTTTAGACTTACAGAGATGCCCAAAACAAGTCCCCCCGTTTTAGAAAACGGCAACTCAAAACTTGTTTTTCAAAGCCTCTAGCCAAGGAAAATATGTTTTCTCTCAAACCTAGGAGACTTATACTTTCACTAGAACTTCAAAGGAAAGTATTCAAGTGACCATAATCCTTACGTTTTTCTTTACTAATCACGTAAAATGTTCACTCCCTTATTGGTCATTTAAGTCAAGGTCACTTTGCGTAAATGGAATCCCTCATTCATGGGATATTGTTTTACTTTGATGCAATGCACTTAACTTACTTGCATTAAGATGATTAGTGAATGATTTAATTGTGGATTGGCTAAGGATTATCAAGTTTAAATACTTGTGCTTGAATTCTTGAAGTATATACATCATTTGTATGTGTTAACCTTTCCACCACAAACATCCTCTTACACACTCTTACACTCTTGTCTCCCACACCACAACACAATCCACTACTCATTCCTTTTGTCTCCTACGTTCTCACATTCCATATCCTAACACCTAAACATTCTCTTTGCCATACATTCTTCTCCACCAACACAAAGTGAACACATCACCACCCTTCTTCTCCAATCTTCATTTACCATCACCACACTCTACATATGTATTCTTGGTTTGGCCACCTCACTATCCTAAGCACCTATACTCCTACTACTTCGTACATACTTCTCATTCAAATTTGAATTTGAATCACCACACACACACTCACATAATAAAACGCCACTCCCATACATACACTCTCATATATTCCCTAGCTTTCTTCTGCTACAAATATGTGATCTTTAAACAAGCCACCCCACCTTCTTACACACTTCTCTTTTACACAAATTTGAATTATATTATTTAACTCTCTCTTGTCTCCTACTACACAACATGCCAACTATACTCCATCTCCTGCACTATCACATTGCTCTTCACTTTTGAATAAAGCTTACTCAACACTCTGCTAACACATTTGAATTTGAAATGTGTGGTGATCATTCTTACAAGACACACTCTTCCTCCTTTGTGTGATCTTGAATCATCCAACTCACTCTTCTTACACTCCTAGCTTCCTACATACTCATTCCCTCTCACAATTACCAATCTATTTGAATTTGAAATACAAATAACAACTCATTTTATGACACACTCTATGACACACTCAATCCTCTCAAAACATACAACTCATCACACAACAACTAATTTTTAAATTTGAAATTTTAATTTCAAAATTGGGAGGCAAGATATTACCCAACATCCAATGTCCAATGGTTCTTCTCTTTCTTTTTCAAAATTGGAGTAAACCCCTAACTATCTAGTTACCACTTCACAAAATGTTTTACTCCTTAAAACCTTGGCTAAATGAGTTGGTTGACCTTATTACACTTTTGAGTGTTGGAATGAACTTGAAAAGGTCAAAGGTGAAGTGCACTTGGGGGTTTAACAAAAATTGAGTATTAATGAACAAACCAAGGAAATTCCTGAACGTGGCTGACGCACTGGATGGGCGCGCCAATCACGGCGTGGGATTCCTTGGTTTGTCTATAAATACTCATCTCTTGTCTTGTTCATTTTTACCTCTTTCCAAACATTTTTTCTCTCTAATTTCTCTTCTCTCTACTCTCTAAGTCTACTATCTTATTGTGTTCTAACTTTTCTTCTTATCATCTATTGAAAGAGTACTTAATTCTGCAAGAGAGATTCATTAGAACTTAATTCACTCTTTTGAATTGTGTTGAGGGTCTTTTCTCTATACCATTTCTACTAAAATCGAGTCTCTAGTGTGGAAAACGTGGGGGGAGGGGGGTTGAATACGTTTCCGTTTAAAAACTTAAATCTTTTATATCAAACAACCAATCAAGTGTAACGCAATATGAAAAGTGGCAATAATAGTTCTACAACAATAAAGATAGTAGAGAGTATAAACTAAGGCATGTCATCACAACACAAACATAAGCACAACATAAGCAACAAGCCACGACACAAACGCAATGCAAACATAGATGTAAAGCGATAACTGAAAATGTAAAGGTAAAGCGATAAGTAAAAGAAAGCGCAAACCAGACACGATGATTTATAGTAGTTCAGTCATGAAGCTCCTCTTCGCCCTACTCCACTCCCCGAGTACCCAACTCGAAAGTTACTTCACTAATTCAACAAGCTCCCTTCTCGGTGGAGAAAACCTTATAACGTTGCTTACAATGTTTACCGATACTAAGCTATGTATCGAATTCTTCTTCGGGTACAACCAAACCCGTTATGTTTGATGACCCAACAAAACAAACCTTGTGTTTTAAGGCCTAAACACATAAACCATCTAACCGCTTACAAGCTTACCGATACTAAGCTAAATATCGAGTTCTTCTTCCGGTACAACCAAACCCATTATGTTTTATGGCCCAACATAACAAACCTTGTGTTTTAAGGCCTAAACACATAAACCATCTAACACCTAGCTTGTTGTATAGTAGTGATACAAGATGGTGTATAATGGTGATCCAAGACATGATTGTCCAGTGGATATGAATACCTAATCTACATGAACTTCTTATGATATGATAAGAATCCTTAAATGGATGAAGATGACAAGAGAACTAATCTTGTTATGGTGGATCTTCATATGTGTGTGATTGCAGTGAATGAGGATTGCAATATCTCTAAGCTTTCTTGGATGGATCATCAAGTGAAAACATGCTTGGAACAAATGAAAGTTAGAAGCATTATGATCAAGGTTTAGTGATGTTTTGAAGACTTGAGAATGTGTGTAATTACATTGCAAAAGCTTGGTTATAATGGTGACTTAAGTGTGTGAAAATATGCAAGAGAAAAGGGTGGAAAAGGCTTGTTCAAATGCAAGCAAATGGCCTCTATTTATACCAAAAAATTATGCCCAGATTTGGTATTTTGGTGGATCCACGGATCCTTTAATAAGGGATCTGTCTTTGTTAATAAGGGATCCGTGGCCTGCCATCAGACAATTTTTTTTTTCTTTTGTGCTTAACCAAAAACCTTACTTTGTATTGGTGGCAATCTTAATTCAGCCCCACCCCAATAAAAACTGTGGATTCTATTTGTTATAATCCTTCCACCATGGATATTTTCATTTTTTTTTAAAAACTACATTAAAAAAAATTTCTTAAAAAAAAACCAATTTTCCATTCAAACATGTATATGGATAATAAAAAATATAAATTAAAACTTACTTGTTTGGTTGATGATTGTGGTTGCTGTCAGTTATACCTAGAAATTCAGAACACATTGTGCAATAAACGTAGTTACACATGCTTTGGTTTTTTTGATTTTGGATAAAATCTTGTTTAGTTTATGGTGTTTTGGATTTGATCTCAAACAATTTCAAAAAACTTTTTGTATTCTCTTTTTCTATAAATGGTAAGTCGATTTTGTAAAACTTATTAGTATTTAATATTATTAAGGTTATTAAACCCTAATGTGTTTACTCTAATTCTTACAAAAACAAAACTTATGTGCTTAATTTTCATTCGTATATTCACTCCAAAATTCTTTATAAAATTATTTTTAATACTAACTATCAGAATCGTTCTGACAACCATCTCAAAATTAAATAGAAGAGCCACAACAATTAAATTTTCAATATATTTATTCCATAAGAAAAGTATAGACTAAAATATAGAGTGTCAGAATGTCAATAGAAATCAGTTATATACATCAGAATCAGCTAATCAAATGCTAAACGTTTTTAATCAAAAATCAGTTATATATACATCAGAATAAGCTAATCAAATGCTAAACTTTTTTTTTTTAATTTTTATTTTATTTTTTTTTTTTTTTTTAACGTAACGTTTTGTAAAACTTGTCATTTTTTTTTTTTTTTTTATTTTTTTTTTTTTTTTTTGTAATTGCTATAAACTTAATTTATCATTTTATTGTTATTATTATTGTTAAGCTATCAAACCTAATGTGTTTCTTCTATCGTTAACAAAAATAAAACTAATGTATTTAATTTCATTCGTATAATCCTATAAAGTTCCAAAACAATTATTTAATAATGATCATCAGATCATTCTGCAACCCCTCAATTAACATTAGACGATCATAATGAAAATTTCATTATATTTATTCTATAAGAAAAGTATAGATTAAAATATAGAGTTTCAACATTAAATTCCTTCAACCTATGTGATAAATATGCATACATTCAGTAAACAAAAAAATAACAAAATAAAATATTATAAGTGTTGTTCCCGTTTACATAGTTAGAGTTAACTACAAAGTTAATCTAACCATGCACCATGGTTGAGTAATGTAATCAAATTCTTTAACAGTTATAAGAAAAATGTAAAAGTAAATAGACAAGATTTTTCAACGTTTAATTCTTATTAGAAATCAATCAAAGAATTATACCCAAGTGTTTGCGGAATAACACTTGGGATTGAATGACAAGTATGGTACTCTCCTCTCTAAACTTAAGCTAAGCTTAAGTACAACTATGCTAACAAACTGAGCTATCTCAGGGACTTAGTTGTATTTGGAGGAGTAGAAAGGGTTTGTGAATGCTTCGCATTAATTGCACAAACTTGTCAACCTTTCTACTCCAACTTATGATCCTATTTATACACAACTGTAATACAACCATTATCCAAGAAGACAAAGATGACCTAAGATACTTTGGACAAAATGCTTACACATTTTGTCACTATTACAATTCTTCATTTGGTATAAGACAATGGTGCTTTCTAATGAGCAGTGATGACACTGCTTTGGTTTACTCCATTCAGGGTAAGTTTGACTTTAGTGATAAGGACTCCCCCTTATGCATTTCAAACTTGTCCCGCCTTATCCTACCTTTACTTCAGGCTTCAATGTTCTTAAGTCTTCAGTCTTTATAGTCGTTGAGGAGATTTGGGGTTCAGTGAGTTATTTTCATCACTCACTGAACCCATCACCTTATTCTTTGACTCAGGTATCATTCACTGAGTTCCGCCTTAGTGAGTGGAAAGCCTTTCATCTTCAGGCTTGTCCTGAGTATCCTGAAGGAGACTCACTGAGTGACTATTCACTCATTGACTTGAATGTCGTTTAAGGTTATCAATCACTTAGGTTATTTTCTATTCAAATCCTTGTTTAAGGGAACTTGGGTACTGAATGGACCCAACAGTCTCCCCCTATTTGGATATAAATATAGCCTAAGTGTTTTGTTCAGTGTAAGTGAGTAAAGGTCTTCTTCTTACACTGAAGTTTACTAGAGTTAGTTAAAGAACACTGATAAACATAAAAACATCATTTATTCATTCATTACATAGGTCCTAACAACTACTTAGACTTCAACTTTTCTTGATCAGGATGGTCAGCAATTAACTTTCACAGTCGCATGCAGAATCTTGCATTTTCAGGGGTTTTGACCAGAGAAGCCATCACTAAGTAGGAAACAATGGCATCAAGTCCAGCTTTGTTGATGTCACTCCATCTCTGAAAAGCTTCATTCCCAAACTCATCAATGAAGAAGATACCGTGTTCAGGTTCTTCAATGACCATGTTGTTTACAAAAGGAACACCCTCAGGAAGACTTCTATTGCAATCAAGGCCAGGGACTTTGATCTCAGGTTCAGCTTCAACATGTTTCCTCTTTCTACTTGAGGATTGAGCCTGAGATGGTTGAGGAGTTGGGGCTGGAAAGGCAGACTGAATCTTGAGTTCGCTTGACATTTCCTTCAGCCTTTCATACCTTTTGCCCAAGGATTTCATCAGGTCCTTAACAATTACATTCCTCCTTTTGTCAAGGATTGGACCCAATTTATCAAGCTCAGTGATCCCAAAATTAGAAAACCTAAATGGATCATGAACTTCGAACTCCCTTTTGTCAGTACCTTTGTACACCTTGATGACTGCTGGCTTGGACTTAGGCTAGATCCATACATCAGTGATCGGTTCAGGCCTTCGTCTTTGAGTCATGTACCAGTTGTACTGCTTAATCTTTTGCTTCTTTCTCTCAGCCATTTTATTTTGTTTTAGCTTGAGGGCCTTTAATGCTTCTATCTGAGCCTTTTTGTATGTTTCCCCAGCTTTATCAATTGTGACTTTCCTTGGATCAATACCCAGCAGTGATGCATCTTCCTTAACAATCTTGGTGACTTCCAAGTTTGTCAGGGCTAGTATCCTTTCTTCTTCAGTTACCTTCTTCAATGCTTATTATTTCTCCATGTGAGCATCCAATTCATCTTGGGTCAGAAAGTGCAGCTTCCCTTCTATCATGTAAGGTACCCTGATAGGTTCATCAGGGTCCTGACGAACTTCTTTAGATGTTGGCACTAACTTTTGTTGTTCAGGCTCAGTGACAATGAGAATGCCTTTTCTTTTGTCCTTTTGAGCTGATGATGATGGTTGTTTAGTGTGTGGAGCTTCAGTGGAAGGTGGTCTGTAAGACTGTAAGGGCACTTCAACTGTAACTATTGAGAATGTGGCTTCAGCAGTCGATGGAGGGGTTGTTGAGATGAACAATGCAGTTGTAGATTGTACATGCTCCCCCTTATACTGAGAGGGATATGTCTTATGAGGGTCTAACTGCCTGAAAAGTTGCTGAATTGTAGTGATAGTAGCTTTTGGTGTGATCTTCCCCCCTCGACAGTTGCTGCAACCTGAGTGGAAGCAGCTGTTGATTGAGGCACATTAACTGAGGGAGTAGAGGAAGGGCCCTTGAAAGCCTGATACAATTCAGTCATCAGGGACTTGATGTCTGAGGTATCTTGGCGAAGCACAACAAAATCCTAGGTGAGAGTAGCCTGAGAACGTTCAATGGCAGTCATCCTAGACCCGAGATTCCAGACCATGGATGCTTATGATTGTGCCACTGATGCCAGATGTTGTTGTTGGAGACTGATGGTGGTGGTGATGTCTTTCAGGGAGGAGCTGAGGCCCTGAAGATCAAAGCTGTTGAGCAGGGAGATGAGCTCATTAAGAGATGTAGAATTCTTGATGTAAGTCTCTAAGGCATCAAGAATCTTCTTGGTAAGAGCAGGGTCATCTTTGACAGCTTCCTTGATAGAACTTAGGCTGTTGGTAACATCAGTGAAGAAGTTAAGAAACTTGATCAAATACTGATTCAGATTTTTCAGTGATCCTGAGAAGAGCTTTTTCGTCCATGCTTGATGGTAAACACGTTTAGCAGAGAATGCCTCAATGGTAGCCCTGAGGTCAGCATAGTTGATAGCAGCCTCAGTATACTGTTGCCATTGATCTGCAGTGATCTTCCTGAATAATGATGTTGCAATTTGTTGAAGATACTGAACTAGCTGCCTTTCAGTGAGAGGTTGCACATTGTAATACTGCCTGAGAGCAAGTGGACATGAAGACTCGGACCCTGAATATTGTGGCTCTTGCTCAGCTTGATCAGTTTCTTGATTGTCATGATCAGAACTAGCCTGAAATGGTGATTGTTCAGGCTTTTGAGATGGTGAAGACTGTTGTTCTTGTTCAGCTTCTTCATGTTCAGTGTCTTAGTCATCACTAGCCTCAAACACTTCTTCATCTTCACTCTCTTTATCAAGTTCATCATCAGAGAGAAGAGCAGCCTGAACATCTGCCATTAACGCAAACTGCAAAAATAGGTTAGCCGGCTCCTCTTCATTAGAAGACTTTCCTTGGTTGTGGGCGGGTCCTGACCACTCAAATCCAACAGAGTGGGTTTGCTCTGTCTGGTCCTTAGGGCCAGTTCCTGACTGATTAGCTCCAGGGTTGGTTAGTGGTTCCATATTAGCGAGTGGTTTGTTTCCCCCTGAGTCTTTGTCCCCGTTTGGTCCTTCAGGAACTGGTGGGTTTTGGCCAGTGCCATCATTAGGAACCGTGGAAGGCAATCCCGTATTAGTGGGTTGTATGTTTCCCCCTGAGTCTTTGGGATTAGTAGTTGTGCCAGACAAAAGCTGTGATTTACGAATGTCCTCATCAGGCTGAGTTAAAGGCGCTCCCCTACCAGTGGGTTGTATGTTTCCCTCTAGATCTTTGGAAGTAGTCGGTGGGGCCAAGGACACTAACTGTGATGTATTAGTGTCCTTCGTTGCCTCCCGGGGTGGTTGTACCAAGGTCTCATCAGGTGTCTCAGTGGGCTTAGGCTTTCTTCTCCTTTTAGGAGGTTGTGATCCTGAAGCCTCAGGGCCCTGTGACTTGGGTAAGGTCTTAGTCATAGTCTTAGACTTCCCTCCCTTCTTCTTTTTAGAAGGGGAGTGTGGATACACTGAGTCCACATGATTGTTTACAACAATCATGTGGTCCGTCAATTCAATTTGGGAGACTTGGGCAGGGTCCTTTTTAAAGTTTGATGAACTCAGGATGCTACATGTAAAACCAATTTTTACATCCTGAGTGTAGTCAGAACCCAACAACCTTTCTAGAGCACAAGAGATAAATCTAGGATAAGACACGTAGGAATTCCTAGACTTACTCATGAGCTTGGTTATGAGATCACTGTAAATGATCTCACCCATGTCGACCTTAGTCCCAGTCATGAGACTATAGGTCATCATCATCTGAACAAAATTAACCTGTTCAAAGGATGAGTAGTTCCCGCCGAGAACCTGAATCACAAAAGTGAACAGGATTCTCTAAGCCACGAGAAACGAGTTTTTGGTTACTGGGACTTTGTCCAAGTAACTCGGGTCAAGAGCAATTTTGGTTAGCTTACCCTTTACAGCGTCAGTCTCAGGGTAAGAAACATACTCACCCTGATTGTAGTCCAACCCAGTGGATCAACTAAAGGTGGAAAAGTCTAAGGTTAGTGGCCTTTGGCCGTTCATCAATGAGAATTTGATGATAAATTCGCTAAGTAGTCATCAGTGGATGGGTTTGGGTGAAAGGCAACAGCAGTGCTCCAAAACTCACTGAAGAGGTTTTTGTAGAGCACCGAGGGGCATCTGGCGAAGGCATCTTTTAAAGGACAGTTGTATAAAAAGTTAATAATTTATTTATAGGCTGGGACTTCCTTAGGGTGTGTAAAATTGCCTATAACATTATTGGTTTAGCAGGTGACATCATCCAGAGTCATGTGTGCCCATTGTGGTGCATACATGATTCCTTGGTCAGCAGCCATTTTAGGTCAAGAAAAGGATTTTAGGGTTTGTAATGGTTGTGTATGAAAGATGTTAGAAAACAGATGAACACGAAGATGAAAATTGTTGATCCCAGTTATGTACTTGATCGTATTCCCTTAGCTTGTAAAGATTAGGTTATCTTAGATAAATCTAAAACAACTTATATAGAAACTATCTTGAGTTAATCAAATACTATGCGGAATCTAGTATTCAATGTTAAGAAGAACTTTGTAATAAAATAGTAAACACAAGAACACAATTTAACAAACAAAAAGGAGCCTCAATATTATTAAGCAAATAATACGAATACTCTCCTAGTATTAGGGTTTACAACCTTGAAGCTATATGAAAAACACGTAAACTCGTATCTAACTCTATGCCCTAGGACCTCCTTTTATAGACTAAGGAGTCCTGGTCGGCTTACAATAACGTTTTCTTCAA
This sequence comes from Artemisia tridentata subsp. tridentata, assembly GCA_021014915.2. Taxonomy (NCBI): domain Eukaryota; kingdom Viridiplantae; phylum Streptophyta; class Magnoliopsida; order Asterales; family Asteraceae; genus Artemisia; species Artemisia tridentata. Next base: position 386,320,442 of record CP139507.1, on the reverse strand, counting down.
GATAAATCTTTTCTATATTCATCTAAATGTATTTACAAGGTATTACTATACCTATCATACAAACAAACCGACTTAATCACATAAGCAGCACTAATAAACCACCAGCAGCACTAATCTTTACTCTGGCAGCATTAACTCTTCAGCAGTTGTAACTTAGTACTAGCAGCACTAAGTTTTCTTCTAGCAGCACTAACTACTTAGTGTATTTTTCCTTGAAGTTCTCAGCAGTTATAATATACACTAGCAGTCTTAACCTTCATAAGCAGTCTTAACTCTGTAACCAGCAGCAGTAACACACTTAGAGCATTTTCATTAATTCTTGAGCAGTCTTAATCATATGAGCAGCATCAACTGAAGAAGCTTTAATTCCCAACAATCCTCCCCTAAACTTGATATTTTCTCCTAAAATTATCAAGTTTCATTTAAAGCTTGAACCATCACCAGGAGGATGCTTCCAAATACCTTATTTGTTCTTCTTCTCTTTTGGAGTGAGAATTCTCTCCATTCTCTTGATCAATTGATAGGTCATTTCATAAAAAAACATCAATCTGATGTCTAATTGTTCCATTTATCATCTGATGAACTGTTGATTTGCTCAAAGGATATGTCTTCTCAACCAACATGTAGACCTGAAGTCCATTCATGTCCACAGTATGAACTCCACAAGAATGATAAAGCTTCCAAGTCAAAACTTTATTTTCATTCTGATTCCTCCATACTCTATCTTCTGGATGTGGTTCAAACATAACCTTCAAATCTCCCCAAAGAACTCTATCTATAATACCTTCTGGCCTTGTTGATCCATATTTAGCCTTAACCAGCTTCCATAGAGTTTCTAGGTCCTCCCTATCAAAGTTTTTGAGCATCTGTCCAAAAGTGATAAACCTCTGAGACTTTCCACCAACTCTTATTATATCCTACCAAGCTGTCTTTCCATGATAACCAGATTTCCAATCAATAATGGGTATTTTAGTCTTCAAAGGAACAGCATCAACAACTTCCTCTTCATTATTTGAAACAAGTACAGTTAATTGTTGCATTTTTGCTGTTTCTTGGTCATCACTTTTTTGTTGCTCTTGCTCTGTTTGCTCATCTGCTTTTTGTTTCTTACTGCTCTCAGACTCTAGCTCTGGCCCTGTTCTTTTAGAACCACTCTCTTGTGCTTTCTCTGCTTCCTTAAAACTCCCCACCACCTACTCTTTATTCATAGCAATGAAAGTGTTGACCCACTTGAAAACCTTGTCAAAAACAACCTTGACCTTCTCAAAACTCATGTTCTTGAACTGAGCTGGTTTCCATCCATCCTGGTTTTTCAAGTAGGTCATCATTAGTTGCTTCTGTTGAGCCTTAGTAGGTGGTTTATTCCTCTTTGCCTCTGCTCTCTTCCGAGCAAAGAACTTCCTTTGTTTTTCCAAGAGTTCCATATATGATTTTGCCTTTTCTTCCATGGACAACTCTTCCTGTTCTTCCTGTAACATCCTCTGAGCTAACTCTTGATCAGCCTCACATTTAGCTTGTATATCATCCTATTCTGATAATAATGCAAGACTGACTTCTTCTTCTTCTTCTTGAGTTGCTTTTTCTCTGATTCTTTCAGATTCAACATCAAGTTCAGCTTGAACTTGTTTTGCTAGCTCTTCATCTTGTTGCATCTGAGCTTGCTTGGATAAGGGTTTAATCAATGGTTCTTCTATCATTATTCCTTTCCCCTTACCCTGTATTGGTTGATGAACTATTGTTGTTGTTGTTGGCTCCTTGATCACTACCCCTTTGACTGGTGGTTTCTTCAAAGCAGTAAGAGCTTGAGCCAAAGTAGTTAGATCATCATCAGAACTTGTTGTTGTTACAACAACAGTAACATTTATTACAGCAGTATTAACTTCTTGCTCAGCAGTACTAATATTCTTACTAGCAGCATTAACTGGTACACTAGCAGCATTAAGTGTAGCAATATCAACCTTAACCCTGCAGCAGTATCAATTTCAACAACATTCCCTTGTTGGTCTTCAACAAAAAACTCAGTAGCAGTATCAATCTCTTCATCAACCTGCTCATCTACCATATGACAACTCGCTATTTTACAGGTCAATACTATTCAATAAACTCAAATTACATATCTTGACAATTATTTGAAAATAATTTACGCATAACTTTTTAGTTAAATAAACAAAAAATTTAGAATACTTATCAAGAGCACTAGAAATTTAGGCTATATTTAGTCCACAACAACCCAACACCTTACTCCTACTCCAGTTCAAAATTTTAACTCCTGAAACAAATTCCCTTTTTCTTTATTTACATACAATTGTTAATTTAAGAAACACTATTCGCAATTTAAATTTAACACCCGATATACCCAATACTCCTAACGATTATTTCTAACGCATTTTTATACTTCCTAAATTATTACCAAAGTTCCAAAAATATTTTCTTACGCCTAACGTAATTTCTTTAATTATAACGTTTAATTACGTATAACTTACGTTAATCACCAAACCGATAACCAATACCTATTTTTAATACCCAATACATACAATATATACACTTTTGTACCAAATTAACTCTTCTACTCTAAAATTTATCCATGTGCCGCCCCCCCTTGTTCTATAATAATTACTAGACAAGTTATACTTACCATTAATTGCAAGACAAGAACCTTAAGACAAGGAGTTGTAGCTAAAGATGTTGGTGGCTTGACCACCAATTTGTCCCCCCACCTAGCCCCCAATCAGCCACAACCCTAAACCCATAGCCATGATGTATTTTGACTCACTATTAAAAGTTGGAAAGTCCTATAGTATATATATGTACATGTATGTGTTTAGTAACTAGTTAGAAGGAAAAAAAATACATCACACACTCACTTACTCATAAAAATCGATCTACCCAAGGAAGCAAGGGAAGAAGAAAACTTGTTGGTTAGGATCAAGTATCATTAGGATATACTTGTAAGGGTTTTAGAAGCACTAATCTTGGGTTAATCAAGTAAATGGCCTTCTCATCACATTAATCTCCCTAAGTAAGTAACACTTTATATTTATAAATTTCATACTCCTTATGTCATGATATCTAGCCTCAAGTTGCATATACTTGTTATCACTTTGTACATGTTAATAAAACCTTATAACCACAATAATATTTTAACTAATGGCTATGTCTTAAACAAATTTTTATCATGAGTAAACTAGTTGGTTATAAATCTTAACAAGATGTAAAAATTAGACCATGACATATGAGCTAGTAAGTTAGCTAAACTAGTCTTGGTGAATGCTTTATTTATAATGAATTGAACTTTTCATATTGCTAAGTTTATTGATAAATCACTATTGATATGTTGAGAAATTGGTGGAAGAGATAGGATTAGTTTGAGAGTTGTTGTTAAGTGGTTTTGGATAACTAGAAGGCTAGGAAAAGTGTTTGGACACTTTTAGAAGAGAGGCTGTCCCATTCGGCCTCCCACAGAAAAATCATTAGTTTGGTGGCAAGTTTAGGCTAGAAATATAGAAAATAAACATTATTACGAAAACGTAGCCGCTTGAATGAGTTAAAACGGACTTATAACGAAGAAGATACGTTAGTATTAAGTTGTGCGACGAAAATGAATTTTCTGAAAATATAGATGCTGTTGGGAATTTAGAAGAGGTAAAAACTGATGATAAAAGTTAACTAGACTAGCCGAGGCACTAAAAACATGTTAGTATACTTAAACACAAACCCGGGGATATATAAAACTTAGGAATCGGAGCTAAGACGAGAGAGTTATGACCTAATGAAGTTGCGACGAAATATAACTTTTTGACAGCTTATTTTTGGCTAATAGAAAGCTGTTAGAAATATTTAATGTGGATTTTGGACACTTTAGAGTCGGATTTAGTTAAAATGACGTAAACAAAAATGGTAGAACGTTATGTATATTTGTTAGGCGCGTTAGAGGTTTTCAAAAGTACTTATTAACAAGACGAATATAGTTTAATCACGAGATTAATTATTTACGTTTTCTAAAAAGGGTTACTTTGCTTAACGAATGGACACATTGACGTAACTATATTTTTGTCGATAAATATTGCAACAAACATGTACAAATGATATGATAGTATATGAACTTGCATGCACGACCCTGTTTTCAAACCTAAGACATGGTATTTATTTAGGTTGCGGTTAGAGTTATCGGACCTTTATTCACAGTTTACCGTATTTCTAATCGAGACTTGATAACTGAGGTGAGTTTCATAGCCCCGGTTTTTACATTGTTTGTATCTTATTTTAAAACCCTCGGGGTGGGAATACATTGCTTATTTTTCGGACACAAGTATTAAAACTGTTACTTTGCCTAAGTTACCGCATTGCCATTAAAGTCCCCTTGAATCATGAACCGTTAATTACTTGTAAGCGCGGATGTTATGAATAGATCTATTTGGGTTGACACTCCCGTCCGAGTTGGTCGCACCAACCTATCAAACGGACGCATATCATTCGGATTATTTCCGAGTGTCTGGCAAACACTTATTTGGGGCATTTATTATTATGCTTGATTGCATACCATTTCGTTGAGCTTCGGGGTCATGAGCTTAGGGCACTGTATATTATTTTTGGCTATGACGTTATATTTATTGTGATTGTCATGCTATTGAAATCTTGTGGTCCGCACTTTACTTGTTTACTTAAACCTATGAACTCACCAACAATTATATTGACCTTTTTAGCGTGTATTCTCAGGTAACTAGACGATAATAATCACCTATGTATGGAGCATACTAGAGTCACATTTTGGAACGCACATCATGATGAAGATTTCTTTTCATTACTTAGCGTTTGATTATGTATTAAAATCTTACATTTGATGGTGAACTCTGATATTAATGTTTTGTAAAACGTTTATGTTTAAATCAAACGCTTGTTTTAAAATGACTCACTTAGAGGTCATTCTTTATTTCCTTGTACTTTGTTATCTATGTACGTTACGCCCCCGGAATTCCATTCCGCTGCAATCTAAATTTTGGGGATGTGACAGATTGGTACCAGAGCCAAGGTTATAGAGAACTAGGATGCATCATAGACCCTAGACTATAACCACTAGGTCACGACACTTCACAAAATCATGATGTGTGTGCGATTGCTATACATGTTTTTACTTACTTATTTAATACGAGGTATTTACATTTGTTTTTTATCGGGTTGTTACAGAGTCATGTCTTCACCCAACCACCCTATCATCATTTCATCGGACTCGGATATCGAGGACGCTTTTTCATCCACTAATGCACCTACATCACTACTCTTACCTTCCTATACCTCGACATTCCCATATCACTCACCATCGTCAGATGATAACTCCCACCTATTTGAGGTATTAGCATCACCTGAGACAGACCTAGAAGAAACTACCAGATGTGACGCTGAGACTTTTGAGTTTCAGGAGACTGCCCCTACCTTCCCACTATCACCATTGTCATTCCCCTTTTCCATTCCCACATATCAGGAATTAGATGACACTCTGTGGATAGTACCAAGATCACCGACTCAACAGGAACAACAACAGATTCCTCAAGAATGGTTTGGGATCTATACTATCTCGGATATGATCGATGCACAACTCCAGGCCCCACATCAGAACTCATCACAACCCCAAGATGCCACAACCCAGGATCCACTCAGAGGAGCACCAGGAAGCCTCTAGATCAGACTTATATCTTTACTAGCTTTTACTATTATCCTAGCCACGGGATGTGTGACATAGTTCAAAGAAACTTGTAGTATTTTGGTTGTTGTACAACGAATTTACCAAGTATTGACTCTACTATATGGATATGGTTGTGTTATGCTTGATATCGGTCTATGTAGGCCGAAATTTTCATTTTATATATATATTCATGCGTGTTATGATTATATTTATGATATTTTCGTGGTTGCATCTTGTTGTGATTTCACTTCATTTATACATGTCATGGTTGCGTATATGTGAGTGTGATGATCCTTACTACTTATAAATTTTCATGGTCTCTTATGATTTTGAAGAGTTATGTCGAAGCAAGCCGCTCCAGCCATGACACAAGCCACTGTTGAGCAAATCATTGCCAAGAGTATAACCACAGCCCTCGCCAATCATGAGAAAAATATGACCAATGCACCGAAAAGACTTGAAACCACAAAGACAGCTGAAGGCATAGAAAGAAGAAATGTGGCACCCAAAGTTCCTAATCTTACTCACGAAGAATTTATGGATTGCAATCCCCACACCTTTAGCGGAACTGAAGGCGCAAAGGGATTTTGCAAATGGTTCGAAGAAGTAGAAACAATATTTCGAGGTGGTAACTGTCTCAAGGAAGACAAAGTTAAGTTTGCCACTTGCACTTTTCGGGATCGTGCCCAGGAATGGTGTGTTGGGAATTACAGATTTGATGATTACAAAACCCACAAGCAAGAAATGAAGAAAGAAGAAACAATGAGGACCTAATATATAAATAGTTAGCTTCTAGGGGAAGCTAGGGTTTGTAACCTCTCTCTATTATATAAAGAGGGTAGGCGTCTAGGTTACAGGTATCCAATACATAGTTCGTCTCTCCAATGAGAGTCGATTGAAACGCATAGAGCGTGTAGTAGTAGTAGTTTGTAGTAGTTTATATTTTATGTTTAATAAAGAAAAACCTTGTTAGAAACTTTGATTGTTCTTATTATTATTCCGCTGTGCAAATCATTGTTTCTATTATCCTAGATGGGCTTGATCTTGGTTTCACAATTGGTATCAGAGCGGGGGCTCTCGATATCTAGGGATTTACAAGGTTTTTCGTTGTCGATGAAGAGCTGATTCGAAGAGAACAGAAGCAAATCTGGAAAAGAATTTTTTTTGACAGCAGCAGATCTTAAAAATATTCATTGTGGTAATCGTTAATTTTAATTAATGGGTATCGATATTTTGTTTATGTGACATCAGAATGAATTGGTCGGTGACAGCGATTAAATTTCTTTTGTTGTCTGATGATGATCTATTATCTCGTACTGATATTATTGATCGATTGACTGAAATTGAATTAATTGTGTTTGTCGTTAATTGGGTGTGGGGCTAATGTGTTTGTCATTAGCCGATTCATGGTATTGATTTATTGATTGGTTGAATTAATTATAGGTGATTCGTGAATTGTGATGCTGCTGGTAGTGAATATTTAATTGTGTTTGTCGCTTGCTGTGGTATTTAATTGGACGGCGATTATTATATGTGGATGATCACTGGGTTTGATTTTAAGTGGGGTCGAGGTTTGTAGTCGGTTTGACTAGTCAATTGTGTGGGGCTGCCTATTTATTAACCTCGTACTGATGTAATGGGATTGGTATTGGGATATTAAATTACTCGATCAATTGATTCTTTGAATCATGGTACGATTGTTTTTTTTATTCTGCTGCTAAAGATTTATGTCTGCTGCTCTCACATAGATTCTGCTGCTATGCTTGAATTGTTTCTGCTGGTAGTGCTTCGGTTTCTGCTGGCAGTGTTTCAGTTCCTACTGGTAACACCAATTCTGCTGGTAGTGTTCCTTTGTTTCTGCTGCTCAAAAAAAAAAAAAAGTACTGATCGATTCCTGCTGGTTGCTTTGGTTTCTACTGGTTGGTTCCTCCTGGCTGTTGCTGCTGGTTAGTTCCTGCTGGTGGTTTCTGCTGATACTGCTGGTGGATTCGGTTAGTGCTGCTTGAACAGTTTTGGATCACGGTTTATTCTTGAATTTTTTATGGCTCGTTTTGGTGATAATTTGAAGAAGACGATTGACCATGACTTAATTGATGTTGTAGATGAGTTTCACAGTGCGCTTTCTTATCATATCTCAAAGTGGGTGTTACACTTTAGAGATAACTTGTTTGTTTTGTACGGTGGTGACAAAGACTTGATGAATCTAGCAAAGTGTGTGATCTATTATTTAGGGTGCTTAATGCTCACATTTGCTATCACTTTAAGGAGTTACGTTGTAGTGCTCAGTGTCTCATATAGTTGAGGATTTATCAAGAGGTCCTGGTAGCCTACTTCTAAGGATAAGTTTGGAGTCACGTGGATAGTGCAAGATATAAGACGCAAGTTTGGGAAATTCAACTTCTTCATCAAGTTCGTCATACTCGGTTTTCTTCATCAGTGATCATTTCATAAGGCCTACAGAGTTCGTGATTCAAGAGATGGTTATTGGTTTCAGGGGAAGCTTGTTTAACCATCTACATGCATCACTTGAGGGGAAGCGTTTACGAGATGCACAAGACCCCTATTGGATGATTACAAAAAGGGGAAGAAGATGTATGATGTGCAGCTTATTATTTGTGATGACATGTTTTAGCATTGTTTCTTCATGCAGATTGTTTTGTAATATCAAATAGGGGAATATTGTTGGGAATTACAGATTTGATGATTACAAAACCCACAAGCAAGAAATGAAGAAAGAAGAAACAATGAGGACCTAATATATAAATAGTTAGCTTCTAGGGGAAGCTAGGGTTTGTAACCTCCCTCTATTATATAAAGAGGGTAGGCGTCTAGGTTACATGCATCCAATACATAGTCCGTCTCTCCAATGAGAGTCGATTGAAACGCATAGAGCGTGTAGTAGTAGTAGTTTGTAGTAGTTTATATTTTATGTTTAATAAAGAAAAACCTTGTTAGAAACTTTGATTGTTCTTATTATTATTCCGCTGTGCAAATCATTGTTTCTATTATCCTAGATGGGCTTGATCGGTTGAATTAATTATTGTTCTTACAACGTAACTCCTTAAAGTGATAGCAAATGTGAGTATTAAGCACCCTAAATAATAGATCACACACTTTGCTAGATTCATCAAGTCTTTGTCACCACCGTACAAAACAAACAAAGTTATCTCCAAAGTGTAACACCCACTTTGAGATATGATAAGAACGCGCACTTTGAAACTCAACTACAACATCAATTAAGTCATGGTCAATCGTCTTCTTCAAATTATCACCAAAACGAGCCATAAAATATTAAAGAATAAACCGTGATCCAAAACTGTTCAAGCAGCACTAACCGAATCCACCAGCAGTATCAGCAGAAACCACCAGCAGGAACTAACCAGCAGCAACAGCCAGAAGGAACCAACCAGCAGAAACCAAAGCAACCAGCAGGAATCGATCAGTACTTTTTTTTTGAGCAGCAGAAACAAAGGAACACTACCAGCAGAAATGGTGTTACCAGCAGGAACTGAAACACTGCCAGCAGAAACCGAAGCACTACCAGCAAAAACAATTCAAGCATAGCAGCAGAATCCATCTGAGAGCAGCAGACATAAATCTTTAGCAGCAGAATAAAAAAACAATCGTACCATGATTCAAAGAATCAATTGATCGAGTAATTTAATATCCCAATACCAATCCCATTACATCAGTACGAGGTTAATAAATAGGCAGCCCCACACAATTGACTAGTCAAACCAACTACAAACCTCGACCCCACTTAAAATCAAACCCAGCGATCATCCACATATAATAATCGCCGTCCAATTAAATATCACAGCAAGCGACAAACACAATTAAATATTCACTACCAACAGCATCACAATTCACGAATCACCGATAATTAATTCAACCAATCAATAAATCAGTACCATGAATCTAGGATAATAGAAACAATGAGAGTCGATTGAAATGCATAGAGCGTTGAGTAGTATTAGTTTGTAGTAGTTTATATTTTATGTTTAATAAAGAAAAACCTTGTTAGAAACTTTGATTGTTCTTATTATTATTCCGCTGTGCAAATCATTGTTTCTATTATCCTAGATTGGCTTGATCTTGGTTTCACATGGTGGACCAAACATGTTCAGATAATAGGGGTCGATGCTGCTTACTCAATCTCTTGGGAGAAACTAATAAGGATGATGATTTTAGAATATTGTTCAAGGAGCGAATTATGAGCAATGGAACGGGAAATCCTAGACTTTACCATGGTAGGAGATGATGTTGCCAAATACACTGATCTTTTTTACGGATTAGCACGGCTATGCCCTGCAATGGATGAACCGAAATGAAAGAAACTTGAGAGGTATATAGGGGGACTCTCCCCTGAAATTCGTATGTTGATCACCCCCTTAGAACCCGATACCATGCCTAAAGCTATCCGTATGTCGTTCCATGCAAGGGAACACGTAGCTCACACCAAGGCCGTAGGAAACAATAATAACAATAAACGAAAATGGAACAACAACAATTAGGGTGGAAGTGTTGCACAACAATCACCTAAGAGACCAAAATTTGCTAAACCCCATGTTGCAGGCCCAGCTAAGAAGAAATGGTACCTTGGTACTCTACCAAAATGTAACAAATGTCAAAAACACCATAACCCTAGTCATTGCCCTACTTCATGTGGTAACTGTAAGAAGAATGGTCACCTGACTAAATATTGCAGAACTCCTACACTTGTCGAAGATCAGAAACCTCCCATAATATGTTTTGGCTGTGGAAAGAAAGGGCACCTTAGGAGTGATTGCCCAAAGCTGAGGAATCAAAATGGAGGAAGAACTAGTGGGAGAGCATACACATTAATAGGAGGAGAAGCTTGCCAGGATCCTGTCGATGTTACGGGCGAGGATAATGTTTAAGGAAAAGTTTCTGCTTGTATAATAAAGCCGAAGTCTAAACCCTATAGGGTTGTATTTTCCTGTTGTACTTCACCTTAGGAAGTTAGCGTAACCTAGTTGTAACAAGTACCTTTTTATCTAATGTAATCTCTATCTTTTATTATATCCACGATACTCACAACCTTCGTCTATTCCATTTTCTATTCCATTTACCTTATTCCTAGCCATTTCGCAAAGACATACCGCTAGCCTATTAGGGATTAGGCAAATTTCATCTTTGACTATAGACTATTACCATTCTGTAAGATTCTCCCATACATCCTATAGCCATCCAACAAATTTTATTGCAAGCTATTTTACTACCATCTTAGGAAATTATTTCACAAAATTTTAAAACAATTTATATTACTACCACCTCATAAATTGATTTTCTGGCATTCTACCAACTATTTACTACCATACGAACCGATTTTTCTTGTTAAAAAAAATAAATAAAAAATAAAAATAAAAATTTAGGCTACCATTTTACCAAACAACACGTTGAATACCATCTAAAACTTTGAAGAAACATAATACTACTTTGACTAAACCGAGCATCGCATCATTAGTCCTCAATTATACATAGCCTGATCACCTATGTATAATTCAGGAAGGATTATGCCATGAAAGAAACAATCATCTTTTCAAATTTTTAAAACAATTTTCATTCAAAACATCGAAAAGCAAAGCTTTGTGACCAAATAAATTTTCATAAACATCCCTTTTGTTAAACCCTCTCTAGATACCTACACCACTTGTCATTCACTCAACCGTTAAGTTGGATTTTCTTACCATTGACCTTTCTAGGAAAGACTTTCCATCTACGAGGAGGATTCCATGACATAAGAAAACAATGAAAGGATTACGGAACTACAAACAAGGACTAGAAATATACAGTAAGTTGATTCATAACGCAACAGAAATCTTAAGATCTCACGAGTTGCCCAATCCTATCATTTTAGAAGTACTAATTAGACCAAGTAAGAAAACAAACCTAAGTCATGATCCATTTTAGAAATAACCAAGTAAGTTGAATACTCATACCTGTAAGTCTTACCTAATATTAACCAATAGGCATTATCAACATTAGGAACAAAACGTTAGACATCTAAGCATTCATGCAGACATACCTACCCGACTATTACATCCTTTTTAATGCTTTCACTTCAAATGGATTTTCTTTAAAATGCGTTTATACAAATCATATACCTTGTAGGAAAATATTTTTCTGAAGTACCTATTTTGACGAGTAAATCCTTTTTGGTCAACCTTTAACAAAACTATTGTACGTTAAGAAATGTATAACATCAATATTTGCTAAACAGTTCTATTCACATCATGTTGAAAACCTGTATATAAAACCTTGAGTCATATTTGAAAACAGTCCAATCGTGCATAACTACTAAATTTTGAATCATCAAGAAAGAGAGTACTTAAAAGGTCATTTGTTCAAACTTGTAAATTCATTTATTCAGAGAAAGATTTTGAACAAAACACTCAATATCGAGTCAAATTTTGAAAATCAACCACCGTACTAAAACACTTCATACATTCAGGATGTTGTGATTGACAAACGGTAGCATGGAAAAATTTTTGATGAAGAAAATCTAGAGAAACACTATTAAACAGTAAGAATCTTAGTAATGAAGACTAAGCACCTTAGGCGAAGAAAGACTCATATTGTGACATCAATTAGAGCAAAACACGAGGAATCAAAACTGTTACCATAGCTTTATCCTTCCGATAACGCTCTTTTCGACGAACTTATCATTGTAGAGTTAGTCATGAGACATGTTGTACCAATTTCAAATACTGCTAATAAAAGGTAGTCGATACACCTCAAACTTCTGGCAATCCCTTTAAGATTATTTTTACTCGATTAGATATAAGCACGATCTACCATCCTCAGACCAATGAACATAGTAAGAGAACTATCCAAACGCTATAGAACATGCTTAGTACCGTATGATCAACTTTGAATTGTTTAGGGTAATCTTTTGACATTGACAGAATTCACTTTCAACAATAGTCATCACACGAGTATAAAAAAAATGCACCATTTGAGGCACGCTATTGTCGAAATACCAATCACCTATTGTCAGGCCAAAATCGGAAAAGCCCAACTGACTAGTCTAGGACTTATTCATGAAACAATAAAGAAAAATCGTACAGATCAAGAATCGGTTAAAAGCGACAAGAGAACGATAGGAAGGTTATGTCGGTACATGACGCAAATCATTGGAATTAGGTTTCCCTGAGTCGCGAACCATTAGGATTTCAAGTTAGAGAATGAGTTATGTTGAAAGTCTTGCCTTGGAAAGGCATGATACGGTTCGGAAAATGTGGGAAGGTAACCCGATATACAATGGATCATTTAAGATTCTAGCCAGAATCGGCCGAGTAGTTTATAGACTTGAACTTCCACTAGAGTTCATTAGTTTGCACAATATATACTCTTTTGTACCAAATTAACTCTTCTACTCCAAAATTTATCCATGTGCCGCCCCCCTCTTGTTCTATAATAATTACTAGACAAGTTATACTTACCATTAATTGCAAGACAAGTTATACTTACCAATTTGTCCCCCCACCTAGCCCCCAATCGGCCACAACCCTAAACCCATAGTCTTGGTGAATGCTTTATTTATAATGAATTAAACTTTTTATATTGCTAAGTTTATTGATAAATCACTATTGATATGTTGAGAAATTGGTGGAAGAGCTAGGATTAGTTTGGGAGTTGTTGTTAAGCAGTTTTGGATAACTAGAAGGCTAGGAAAAGTGTTTGGACACTTTTAGAAGAGAGGCTGTCCCATTCGGCCTCCCACAGAAAAATCAGTAGCTTAGTGGCAAGTTTAGGCTAGAAATATAGAAAATAAACTTTATAACGAAAACGTAGCCGCTTGAATGAGTTAAAACGGACTTATAACGAAGAAGATACGTTAGTTTTAAGTTGTGCGACGAAAATGAATTTTCTGAAAATATAGATGCTGTTGGGAATTTAGAAGAGGTAAAAACTGATGATAAAAGTTAACTAGACTAGCCGAGGTACTAAAAACATGTTAGTATACTTAAACACGAACCCGGGGATATATAAAACTTAGGAATCGGAGCTAAGACGAGAGAGTTATGGCCTAATGAAGTTGCGACGAAATATAACTTTTTGACAGCTTATTTTTGGCTAATAGAAAGCTGTTAGAAATATTTAATGTGGATTTTGGACACTTTAGAGTCGGATTTAGTTAAAATGACGTAAACAAAAATGGTAGAACGTGATGTATAATTGTTAGGCGCGTTAGAGGTTTTCAAAAATACTTATTAACAAGACGACTATAGTTTAATCACGAGATTAACTAGTTACGTTTTCTAAAAAGGGTTACTTTGCTTAATGAATGGACACATTGATGTAACTATATTTTTGTCGATAAATATTGCAACAAACATGTACAAGTGATATGATAGTATATGAACTTGCATGCACGACCCTGTTTTCAAACCTAAGACATGGTATTTATTTAGGTTGCGGTTAGAGTTATTGAACCTTTATTCATAGTTTACCGTATTTCTAATCGAGACTTGATAACTGAGGTGAGTTTCATAGCCCCGGTTTTTACATTGTTTGTATCTTATTTTAAAACCCTCGGGGTGGGAATACATTGCTTATTTTTCGGACACAAGTATTAAAACTGTTACTTTGCCTAAGTTACCGCATTGCTATTAAAGTCCCCTTGAATCATGAACCGTTAATTACTTGTAAGCGCGGATGTTATGAATAGATCTATTTGGGTTGACACTCCCGTCCGAGTTGGTCGCGCCAACCTATCAAACGGACGCTTATCATTCGGATTATTTCCGAGTGTCTGGCAAACACTTATTTGGGGCATTTATTATTATGCTTGATTGCATACCATTTCTTTGAGCTTCGGGGTCATGAGCTTAGGGCATTGTATATTATTTTTAGCTATCACGTTATATTTATTGTGATTGTCATGCTATTGAAATCTTGTGGTCTGCACTTTACTTGTTTACTTAAACCTATGAACTTACCAACAATTATGTTGACCTTTTTAGCGTGTATTCTCAAGTAACTAGACGATAATAATCACCTATGTATGGAGCATACTAGAGTCACATTTTGGAACGCACATCATGATGAAGATTTCTTTGCATTACTTAGCGTTTGATTATGTAATAAAATCTTACATTTGATGGTGAACTCTGATATTAATGTTTTGTAAAACGTTTATGTTTAAATCAAACGCTTGTTTTAAAATGACTCACTTAGAGGTCATTCTTTATTTCCTTGTACTTTGTTATCCATGTACGTTACGCCCCCGGAATTCCATTCCGTTGCAATCCAAATTTTGGGGGTGTAACATACCATCTCCACATTCTCATCCTCCCCTGAAGCTTTGTCTTCATTCCTCCCCTGTTTTGGAGCATCCTTCCCCAAACTCTCAGCACTATCAGAGGATTCAATTCTAGATGTGGTACCCACCTTATGCAACCTCTTGACTTGTGAGAGGTGAACATCTTCTTCCCCTCGAACTGCTTGACCCACTTCCTCAACCTTGTAATTTCAGCTTGTTGTGAGGAAGTGGTCTTCTTTAATATAGAGATATATTTTTGCTGTGAGGAGGTAAGTTCCTTCAAATCTAAAACTTTTGTAGAAAACTAGAAAGGGGGGGGGGGGGGTTGAATAGTTTTACCAATTAAACCTTCTTTTTAAAAACTTATAGATCGACTTATGTCAATCTTGTTTTGACGTGTTAGATATTGATAGAAATAAAAGCATATAAACTAAGCTACGAGATAGAGTTAGAGAGACACAACCACAACACAAGTATTTATAGTGGTTCGGCTACAAGGTCACCTTCCTTGCCCT
Organism: Artemisia tridentata subsp. tridentata; assembly: GCA_021014915.2. Classification (NCBI taxonomy): domain Eukaryota; kingdom Viridiplantae; phylum Streptophyta; class Magnoliopsida; order Asterales; family Asteraceae; genus Artemisia; species Artemisia tridentata. The sequence continues at coordinate 386,304,958 of CP139507.1, read as the reverse complement.
ACTCCACTCCCCGAGTCACCTACTCGAGAGTTCGCAAACACTTCAAGACACAAACTCCTTTCACTTAGCGGAGAAGCCTTCACAACGTCGCTTACACTTTATCCGGTACAAAGCTAGATACCGGGCTTTTCCATGAGGTAAAGCCAAACCTTCGTCGCCTACACTTTATCTGGTACAATGCTAGATACTGGGTCCTTAGCACGGAGGACCAAACCAACACACCTAGCACAACATGACTAAAGGATCCAACTTCCTTTTACACTTAACGACTCAACACGTCTACAACGCCCTTTTGAGAAGAAGAAAGAACAAGATGCACTTATGTGATCTTGGAAGAGAAGAATCCTAGCAACTCATATCACGAGCTTGCAAGTCTTCGAGAGGTTGTGATCTCTCCTTTTTGAAGGAACATAGAGAATCACAAAGAGAGACTACATAGAAAGAACCTTGGATCTGAGGTTAGAGAACTTAGAATGTAGAGAGAAGATATATCTAAGTGGGGTGAGAAACAAGAGAGAAATGGCTCACTATTTATAGGCAAAACTGAGCACTGTTCACCCAGATCCGACGGATCCCTTCCCAAAGGGATCCGGCCAGTGTAATCCAAGGGATCCGGGTATCTGGTAGTACCAGTTCGGATTTTGGGTTACAATTCCGGGTTTGGGTTATGGGTTAAGGTCCATGGGTCAAGTGATGTCATGAATGACGTCAAAGACATCTTGGGTCATGGGTCATGGACTTTAAGTTATGGTTATGGACTTTGGGTCATGGGTCATGGGTTTTACCCATTATGAAGTCATGCATGATGTCATGCAAATGGGTTATGAGTTATGGATCAAGCTCCATGGGTTATGGGTTATGGGCTTGGTTTTTGGGTCTTGGATAGTCCAAGCCTTTTTCAAGTAACATGTATTTTATAAAAAATGTATGTAACTAGTTTTCTTAAGTGTTTTTATAAAATGGTTTTGGTTTTATGTAAACTTGTTTAACTAAATATGTTTAAGGTTTGTTTAATGAAATGTGTTAGTAAGCTTTTGGCTCAAAGCGTTTACGAATTTTATCTATCTCATTAAAATGATTTTACGTTTGTTATCGATAAAACATTAGAAGATCATAAAATATAAATAAACGTTTTTAAGGTTTATTTGTATTAACAATCTCCCCTTTTTGTTGATGACAAAACATAAAATTATTTTAAGTAAAATGGTAAAATTCGTAAGTTTGAATTTAAGCTTTTACAATTTTCTCCCCCTTTTTGTCGAAACAAAAAAGTGTCGAAAAGCAACTAACCTGAGTGCAAGTTTTAAGAAAAGTAAAGATGTAAATATGGAGCAAAGAGGGTAAAAAGTGCTTAGTCGCTCCCCCTTGATGAGGGCGTCAAGTAATTAGGAAGACTAAACGTGATCATTGCAAATTATTTGAAATGTTTTTGCTTTGAGGAAAGCTCCCCCTCATTGAGGGCGTCGAGTGCTCCATGTGTATTTTTGAAATCTAAAAAAAATTGGTTATAAAAACAAGTATATGTTGTCCCTTTTGTCGAAAATTTGGCTGTATAAATTTTTTGTTAGTCTTCTGTTTGCCCGGATCCCACAGATCCTTTCCAGAAGGGATCCGCCAAGCATAAACTCAGGGATCCGGCTACCTGCAGTTATGTTAGCAGTAAAAGAGGATAGAAAATGATATGAACACAAGTAATAAACACACCAAATATGTTCACATAAGCACATAGTCATGAAAAATCATTTAATAAACATAAGAGAAATGATACAACAAAGGTCAAATCTCTAAAAACTAAGAAAATGATCTTAACATGAAAAATTCCTATTGACTAAAATGAGGCCTAAGATTAAGGATAGTGAGACCACTTGTGCTTGCACTTCAAGGTTTTTTGGGAAGGTTAGGTTTGGTGACATCTTCAAGATGTTCAAGGAGATGGTAGAACATGAAACGTACTTCATCACGTAGTGCATGAACTAAGGTTTGGACATGTTCACAATGATCACAAGTATCATCGTGGTTTGTTTGTTGAGGTCCTAAGATAGAAGGTTGTTGAGGCATGTTTGAGGTGGAAGCACCTAGATGGAAAGGTGGATGTACCACGGGTGTTAGTTGAGAAGTATGTGTGGGAGGAAGTATATGTGGTGGTTGAGTTGGTTGAGTTTGTTGACATCTTCTCATTACCCAAAATGGGCCATTTGAGGGTGGAGGAGAGGAAGACAAGTTTGCTATAGGTGGTGGTATGTTAATGTCAACATCTAGGTGATAGGATGGTGGTTGGGTTGACAATCTCTCAAAGGAAGAGAATGTGGGCAATGGTGGTGGATTAGAAGGTCTAGGAGGTAGGTCCTCCAATGAGTTCAAGAATGGATGACGAGAGGTAGGAGGTGTGGTAAAGGAAAGTATTTTAGGTTCAAGAGGTGAGGTTTGTATAGGTTGAGTTGAGATAGGTGTGCTTGGTAATGTAGGTTCAATGGGAGGTGTTGGTTCAATTAGAGTGGGTTGTGGTGAGGTTGTTTTGGTGGAAGCAAGTTGTGGTGGAGTTGGCTTATTTGAAAGAGAAGTTTGGATGTAGTTTGAGAGAGGTGTTCTATTAGAGGGTGCTTTGATGGGTGAGGTTTCGGTTAAGGATATTTCATACACGATTCATGCGGTTTTTCTTGGTGGACTCCTATTGGATGATCTTGCACTTGGTGGCTTAGTTATGTTTTTAGGTAGGTTTAGAAGGTGAGTTTACAGTAGAAGATGGTTTGTTTAGATGTGGTTTGGAAGCACAAACACAAGTGGTTTAAATAGTGAAGGGTCAAGTATGGTAATTAAAGCCTAAACCACTAAAATCATTTGAATTGCAATGATATGCATGCACCAAGGTCAACTACAGTGATACAATCTTCTAGGAGATATATTAAAGGCAATGTGGAGTGTTTGAGTGGATAACGTTGAGTTTTTGGAAGGTTTTACATGATCAAACTTGTGTCTGTTTGCTTGGATCCGGCGGATCCTTTTCAAAAGGGATCCGGCTAGCTTTAGCTGAGGGATCTGGCTAACAGATCAGGTGTGAGGGATAAATGATTATGATTAAGCTATAGCAGCCCAATGTTTCCTGGTGTAATGAGTGTGAGAAGGTGTCTTAAATGTGAAAATCCTGAGAGATTTAAGACTAATGATGAGGGGTTGTCATTAATGGTCTTTAGTAAGGAGAAAGGGATCTAAAATAGGTTAATGAGTGAATATGAGTTAAGAAAATCATACCACTAAGTGTTAATTGTATGTGGGTTGTAGGGAAAGGTTATATGAAAATTTCAAAAATTCTTTAAAAATCATAAAAATTAAAAGATTGGTTTTAGAGCATTTTGAGTAAGATTTGGTGGAAATAAATTTGTGAAAAAATTACTTAAAATAAAAATAAGTGTAAAATGATCAGAGGGAGGTGATTCAAGAAGTGCTACTGAGAAATGGTGGTTATTATGAAAATGATAAATCATAAATATCTCAGAAGAAACTTAAGTAAATCCTAAGAGATCAAAAGAGCTACTAACCTCAAATTCAGCTCAAATGTGACTAATAGGAGATGGATAACTAATGTACTAAGGTTAGTGTAAAACCCCGAAATTTATATAATCCGATAAGACTAAAATACCCTCCGAATTTGAACTTTTAAGAATCTATAAAATATATAAGTAATCTTTGTGAACATAACCTTAAGTTACCTAAGTATTTAAGTTACATGTAAACCATACATTATGTAAATAAGAAGTAACGAATAAATAAAATCCTACATCTAAAGACTAGACGAATTACATTTTTTATGCTCTTATGACCTCCAAATTTCGGCCCATATTATTAGTTAAGAATGCATAAAACTTGTTGGATCCTAGCCCAAATCAAACCACCCATTCTCTATTGTAGCCCATCAAAATAATACCCGGCCTATTTTTTTCTTTGATACACCGAACCCTACTCCCTCTCTAATCTATTATACGTACAAAAAAAAAGGGAGAAGAGAAACCCTAACTCCTTCAAGTGTCGGCTCCTCCATTCCTATGCTGCTGCTGTCGATTAGAATACCACCAAAAGAAGCTTTTTGATCTTGTTCATGTGTCATTCACGTCAACACAAGGTAACCCTATAATCCTAGCATTGATCCATACGAATTTATGAACCAAATATTGATCAAAACCATGTGTTTTTCCTTTTGTTGCTGCTGTACGCCCCAAAGGAGAAGAAGAAGGGATCCATTCGTGTGTTACCTTTGTTGTGTTCGTGGTCTTCGTGGTCTACAAGGGTATTGTATTATCCTTTTCTTGTTCAATCCTTGTTTTATTCGAGTTATGTTCAAATATAATTGTATGAAGAGAGTTAACAAGAAATAAAAGAACATGACACATAAAATCCTAAAATTTGAAAACCCTAAAAACCTATATGAATCGGACAGGAGCTTATGTGTTGGAATCATTCGATTTGGATATGTTAAGACCCATGATTATTGACCAAAATATGTGTTGGATCAACCTACAATCATTGTTTGTTAAGAAGTAATGAAATAAAATGAGAAAAACCCTAAGTGATACGTGATTCTGTGAATGACTGTTACTGAACTGGAATTTTGTCCGACTCTAACCGGCTGTAACTAATTGATGTGAAAGTTTTTTTGGGTGTTTTAAGAGTCTAAAACTAAGTTCATTGAAATAGCTTTCTGTAGAAATTAACCTCATAATTTTTAGAGGTCTGGAAGTCACATTTTTCGAATTTATGAAATCGGGTGTCAAAACTGTATTTCGGGTTATGAAAATTCACCTGTAGCTTTTGATTTTTAATTTGAAATCTGTAAAGGGTTGAGACCTAAAATTCTAGCAGGTTAACATTTGGGATATAGGTGAATTTTTGGAATTTTTCCATATTTTTATAAAATTTATTGATGTGGCTTTGAACTGCTTACTTTTTGTATGTTAAAACTTTTCAGAAATCTGGACAACTTGAAGTAAAGTATTTTTTAAACCATAGTTATACTTAATAATAAATTCTGAAAACAATTGGGTAAGTTCTTAAGACATCTGGGCACTTGTATGAATTTTTGGGAATTTTTACTCTGAGGTCTTATAAGATTAAAAATCGTTTGAAGCAGGTCTAATTTGAGTGTAAAAGCTGTGAAAAGTGAAAAGTTATTAAAAGGGTGTTATATGTCTATTTTATAAACTAAAGGGTTTAAATTGTTAATTTCTAAAACTAAAGGACCTAACTTGTGAACACCTGTAACTTTATAGTAATTACACTTTGCACCCTAAATTTATGAGAATTGCATATTAACCCTAAACTACGAATACGATCATCCTTAATAGTTAATTTGACATACGAGAATGTTAATAACCAAAGTTACCTCAAATGGAATGAGAACTAAAATGAAACCTTACGATTATTTGTAGATCGGTTGAAGAAGGAGCGATCTCCTATTTGATTTGCTTTTCATTTCTCTTGCTTGCATATTCGTTAAGGTACAGATATTCTGCTCTTCTTGTAAGGAGCCTTCGTTTCTCTTGATTCCTGATTTTGATTTCGTTTAGGATTCCCCAAGCCATTGCTATGTTTCCCTTGTATTGTGAACCTTGACTTGAACCTTGCTTTGAACTTTTGTCTTGATCATTTGTGTTGAACCCTGCCTTGGGTCCTGATATGTTTCCTTGATACTTGACATGACCTGTCCATAACCTAGTAACCTGAATATTTAGGACCGTGGGATACTTGAAGGTTCATAGGATTTTGTAACTACTTTTCTAAATTACTTGTGAAGAGGTTTTGAAGATTTCTTTTAAAGATTGTCATTATGAAAACTGATTTAAAAACCACTTTATTTTAAAACCATTTTAAAAAGATTACTTTTATTGACATGAACCTTATGGTATTTGACCTTTCTGATATTGACTTCCTGATAGTGAACCCCTGCATTGATCTCCTGTCTTGAATCTTGATATGAACCCTGATATGAAATCTGATATGACACTTGAAACCTGACACTTGATACCTGATACTGGAAACCTGACACTTGATACCTGATACTTGACACCTGAGACTTGATACTTGACTTTGACCCACAGTTTGAGACTACGAGCCATCCACTAGGCATGAGGGTTTCATGTCCATGTCTGTGATGCACCACCGGCATGACTAGTGTGTAGCCCTAGTGATTTGGTTACACCGTCCCCGACCTGATTTGCTTTGTTACGTAGAGGAAGACCCTGTGGCCTGCGGGGGCGTATGGATGCATCCTAGACCTATCCTGATTTGTTTGTATTACTTGTATTTCCTGGTGACTGACGAGTGTGTGCGATACACGTCTTTCACAATCCTGGGAGCTCATGACTCCAACCCCTGGAGGTATCCCCTCACCCTGTACCTGGTATGCTGAGGTCACCCCTCCATACACCCTGATATGTGATTGATTTGATATGTACTGTTTCTGGGCTCGTAGAGGATTTCTGTTTCCCTGAATCCTTGTAACCTTATGACCTGACACTCGACCTGACATTTGACCTGACTTGATTTAACTTGGGTGGTAGTGGATTACTGGTTATGTTACCCTATGACTTGATATTGGACTTGACTTGATTCGACTTGGGCTGGTGATGGGTTACGGTTTACTTTACATCTACCTATTGTAACCATTTCGTGATAACCTTGTCCCATTTTCTTTCCTACTCCTGTTACATCTTGAACTGTTTCACTTACTTCACTACCCTATGATTACTGCTTCGTTATCGTTATATCTGTTCACTGAGCTTTCGTAGCTCAGCCGCGTTTCTTTTCCCGCGGCAGGTTTGAGTTTGGAAGCTGGGTTTGAGTGGAGAGTACTGGAGCATTAGAAGACTTCATTAGCTATGGAAGATGACTAGAAGAACCTTAAATTAGACGTAGAAGATATTGAATTGCAACCTTGTAGTTTTAGATTTTCCATTGTAACATTTGAATTTCTATTGTATTATTTATGTTCAATGCTTGTGTTTGTTCTGATATGCCACCGTTGTTGTGACACCTTTGCCCTTGTCGGGTTGGGGTGTTACAGTTAGAATTGTTGAGTGTGATGAGAGGTGGTATAAAAAATCTTCTGTTTTGTTGGATCTGCCGGTTCCCTTTTAAAAGGGATCCGACCAGTTAAAATGAAAGGATCCGGCGTCTGAGTCTATTTCTTTCACAGAGGACTCGTAAAAATTTGCACACTTGTCAAATAAAAATTCTAACACTTCACACTACAATAATACATAGATATACTACTGATGTGACAAGTATAGCACTTAACGAGCATATTAAGATAATCAAGTAAGATAATGACCGACTTTTGATATATGATCAAAAGTGGTAAAATTTCCTGGAAAGCAATTAGAGAAACTACAAATGTTAGAGTATTATCCATCATGCTATCATCTAGCATGCCCATATGTAGAACACAAATTATTACCAAGGTTACATGTTTTAAGAGACATAAAAACGAAATTGTTTTAGAAGAACATTCACCAAATAGTTTTAAACATTAACCAACAACATTCATTTTCTCTTCACTTCTTCTTCTTTACCATGCTAGATATGAAGTGAGTAAGACACTTAAACATACCTTTTGTTTGTTTGAACTCCTGGGTTTCATTCCGAATTCTCGGAAGTTGATCAAAGTAAGTTATGGGATTGAGTTGATATTTTTGAATTGGGTCTGTGGAAAACTAGAAGGGGGGTTGAATAGTTTTTACCGTTTTTTAAGTTTTATTTGCTTTGTTACTATATATTAATTTCAAAGGAAACAATCACAAATAAATAATCACACAATGTAAACAAAAGATAAAGAGAGGAAAGATCAAACCACACGACACTGTTGTTTATAGTGGTTCGGCTACAAGGACTCTCTTCCTTGCCCTACTCCACTCCCCGAGTTTCCTACTCGAGAGTTTATCTTTCACTAAGAAACAAACTCCTTTTCTAGGCGGAGAAAACCTTTACACGTCGCTTACTTCCTTTTCCGGTACTAAGCTAAACACCGGGTTCTTTTACAAGGTAGAACCAACCCGACGTCGCCTATTTACTTTACCGACACTAAGCTAGATGTCGAGTTCTTTACACGGGTACAACTACTCCCTACACTCTTTGTGCTTTAAGGACTAAAGCACTAACCACACTCACTGATTACAAATGATAGATATGATGTGTGAAACAAACTACAATATCACACAGTAATGCAACTAAAGGATTACGGTTCTGTAGATCCTTGAATGCTTGATCTCTTTTCTACAAAATGAAAGATCAAAGTGAAATGCAACTATGAATGATGTTAGTAAGATATGTACTGAATGAATATGTGTGTTAAAGCTATATGAGTGATGAGAGAGCCAAATGATCAGCTTCCTATTTATAGGCAAGCTGATCTTCAGCTCACGGATCCCACGGATCCCTCACAAGGGATCCGTCCTTCATTGGATTTGGATCCGTGGGATGTGACAGCTAAGGTTTAGTTGTCTCTTACCATATCTTAGTTGTATCTTACCAAATCATCCAAGATCCTCAAATGTCAACTATGTATCTTGCAAATCTAACCAAGATATATCAAAGATATTGTATGTGATGCATGCAATGATGTCATGGAATGGTTTTAGAATTAAAGTTTCCTTTTAAAGAAACAAGTTACTAAATAAGCAAACTTGTAATTCTTGGTTAATATGTGAAGTGTAAAATGTTTACTTAAGAGACTTAAGCTAGTATTTATTATTTGCTAAAAGATATTCCTTTTATTTGTCATTAACAAAACTAATGAAAGATCAAAGAATATAAATAACGTTTTTTAGACGCTATTTGTATTAACAATCTCCCCCTTTTTGTTGATGACAAAACATAAGGTATATTTTTGAGCAAGAGAATAAATATAGCATGAGTTCTTAAAAATATATATTAAGTTTGTTTATTAAAGAAAAGTTTTGTAAATATGTATGTACTGTGATGAATCACAGTTAATGCAAACTTAGTCCCTTTCTCCCCCTTTTTGTCGAAACAAAAAGAGTAGCGTAGCGGAATGCGATTTTGAGAACTTTAAAGCTCCCCCTTGTTTTATACTCCCCCTAGATGGAGTAATCAAGGAAATAATGCATGAATCTATAAAACAAACGGTTAGTATATGAGATGCTTATGAGATGCTCCCCCTTGATGTATACTCCTCACTTCTCGAGTACCAACGTATACTATGAAGGGTATGATATGCTGCAAATGAAGTGTTAGTAATGAATGACGTCAATGAAGAAGTAGAATGCTTGTGAAGTATTCTCCCAAACATGCCTTTCAATATGTTTTGACTTTTAAAAGTCAAAGTAAGTGTCTGATCATTATTTGTACCTAAGGCAATTATAATCAAGGTATAATATATGCTATATAAGAATGTTAGTGCACAATGATAATGATAATATGCAATATGTTGATCACTCATAAGCATAAAACATCACATTCATAGATATTGAAAATTTTGTGACAAAAGTCACAATGATGAAATGATGTTACAAGTACAATAAAAAGACATCCTAGAAAGAAAATAAAAGGTCCTAAAGCAACAATTTAAAAGGTCCTAACAACTAATCTAAAAAGCTCCTATTGAGGAGGATGAGAGATTGCGTTTAAACGTTCAAGAACATGGTTCAAGATGAACCTCATCTCATTTTGAAGCTCATGGACCAAGATGTTGGTCCTTTGGGCCAAGTGAGCCGTTCTCTCACAATGTACGCAATCATGACTTGAGAAACCGGGAGGAAGACTAGGCTCCAAGTTTTGTGGTGGTGGTGGTGGTGATGGTGGTTGGTTGTTGTTGTTTGATGGTTGTTGTGGTGTTTGGAGGGAGTTCATAAGGATGTTTTGAATGTCCATTGCTTCATGAAGGCGATGGTCAACCATACCCGAGAGAGTATAGAGTTGTGTTAACTCCGCACTTATCTCCTCTTGTGTTTGAGGAATGTTGCTCCACATTGCTTCATCAATGGCAATGAGTGTTGAAGTTGGTGATAGTGGTGGTATTTATGGACGAGGTTGTGGTGCTTCTCGGTATAGAGGACCATGAATCTCCGGATGGAGCGGATGAAATAGCATAGGTTCTAAGTTTTCAAGACTTATTGGTGGAGGATTGGTTGATGTAGGTGGAAGATCTTCTAACTCTTCAAGATATGGTTGTGGAGATGTTGGTGGTGTTCTAAATAGTTCCATGGGTTGGAGTTTTGGTGAGGATGGTGATGAGGCAGACTTCTCAGACTGTGATGGAGCGGGAGCAGGAGCGGGTGGTGGTGTGGTTGCGACAGGAGTAATGGTAGGAGGTGGTGTTTTTATGACTACATGTGAGGGAGTTGGAGTGGATAAAGTAAGGAAGTTTTCACTAGCAATGGGTGAGGATATATTTAGTGGTGATGATTCTTCAGAGGATGAGTTGTGAATGTTGATGAAACAACAAGGTTTCACACTCATACGGGCTGTTCGTTTTAGTGGCTTGGATGTGGAGGAGTTGTTTGATTTTGTCATTGAGACTTTTTGATGAATAATAGCTAAAATGTACAGGAGAAGAGATGTTTGTGATGTGAATTGAAGATCCTAAAGTGCTAATTTATAGACAGAAGGTTTGTGAGTCTGTGTGTTTGGATTTGATGTGAATCCAATAGAGAATGTTGGTTTCTAATGATTTGGAACAAAAATTTGTGCAGGTCATATCAAGGAAGTCAATCCATTGAGCTTTGGTTGAGTAATGTGTTGTGGATTTGCAGTTAATACAAGGAGATAGTGGAAAATCTGATGATTTGATATTTTCACGGATTTGACGGATCCCTAAAAAGGGTTCCTTCTTTGAATCAGTTTGGTAACTCACACCTAAAATTCAAAAATTTAAATTTTGGTGGGAAATTTTGTTCCTAAGTTTCTAAGAATTCCTAAATGTTTCTAAGATGAATTATGATCAGAGAATGAATCCTAAATGATACTAAACACTTAAGATTTAAGAATCGGGATAAGTCGAAAAAGTTATAGAATTTTACTAGGAAACCTGCGGATCCAAGTTGTAGCATAGGCGGAACCTTATTCAGGGATCCGCCAGATCCGTAGGTTGGTGGATGGCGGATCCAACGATAAGCCTTGGCGGAGCCAAGGTTTGGGATCCGCCGGATCCGTATGCCTAAAACTAAAGAAACTAAACAGAACATATGTCATATTTCGCGTTTTTTGACGAAAACCCGAAAATTCACCTAGACCTTACTTAACATCTAATATGTATAGCAAAACAATTAAATATGATAACATTAACACACGATTGCACATAGTTTAATTCGTTCTTAGAAACTTACCGTTTTGGGTGTTATGCCAAACATAGGCTATAACCTGGAAAATTGATAACCGTGATGGTTATCTACCTGCAAATGTTGGTTATTACACATACACAATAAGTATTATCAGATAAATTCTAGACACATAGAAGTTTAACATCACAACATCCAACATTGTTCAAAACCAAACACTCCATCATGTAAGCTTTTTCTTCAACTTCTTCATCCCCTTGTGCAATTTCATCATCCAACGACCAAGATTCTTCCCATTCCTTTGATATTTCGATACTCAGCAGATTCATTTTGAATTGGAGGAAGATGGCTCAAGTATTCGGGTGGAGGAATCCTAGAATTTGGCAATCCATCATCTTCACTCATTGAAGATGATGAGGATGATGTTGGTACACGAGGACGTTTGCCCTTATCAACACTAACTCTAAAGTCGCTCAAAGGAACGAAGGTATGTTCAATTTCATTGTAATCCGGAACAAAGCCTAAATGGTTTGGACGAGCGGGTGCAAAAGCTCTATAGAGTCGGGTTAAGAGCATACCATAAGGCATTGCAATCTTGCTTTGAACCGGAATGTCACACATTCTTTTGGCAACATAATAAGCAAGATTGAAGGGTTGATGAGTAGAGATGTTGTACATCATATGACACAAACAAGCATTGATGTGATCACGGTTTCCTATGGTGCACATCACATTAGCCCTTAAGACATCTTCCATTTTCTTGAATTCGGGTTTGAGTTCATTAAGCTCCATTGCAAATGGATCTCTAGCAACTTCACGACCACGATACATTCTTGTGGGGTTGTTCTTAGGAATGAAGAGATGTTCCCTAATCACTTCTTTTGATTGAGAGGAGTGACATATGGTGCCGTCCTATCGAGATTGGAGTCTAAGATTGTTAAGGACCATTTGTCCGAGTAAATACATGTCCCTTGGTTTGGAATTCCTAAGACCTCACCAAATTGATCAAGAGGGATGTTAACAAGATTTCCATTTAGAGTAAAATGAAGACTCAAGTAACCTTGGTCACTAGAACTAAGACCTACACTAGCATAGAACTCAAGTATGAACCTAGGAATAATTGGTTCATCTATATCTAAAAGAGAATCAAATCGAATTGCGGCTAATTGTTCCCTAAGTTGAGTTCCTTCATAGAACGATGAATCTACGACTCTACCCTCATGGACATACTTTTTCTCTAAGGCTTTGAAAATTTCGATTTGGGCATTGGTTAGACCTTTGGTTTTGTGGACATTGGGTAAGTAGTTAACGGTTCTTTTGTGATCGTAGTTGGTTGCGGGAGGCATGATTTTCCTAAATACAAAAGTTACATAGTTTTAGTTAAGATGATCAAAGGAAGTGTAAAATTCCTAGTGTGTGCCTACATGGGGACAATGTGGAGGTGTGGTTATCTCGACTCCTTTTGATGCAAGAAAAATTAGTTTATGCAAGTTTTGTTTACAAACGAGAGATAACCCAAACGCTCCTATTTCAATGTAGCTACGGTTGAATGTACCCAAAATACATATTAATTATGTATTCCCTTTAGCATTCAAGAGACATTATGCAAGTGAAGTCTAAAAGATAACGTTTTTGCATTTGTATGAACAATGTAAGAAAAAAAAAATCATTTTACCTAGTCGTTAGAAGATTTTAGTGAAAAATTTTCATGGGGTTTTTGTTAAATTAAGACAATGTGCAATGAGATGCAATTCCTAACTAAGAAAAACATGTTTTTAAGTATAATGCAATAAATATGCTTCATGATTTTTCAAGAATTATGCATATACCCCAAGTTTTGGTTTTTGTGCATGAAATGGAAATCCTAGACGCAGATCAGGAGTATAAATATGATAAGAATACTTACAGTGATGTTAGAAGCACAAATTTGTGGAAGAAAATGGTCTAAATTGTGATGGAGATTAAGTGTGTGTCGAGTATAGTAAGGTGATATGTTTTGGAGTGAGGAATGAATAGTAGTTGTTCTTGTTTATTAAATAATAAACTGAACTCAGCATGCGACGGATCCGGCGGATCCAAAACAAAGGATCCGTCCTTGTTGTCGATTGGATCCGCGGATCAGAACACATGTTTTGGTTTAGTGTCGTGTGTGGCTAAACTAATGTTTGTACTTATGTTTCACCTAATCACTAGGTTCCATTAATCCTAATCCAAGTCTAAGATAGTTGAAAGGTTCTCGTTTAAGTGGTTTTGTGAGAATATCGGCAATGTTGTCCTCTGAGGAAACTTTCTCAATTGAGATGATTCCCTTCTGTACATTGTCGCGAAGGAAGTGATGGCGTATTTCAATATGTTTGGTTCTAGCGTGTTGGACTGGATTTTTGCTTAGATCGATAGCACCTTTGTTGTCGCAAAGAATGGGAATGTTGTTGAGTTCAATTCCATAGTCGACGAGAGCTTGTTTCATCCACAGTGCTTGTTGACACGCCTTTCCTGCAGACACATACTCTGCCTCTGTTGTTGAGATTGCGAGGGCAGTTTGTTTCTTAGCGAACCATGATGTTAGACAATATCCTACAAAAGTACAAATACCGCTAGTACTTTCCTATCAACATAATCACCTGCGTGATCTGAGTCAGTATACACTATGGTTTCTACACCCGTTCCTTTGGGATACCATAATCCTAAGTGTGTAGTACCTTTGATGTACCTAAATATTCTTTTAACGGCTTCAAGATGGGACGTTTTTGGATCTTCTTGAAAACGTGCACATAGACAAACACTAAACATAATGTCAGGCCTACTAGCCGTAAGATAGAGTAAACTACCAATCATTCCTCTATATTTAGTGCTATCTACAGATTCATTTTCTTCATCCTTAGTAAGTTTGGTTTCGGAGGACATGGGTGTTCTCATGGGTTTTGAGTCTTCAAGACCAAACTTCTTAAGCATATCTTTGATATACTTTGATTGGTTGAAGAATATCCCATCTTCTAATTGTTTAATTTGGAGACCTAAGAAAAAGTTTAGTTCCCCCATCATACTCATTTCAAACTCGTCATGCATGATTTTTGAGAAATCGTCGCATAACTCTTGACAAGTTGAACCGAATATAATGTCATCCACATATATTTGGACTATGATAATATGTGATCCCTTTTTCTTGGTGAAGAGAGTATTATCTACTAGGCCCATGGTATACTTATGGTCAACTAGGAAAGTCTTAAGTCGATCATACCAAGCCTTTGGTGCTTGCTTAAGTCCGTATAAAGCTTTCTTAAGTTTGAAAACATAATTTGGTTTTTCAAAGTCGGCAAAGCCGGGAGGTTGTGCAACATATACTTCTTCATTTATAAGACCGTTTAAGAAAGCACTTTTGACATCCATTTGAAATAACTTAAAATCATGTGCACATGCATATGCAAGTAATATTCTAATAGACTCAAGTCTAGCTACGGGTGCAAAGGTTTCATCGTAATCTATACCTTCTTGTTGATTGTAACCTTGAGCTACTAGCCTAGCTTTATTTCTAGATATAATACCTTTTTCATCCATTTTATTTCTAAAGACCCATTTGGTGCCTATTATGGTTTGGTTTTTAGGTGGAGGGACCAATGTCCAAACATCATTTCTAATAAATTGATTAAGTTCTTCTTGCATAGCAATTACCCAAGATTCATCTTTTATTACCTCGTCTATATTTTTAGGTTCAATAGTTGAAATAAAACAAAAAATAATTACTTTCATTTTGAGCTTTGGATCTTAATGTTCTTTCATTAAGTTTTCCTATGACGTTTTCTAATGGATGACTTTTAGTTTCTTTAATATTGACTATTTCTCCTTTTACGGGTTCATTGTCATTTTCAATGTTTTCTATATCATTAACCATTTGACTTTCAACTAAGTCATCATCTACCAAAGGTGATGTCTTAGAGGGAGGTGGACTTTCGTTGAATGTTACGTTCAACGATTCCTCGACTCTTGATGTTTCCTTGTTTAATACAATGTATGCTTTACTGTTTTGTGAGTACCCAAGAAATACACCTTCATACGACTTTGGGTCGAACTTAGTGAGATAATCCTTTGTGTTTAAAATGAAGCACTTGCTTCCAAAAACTCTAAAATATCCTAATGTAGGCTTTTTGCCTCGATAAATTTCATAAGGAGTTTTATTTAAAAATTGTCTAATTAAAACTCTATTTAGGATATATGTAGAAGTATCTACAACGTGACACCAAAACTTTTGTGGTATGTTTTGTTCATTTAACATAGTTCTACTCATTTCTTGAATTGTTCTATTTTTACGTTCTACTACACCATTAGATTGAGGTGTACGAGGAGCCGAGAAATTATGAGTTATTCCATTATTATCACAAAAATTTCCAAATTGAATTTCATTGTCAAATTCTCGACCATGGTCAGTTCTAATAGATACTATATTACTTCCTATTTGATTTTGAATTTTCTTGCTTAGAATTTCAAATTTGTCGAATGCCTCATTTTTAGTTTTCAAAAACTTTGTCCATGTATATCTAGAGTAATCATCTACTATTACTAAAGTGTAAAAATTTCCTCCATAACTTTGTATAGCCGACGGGCTAAACAAATCCATATGTAATAATTCTAGGCATCTAGATGTAGATACCATGTTTTTAGCCTTATGGCTATTATGTACTTGTTTCCCAATTTTGCAAGCATAACAAAAGTGTTGGTCATATTTCAACTTGGGTAGGTTCCTAACGAGTTATTTGGATGACAAAGATTGAATAAGCCTCATATTAGCATGACCTAAGCGTCGATGCCATAGAGTTGAGTTTTCGTCCAAGGAGGTAAGACATAACTTATCTTTAGGTGTTTTATCTAATTTCATAACATAGACATTATTCTTTAAAACACCTTTTCCTACGGTTATGCCATCCTTAAGTATTTTACTTCCATTTTCACTGAAAAGGACGTTATACTTTTTGCGGCACAATTGACTTATACTAAGTAAATTAAATCCTAAATTATCTACATGAGCAACATCATCAATAGATAGAGAGTCATGAGAGATTGTACCTTTTTCGATGATTTTACTTTTAAGCTTGCTACCGAATGTGACATTACCTCCGTCATACACTTGATATGTTGAGAAAAGATTTTTGTTTCCCGTCATGTGTCTTGAGCACCCACTATCTTTGATCCACTCATCAGGTTCAAGATCAACTTTCAAGCATACCTAAGTTCATAAAAGACTCAAGCATTTGATCCCCAATATCTCATGGGTCCGTTTGGGTTAAACATGACATTATCATGGTTTATGTATGTAAATGGTGGACAATTGTTCCATGACATATAACTGGGACCATGAAAGTTTCTAGGTATGTTTTGGTTCCAATTATTTTGATAAGTATGTTGTGGATTAACTATACTCTTTGGAAAGGGGTGTTTGGGAAAACTCATTTGAGGTCTCTGTTGATCCGTTTTAACTCTATATTCATTTCTAGCTTGTCCTCTTCCTAAAGATACTGCTGGTTTATGTTTATTATTGGTTATACTACTGTTAGGTTTCTTAGTAACTTTAACAAACTCGGAACGGTCGACTTTGTGAACCTTCTGTTCAATTTCTGTACTCGCGGATCCTTTGGATACACTTGGCGGATCCAAATTTTTGGATCCGTCGGATCCGTGAGTGTCCAACTTGGTTGAATCAGTTTTATTCACAGTCTGTTCCTTATAATCACTTAAGGTTCCTAGTTTCATAAAGCCTAGTCCTGTTTTATCATGAGGTAGCTTTTGCATTTTCATTATTTCATCTGCACAACTTATGTTTTTATCAAACCTTTTAAACTTTGAATTTTGTTTGATCAAATCTTCCTGTGTGGTTCTTAAGGTTTCTAATTCAAGTTTTAGTTCTTGACAAGACACACACGTTTCTTTACTATCTTTACCTTTTTCAATTCGTATTGCTTTTTCTTTAAGCCAAAATACTTCATTTTCTAAAAGTGTTGTCTTTGTTTTTGTTTTTTAAAGTAACGTCACACAGTTTGTTATATTCTACTTCTAAGGTTTCATCATCTATAGAGGAGTATGAATCAGAATGTACCTCTTCTGTGTCATTAGCCATAAGTGCCATTTCGTTGTTCTTAGGCTCATCATCATCATCTCCTTCACTATCGCTCCAAGCTCCACTAACGAAGGCTCTTTGAGACTTGGTCTTTGGAGGCTTTGGACATTCTCCTATTAAGTGACTGGAGTCACCACACCTATAGCATTTCCTATCAACCTTACCTTTCTTATCGTCACGATCTTTCCGAGAGGATTTCTTTTCATCACGAGGTGGTTTTACAAACTTTCCTCGTCTCCTGAAGAATTTCTTGAAATCCCTCACGGCCATGGCATACTCTTCATCATCACTGTTTGAACAAGACTCATCATCATCACTTGACTCGACTTTGGCTTTCAAGGCAATAGACTTAATCTTCTCCTTTTTGCCTTTGACAATTTCCGAGTCTTTTTCCATAATCATTTCGTGAACTTTAAGGTTTCCTATGAGCTCATCCAGTGTCATGCTTGAGAGATCTTTAGATTCTTCAATAGTTGTCACCTTTGCTCTCCATTTCGGATGGAGTGCTCTTAGAAATTTCCTGACAAAATTCTTACTAGAAAAAGATTCATCAAGTGCTTTAAGTGATGTAATAATAGTATTGAACTTAGCAAACGCACTATCAATGGTCTCATCTTCAGAGATAACAAATTGTTCGTATTGTTGGACAAGAAGATCAATTTTGTTATCTTTTACTTGTGAGTTCCCTTGATGTGTGATAATAAGAGATTGCCAAATATCCTTAGCCGTTTTACACATAAAAACTCTTTCATATTCTTTCTTAGGTAAGGCATTATAAAGCATCATTTTGGCTTCATTATTTTTGGCAATTAGTTTCTTTTGCTCATCACTGTGACGAGTAAGAGAAGCTCCTTCATCCCGACCACCATAAATATTATTACTAATAGGTTTGTAATCACCATCAACTATAATATACCATAGATCTATGTCCTTTGACTTTACATAAGTCTCAAAGCGATTTTTCCAATAAATAAAACAATTTGGTTCAAATAGAGGTGGTCTCTGCATAGATTGCCCTTCTTTAAAGTTTTCAAAATCCATGGATCGTTTTAAGTTTTAAAATACAATATATTTTAAAGATCTTAAGTAACGTAGCTCTTGATGCCAATTGTGGAAAACTAGAAGGGGGGTTGAATAGTTTTTACCGTTTTTCAAGTTTTATTTGCTTTGTTACTATATGTTAATTTCAAAGGAAACAATCACAAATAAATAATCACACAATGTAAACAAAAGATAAAGAGAGGAAAGATCAAACCACACGACACTGTTGTTTATAGTGGTTCGGCTACAAGGACTCTCTTCCTTGCCCTACTCCACTCCCCGAGTTTCCTACTCGAGAGTTTATCTTTCACTAAGAAACAAACTCCTTTTCTAGGCGGAGAAAACCTTTACACGTCGCTTACTTCCTTTTCCGGTACTAAGCTAAACACCGGGTTCTTTCACAAGGTAGAACCAACCTGACGTCGCCTATTTACTTTACCGACACTAAGCTAGATGTCGAGTTCTTTACACGGGTACAACTACTCCCTACACTCTTTGTGCTTTAAGGACTAAAGCACTAACCACACTCACTGATTACAAATGATAGAT